>CM051038.1:42240847-42343347 GCA_027627225.1 Congeria kusceri
GAAGACGGACGCGACGAAGCAGAGGAAGGACTTGCTGGGTTAGTAACTGGCTTAACGCTGACAGCCGACGTCAGTATGGACATTACCAAAAATTCATGGAGCATTTGAGAGTACAAGATGTTAATGCATTTGTTAACTTTCTCCGCCACATATGTTCGATCAACTAGTAAACAGAGTTGGTCCAAGTTGTTGAAACAGGACACAAAATTTCGTAAAGCTCTGGAACCTGGTTAGAAAATTGCTATCACGCTTAGATACTTAGCAACAGGCGACAAATACCCAAGTCATGAGTTTGACTTCAGAATGCCACGCAACACAATAAGCAACTTTATACCGGAGGTTTGTCAGGCCATAGTGGACGGAACAAGAACGAAGGGATTATCTGTCCAACCACTCCTTAGAATGGCTTCCCATAGCTGAAGAATTCTTGAAAAGATGGAATGTACCTCATGCCTGCGGTGCTATTGACGGAAAGCATGTCGCTATACGATGTCCACGCAATAGTGGTTCGGTGTATAGAAACTACAGGAAGTTCTTCTCGGTGGTGTTATTGGCAGTTGTTGATGCACAGTACAAGTTTTTGTGGATCGATGTTGGAGGTTGCGGTTCAATGTCAGATGCCAGAATCTACAAAGAATTAGAGCTGAAGGAATGTCTGGAAGCATCGGCTTCCCCGCACCGGCCAATCTACCGAATGATGATTGCACCATGCCGTTTTTCTGTCTGGGTGATGACGCTTTTGGTCTCCGTACATATCTCAGGAACCGTACTCGAACAGAGGCCTGACAAGAGAACAGCACATAATAAACTATAGACTGTCAAGAGGGCGTAGGGTGATGGAAAACGCTTTTGGCATTTTGACACAGAGATGGCAAGTAATGTTGACTACGATGCAACAGCAGCCTGGTGTTGTGAGGACAGTGTAAAAGCATGTGTTTGTCTCCACAACCTGATGAGAATTCAGGATCCCGCTCTTGATAGTGCCAATCTCGACAATGAAGACAACCAACACAACCTAATTCACGGAGATTGGAGGTCTGGTGCAAATATGCATGATGTCGACAATAGTACTGGGTCAAATAGGGCCACTGTGTCTGAAAAGAAGCAGAGGGAGAACCTAAAACTCTACTTCAATAATCCGACAGGTGCGGTACCGTGGCAAGATATAATGATTTATACGGAGTGACATATTAGACTGAACTCATTTTCAGAATGTGTACTACATCAACGCTAAATGTGTGGCTGTTGAGTAACATATTGGACTTAAACTCATTTTAAAACGTGTTGCAATTGAGTGAGACATTAGAGGACGTTAACTCATTTTAAAAAACGTATTAGATAAACGCTTGATATGTTGTTATACATGTGTAATCATCATTATTCGTTGTTGAATAAATTATGGCCAGTTTTCCGAAATGCATTTTGTCAATGTATGAGTGTGTTCAAAAAAATCATAGCGGAATGTATTATTCTTAAGTATCGCTCGTGTTAAAATTAATTAAATTAGAATATACACAAAACTGTATACATAACAAACCGTATATTTTATTTCAATATATATGAATGAGACTACTCAAATATTCTACTGAATGATAGCCATTCGAATAGTTAAAACACTATTCGACTACCCGTATTCGCAAATTGGTATTGATTAAAAAACAACAACAATAAATTCCTAGGGTGGAATTCACAAAGCATTTTTAGATGAATTGTATCCTTATCCTTAACTGTAGTATTAAGTGTGAAAACATTGCAGAACGAAATAACATTTAAAAACGACATCCTTTTAAAAATATCAGCTAAAAAAGACAATGCATTAACATTTTACACTAAATACAATATTTAGGAAATTACTTAAGATGTTTCATCAATACCACCCCTGATTGTAGAAAGTATTTTCTCTGAACATTAAGCCTGCAGTATTTCACCAATAGAAAAATGATAT
The DNA here is from genome assembly GCA_027627225.1 of Congeria kusceri. Taxonomy (NCBI): domain Eukaryota; kingdom Metazoa; phylum Mollusca; class Bivalvia; order Myida; family Dreissenidae; genus Congeria; species Congeria kusceri. The sequence goes on from CM051038.1 coordinate 42,242,793, forward strand.
CATTTTTTCTCAATAATATGACCTGGTGCCACGTATCGGTCCGGAGTGAAAGATACTGAATACGGATCGGTGTCAATCACCTTATCTTGTCGCCAGTAATACACTATTACACCAGACATTAGGAAACCATCACAGTTGATTGGTAATTACTACTCGCGTTACACAGAGTAGCAAAATTTAAATAACAGACGTGTGATCACACGTTTAGTATTATAGCTGAGAAACATACGAGTACATTTGCTGATAAACTAATGCTTATCGATGGATTTTCATATTGGTAAAATGTTTTAATTTGTTAATTATAACATCAAAGATGAGTCCTGTAGTTGTGAATGCGTTTATACAGCGCAGTATATGCATTAATTAAAACGCACAATTTGGTAATAAATATACAACGGTTCTGACTTACCGGTACTAACATTTCATACAAAAATAATAATTATGTCTCATAGGCTACACAGTTTAAAGTAGTATCTACGAATCTATGCGAATATTTAATTAAATGAAAAAGCGATTATTCGAATACCACATTTGGACTTTGTTTGAGTCCCTAGTTAAAACATATTTATAGAGAAAAGTAAATATTCAACCCGGTTGAGAATTAAGTCATTTAAGCTTTTGTTATAGTAAATATAGTTTTACATTTACTAATTCAGAATGTTTAAAAAACAAGTAAACGTTTTCATTATTTATTGTAAATTGCAGTTGTAATTTCAATTTATAATTTCAACAATGGTCGTTTTTAATGAATACTACAAGATAATTCTAACATCACATTATTGTCAATCCAACATACACATATGATTTAAAATAAACAAGTGTTCACATTACATAATAAGCATACGTGTTTCTTAACATAAATGTTTAAATGTTTGATACGAGGTTTAACCAAAACATATTTTTAAATTCCAAAATAAATTATGAAATATAGATATTCTATCTCCCACTTGTATTAATAAAAACAAAATAATATTACATCAAAACTAAAGAAACAGAAGCACACAGTGTTCAGCATACATCATTCGGAACTCTGTTTGAGCGCCGGTTGCTTCAACTACTGGTGCGACGGTGTTTTTGTTGGCGGCGTCGGCTGTTCCTGTACCTTTCCACAATCGACTGTGTAATTGAGAAACTGGCTGAAATTGAAGGGTGACTGGCTACTGTTAGAATTGTCCATTGTAATGGGAGACGGCATAGTAGAAACGGGAGTGCTAGCACTGAACTCCCAGCTGTGCGACTGTGCAACAGGCGCTGCTGATGCAGATCGTGGCTGTAGTTGTGTGAGAGTGTACTGAGTCTGTTGTTTTGTTGGCTGTGCTTGTCCCTTGGGATACGGCTGGGTCATCCAGGTTGGATCCAGAGCTTTCCATACTGATTCAGTACTTGTGGGATGTGCAGAGCATCCGTAGGGTTGTTGAGTCCGCGTGGTAGAGTTGCATTGCTGGGTTTGAGGAACGGCTGTACAAGATGTGGTCTGTTGGCAGCAGACGGTCCGCTGGCCTTAAGTTGGTCATTATCAGAAATTAATTGGTACAACATATAGTGAATGTTCTGCTTGCAGCGCCGCCATAATCCATGTTCGAGTTGGTGGACCACAGACCTAACGCAGTCGACAAAGGCATCTCTTTCACGGACTACTGATGGTTTAATGCGCGCCAACATCTGCTGTTGCAGTGCCACCATGTGCATGCTTCGCTCGTTGAGACCCTCAAGAATGGCATCCTCAACTTCCATGGCATTTCTATTGGACCATGATTTCTGAGTTATAGTGGAAGTAGAGGAAAATAAAGCCTGTGTGACCTTTTCGGAGCTGGGCGACCGGGTACAGGAGTTTGCCACATTCTCGCTGTCCACGTTAATCACGGTCTCTTCCTGGTTGTCGGCGATCGGAGCTTAAGAGGTACTCGCTATCTTCGCTTTCATCTGGAAATACATTGGAAAAGAAGCATTTTTAATACAATAAAGTTAATTTCATGGTTTATATTGATTTTAGAAATTTATTATTCGCAGTACACAAGTCCATGCTTTGATTGTTTCATCAAGCTTGTTAAATAACTGTGATGTAGGTTTGTGTCTGTGTCAAATTGTTAAACATTTGTTTACTTGTATGCTAAACAATTTCAAATTTAAGTTTATACATGTGTACTTACACTTACTGTGGTCTTTTTCTGGACCTCATAAACATATGGTCGTAGAAACGCAAATGCCCAGATTATCGATTCCTCTCTTTCTGTGAGCTCAGCCGCAGAGTCTCCAGATTTACCAGTCACTTTCTTCCTCAGCCTGCCATATCTGCTACGTTAACTAGTGTACCAGGTTTTAAGAACAGTCATTGTTTTCCCAAGTTTAACGGCTTTTTCCTCCATGAGCCTATCGCTGTTGGCCACATATTTGTAGTTGGTCAGCTTTTTGTTAAAAAATTATGGGATGCTCTTCTAACCAATCGACCATGGCTTGTTCCTGGTCACCATCGAGATCTGACACAATCTTTATCTTTTTCGTGTTTGTGCCCTGCTCACTGGGAGATTCTGCTTCTGATCCACTTTCAGAAGAGGACTGGAATTCTTCTGGTTCATTAGACTTTTCCGGTGGGTAGTTTGGCTTTTTCAGCGGTTCGTGCGACGCTTGAGCTCTGTTATTTGTGTCGTTTCCCCTCGCTTTTCTCGACATTGTGCTTCGTCTCAAAATCAGAAAACAATGACCTACTATAGAGCGTGTGTGTGTGTGTGTGGGGGGGGGGGGGTACTTATAGGACCCACTGGACGTGGCAATGACGTATGTTTAGCGTAGTGCTAACGTGGTACTAGGCTAAGCGTCGTGCAGTTTTCAAGAACGTAGCGGTAACGCAGAAGCCGCCTCGAACGAACCGCTTTGATGTGAAGCGCGCGGGGTGATGTGCGTGGCAAGGTATTGACCGACTGGACGTGATAAGGACGTGGTACCGACCTACTATAAGCGTAGATCGTACGTGTAATTGTTTTGAAATACCCTTTTCATCAGGTTTTCACTACGTCCTAATCAAAATTCATGGCGTGGCGAGGATCTTGTGAACGCAGTAATGAGGGGCTGCGGTGTGATGGTACCATAATATTGGTCACGCAGAGATGACCGAATGAGCGTGGTGTTGACGCGGTGGTAGCGTAGCACCAACGCGGTGAAAGCGTGGTCTGAAGTCTTCACGTAGGCACTGCGCTCATGACGTTCCTACTGCGTCCTTAGTACGTCATTAACACGCTCAACCGGTCACTAGTATGCTAGTAGACGGTCCTTACTAAGTCCATACTACTTCATCGTTGTTCCACGTCAATACTACGCAAGTTTTGAGCATGCTCAAAGGCGCCTCGCGTCCTTCACGTCCTCAAAGACGCTATCAGGTTCCCGCTGCGTATCACCCGGTCACCATCACTTCAAAGCCCGAACTCACCACGTTCTGGCAGGACGTGGTTGAGGTGGTACTGACAGGCTCTGGTGTGATAGGGTTAACCGACATGGAACGGTCAATGCAAAGGATTGGGGGTTTAAATCGGTTTTAAGGCGTGCCGAACCTCACACTTAGCCCATAATTTATCACAAAGCACGCACTTGTAAATAAATTTTAACCTCATAGCATTGCAATTCAAATTATACAAGAAAATATTAATTGAATTGAATTACAATTTGATTACTCAATGGTTAAATTTTCACTATACCAACACAATTGCAATTTCCTGAGGCAAAATGAAATTTAGTAAATACAATTATCAGCTAAATCCCTTCTTGTTGACTAGATTTCAAGACTTAGCATCATATAGTGCAAATCACAGACCATCGTCGTGCATCTAAGCCTTTAGACGTGGTGTAAAAGGCCAGATTACATAGCTTGGTTGTATATGTTTAATATTTATAATTAATATAATTGAAATAGTAGTTTAATATTAAACTGAAACTATCATTACGTTATGTACTTATGCAAACAGAAAATGAAAAAATGTTTATTCTACAAAAGATCATATACTAAATTTAATATTTTGGTGTCCATGTGCCGTCGACGACTTACGTGTTAATCTGTTATAACGCGTGGGAGATAGGTTTTAAAGCTGTTACTGTTCAAATTAAATCGATAAATATTTAAAGCTGTTTAACCAACGAGAATAGATAATTATTTACCGTTAAAAGAAACTCTCTATCAAAAACTAACAGGCAGGTGTTACTGAGTATAGACAAGTTATACCCCTTTGATTGATAAGACTTCATCAGTTTAAAAGTAACGTTTTTAGCATCCAATGTTGCATATTTACACTTACATAACCGTTTTAAAACATCACTATGAAATGATGGCTGAGAAATTCCATTAACCAATAAAGATTTTATATCTAGAAACCAAACTGAAGTAATTAAAAAAAAACGTAGTTAACTTTTTGCGTAGTTAATGAAACAAAAATCCTTGTTTTAAGTGGGTAATTATAGACATAGTAACATATATCGAAAACAAGAAATGAAATTTTATTGGACTTCAACATAACCTTTACAAACAATGAATATGATACCATTATTAAAACATATTTTGTAAATTAAAGTAATTACAAAACTGTCTTAAATAATGGCAACACCGAAAATTAACATTAATCGGTAAAAACATAATATTAAAAACATTTGCCCTTCCAAAATTAATGTACGTACTTTTCTCCTAATCCACATGATGATATTATTTAAGATATAAAAAATTTCCATATTGGTCTTCATTTGGGACGGTAGGCCGGGCAAAATAAAACGAAATCAATAAATGCAACCTCTAGAACTCGGAGGTATACAACTTACTGACCTATATTCGTTCATCAACTTAATCAAATGCTGCTGGGTCAAACGCTTACACAAATCACATAATGGAAATGTTTCTGCAATAAAAAAAACTAAGAAATTATAGTGGTTCCTTAATTTTCGAATGCAACATCAGCAATACTACAATGCATGACATATCAAAAGAAAAGATTTTTCTATCTAATGTACTTTCAGCATGGAGTCAAGTCACAAATACGTTGGAAGGCAAAAGCAACAGTCAAACTATTTTATGGAACAATAAAACTATTAACACACAAATCATTAGTATTATTCCTTAAGTAATATATGCTATTAGTATGAAATACCAGCAAGTAATTTCCTAACGTAATACACGTTGATAAAAACCTACGCATATCAAATCGAAGATAAACACAGACATAACAAATATGTATACAATCCACATTCCAGCAAAACATTATTTGAAAACAAAAATTAAAACAAACTATTATATAGATTGGCAATTTGCAAATTAAAAACACCAAATAACCTTCCAAATTCCAAATAAAATGTCCAAACTTATTTCAGGAGCATGAATTTATTTGGAAAGACATATTCACATGCCATAAAAAGCAATACCACACTGAGAACTTTCAAGTATAAAATACAAACACAGAATAATCGCGAATAATAAATATATTTCAAATGCAAAATATCAAACACTGTGTTGTATACATGTTGAAAGCATAGAACATCTTTTTGAGAGTGCAAACATTTGGAATCAGTTGACGGCTTTTCTAGAATGGCAACGATTGCAGGTCAAGCTATCTCTGTTTAATATTAGTTTTGGAATGCATACGTTTAACTCACCGGACGAGAATATTATCATAAATTGTATCATTTTATTAATGAAATATTTCATATTCAACATGAAATACAGGAAACAAATAATTACTTGTATACATAGTTTGAAACTGAAAAGTCAAATTGAATAAGAAATAGCCCTTGGTAATGATTTATGAAATATTTTGAAAAAAAAAGGAATCATATCAGATTTCCATAATGCAAGTCCATTTGTATACTATTTGCTCATTGTAGCAACTCTATCTCTTTATCTATTTTGTTATCCGTTTTAGCGCTATCTAGATCTATATAGCGAAATACACGTCATTTATATTACTATTGTTATTACTACCCAAGTTCAACACATCCGAAGCATATTATTGTATATCATTGTGTCTTTAAAATCAAATTTTGTTTTGTATATGGAATTATGTACGCAATATGTGTTCCACATTGAATTAAAAAAATGTTCACTTTGACCTTTGACTCATGACCAAACTAGACAACGCGGATCCTCTACAGATTCTCTTCTTGTCATGATCAGCCTGCCTTCTGGACAATGTTTTACAACTATTGTTTTTCTTCGGTCAGTTTGAAAAGACTCTACCAATACACCTTAAAACCGAATGTTTTCGTTAATATTCCATGACCAACTACCTACCGAGTTAAAAAATCTAGGCCTACAGGGTCCGTAGTTATTCCATGGACATGTTAAAAAATGTGTTTTAATGTGTTTTATTCCCTTTTTTGTATACTCTTTAGGCCAATTTGGCATTGACATTTACATTGGAAACATGGACACACTAATCTATCAGGAGCTCTATTGTTCATAACCATCTTACATAAACATAATATAGTTAAAGACCCTATGCCTAACGGGTCTGTATTTATCAATCGCACACGTTTTGCTCTAAGACAGACTGGCAGAGAGTCGGACCGCCCATTGCAAAGCAACATACTCCGCTTCTGAACATGAGGGGGGTCATATGTTTGTTATTACTGTTTTACTTTATTAAATATACATTTACATGACTGATGAATGACATAGAAACATGTGCTGTAAAAATATGGTTATATAACATGATACTAATATAATTATACCATTTTATTTCGAATCAAATACACTGAAAGCTTAAAGGGACTTGTTCACAGATTTTTTGAAGTATGCAATTAAATGACTTAATTTTACAGATTTATGCATTGGAACGAACAAGTTCGAGTACAATAACAAGAACAGGATGAAAATATAAATTTGTTCACACCGGGATTCGAAAACCAGACCTCCGCCTTAACCACCCGGCCATTCCGACTTATATATTTAACCCTGAATTAGTTACTTTATGTAAGTGATCCACGTGTTGCCACGAAAACAACAGAAACGCTCTATATTATTCCATCATTTAGAGTTACAAACGTTTTGTGAATTTATCAATTTCAACTGATGAAAACTCATTAACGAAACGGTATTTACAATATATTTCTGCATGCGAAGTGTTAGTTCGCTCCTTTATATACAATATTCTTTTATATTTTGAATCTGTGACAAAAAATGAAAATTGTCAACTCGTCAATTTGTGAACAGGTCCCTTTAACTATCCATGTAAAACAAATTTACAAATTCAGTTAAATGATTATTTACCAACATATTTGGCGTGGTACTAATATTTACAAAATGAAACTGTTAACAGTTCATATTTACATACAAAATATTGTTGTTTTTATAAATAAAATTTACCTTATTTTATTCAGGAAGAATGTTCACAGATTGACCTTTTTCTAGTTTCACATAATTCAACAATAAAATAATAGTGTATATAAAGGAGCGCAATAACACAGAAATATATAATGCAAATACTTTTTTGTAAATGAGTTCTCATCAGTTGAAATTGATAGAATTATAAAGCGTTTGTAACATGAAACGATGGGATTATTTGGATAGTTTATGTCGGTTTCGTTAATATTGAAAACGCGTGTATCACTTATATAAAGTAAAACTATACAGAGATGTATTACAGGCGAAAGGGTCAAGATTTAAGCGCATTAGAATTTTGAACCGGAGGTCTGACGATCGATTCCAAATTGAGTAATCGTTTATTGTGTTCTTTTCTTTTTAAATGCTGTTTCGTTATAGTACTTGAATTCTTTAGTTTAGATAGTTAATAATTTATTGTGTCAAATATAGAAGTTTAATGGCACATTACAAATCTGTGAACAAATTTCTTAAAGTATTTAATACGTACTAAACAATATAGACTCCACATGACTGCTGAATATAAACTTGCATACGTTTTAGTGAAAACTGTTACTATTTATTGTGCGTACACATTCATAGCTGAATCATCAGCATCAAACACCGGTTTCAATGACTTGTATATAACTACTGATGTTCACAAGGACTGAATAAAATTAACTATTGCATTAACAGTGTCATCTGAGTGACCCACCGTAGTTGTTTGTGAAAAATGTGTATCACACCCTTTTTTGTTGACCAAATGCGTAACCATTGGTTCGCAAAACAAAATGTGGTACCAACATTACTCTTCATGTGAACAGCTCGAAACGAACTATGTAAATAGAATGCTCCCATTGCAGTTCTGAAACTTCACAATTTATAGCTGTTGTTTATGTCTAAAATCAGATTGCTTGCAGTATTAACATTTTAATGATATTCTTATGAATCATTATTGGTTTGTTTTTAATATGATATAAGAAAATCCGTAGACTTTCAAGAAAATTTTACTGTATTTTGTATTGTAATTGCACACGTTTACTTGTCATTTAATTTGTTGAAATATTTTTACGTTTTCAATATACATCTTTTACACTTGACGAGAAGCTTCTCTTTTTAAAAGAAATTGCAAACATTTATTATATTTATTATATTTGTAATTATGTTATACATGGTAAACAATAATATTTCTCGTGTACGTACCTGTGTGATTTTTTTTATGACATAAAATAGTATTTACTTAATCTTAAACATTAACTTAAAATCCATAATAAAATAACCAATGTTCGCCCATTTGCGATCTTCAGCGACTTGCATCATGCACATACACTTGTTTTTTGAGTGACAACAAATATACGCGTGTCAATTTCCTACTGAATTAATGTTTTTGATACATCCCTACTTTTAAAACTTTCCTGTTTCAGTTCAACTTAAAGGTGCGTCATCTTTCAGTTTCATATAATCATTTTTACGCACTTGACATCTTTGACTTGTCGACTTCTTAACTACAAACGGAAGTGAAACAAATGAATTTGAGTGAGTCCGCACGATACATATTTCCATCATCACCGTTATCATACTATATATCATCATTTATCCATGACATAGTCGCTTTCACGAGCACCAAAATAATTAATGTAAACGTAACCACACCATAGCGCCCATCGCCGTATTGTTGATCATAGCCAACGCCACACTCACCGTCATTTCAACCAATGTCACAATAATAACATCATCAACAATTCGCACCACCATTATGGTCAACATCAGTTGTCATCTTTATTATTGCGGCTGTCACTGTCTACAAAATCATCGCCATTGTTTCCATCCCTTAATGTTAAATGTCATCGTTCAGGTAACGGTGATAACAACTTATAACACCAGGTACTAGTTTCATCAATTTCTCAATCATTCCCACCACACCAATAATTATGTTAAAACACTTTTGTGTCATGAAGTAAGACAATAATTTCAAAGTTAATACAGTACCGAAATAACGTTATCATTATAGAAGAAATTTGCAAATACTGGCTATTTCAGAAGGCTGGAATTACAGTTCTGCAAGTGCTTAATGCACAACTATATTGTGTGTTTGTAATCTGATAGTTTGCAGAATTAACACAGTAATGATATTCTTATCAATGACGTATTAATTTGTTTTTAACATAGTATGAGGAAAATACCTCATCCTTCACGAACATTTAACGTCCAGCTTAAATTTGCAGATATCTTTATGTACCTGTCTACTATTTATTACTTGTTCACACTTAACGAAAAGCTTTTATGTATGTTAATGTTATACATGGTTAACAATACTTTGTATCGTGTACATGTACGTTCGTGTATTAATTGTTTTATGATAAAAATAAATATATCTAGTTTAAGATAAAATTATAACTTAAATTTGTTGAAATATTTTTACGGTTTCAATATACATCTTTTACACTTGACGAGAAGCTTCTCTTTTTAAAAGAAATTGCAAACATTTTTAAGTCTAATGATAAACTTATCAATATGCACCCCTTTAAGATCTATATTAACTTACACAATGCTTATTCATTTGTTACCTGGTTTATGTGTGAATTTAGATATACCGGCCGGTGACGGTTTCCGACTGAATTAAGTTTTATATGCATCCCTACTTCTAAAACGTCCTTGTTTCAATTCAAATTAAAGGTGAGTAATCTTTCAGTTTCATGTATGTCATTATTCCCTATCTACATGCTTGACGTTTCCACTTCTAAATTACAAACTGAAGAAATACAATTGAATTTCAATAAGTTCGCAACGTCATATTTCCATCAACACCGACGTCATCATCATGGCTATCCTCATTATTATTATTATTATTATTATTATTATTATTATTATTATTATTATTATTATTATTATACCATTTTAAATAACAAACGCCTTCGCAACATGATCATACTGTTCATCATTATTTATCCTTATCATAGTCGCTTTCACAAGCACCAAACTCATTAGTAAAAATCACCAGAACAAAACATGACGTCAACGTCATCAATGATGTATTGTTCATCATAGTGAACGTCACATTCATCAGCATCTCCAACATCATCACAATCACACCATCATCAGTAGGGTCGACATCATTTTCATCTTTATTATTGCTGCTGTCTTTGTCACTAAAGCAATCGCCATTGTTCCCATCCCTAAATAATACAGAGTCACCATCGTACGTGTAACGGTGATTGCAGTTATTTCCATCACTTTACTAATATCGTTAATTTCCCCACAACTGTCACCGTACTAATAATTGCTGTAATAACTATTTGGATAGTCACGAAACAAGAAATTTAAATACAACAATTTAAAGTAAATACAATTCCGAAATACCTCGAAAGTGGAAAACAATTTCCTGATAAAATAAAAATAGCCATTGTCGGATTGCTACTTGTCAATAATTATCTATGGCATGTACCTGTACGTTTCTAATTTGGTTTCGATATTTCGCCTGGTTAATTATAGGAACACGTATTTTTTCAAATTCATAATATACAGGGAATATTGTGTGAGTGTTGGATGACGATCAGGTTGATCATGCGAGGCTGTAAAACACGGCGATGCTCGTGCCACCATGTTTCGAGCCTTGTATGATAAACTTGATCGTTATCCAACAATCGCATAATATTCTACCAATCCTAAGTTTCTGTCATGTTAGAATTTCCATTTTTGACATTTTTGCTATCAAAAGAGAGTAAATTATTTGGAAAATCCAGACTTTATTATTCCGCGTGCACTTCGACGAGAAGAAAATAGTCCACGATGTAATTGTGTTTTTATTGATTAAACAGCCTTTTTAACAAGTGATGTATTTCTTTGAATGTTTTAAACACGGCAGCAATCGTTGGTGTTTCCAATAGTTTTTAAAAATACCAAATGTGTGGCACATTTGAGTTACTATCACATACTGGTCATCTTTCTATTTATAAATAGCGATCGGATAAACATGATCTAAGCATACCGATATTATATAGCTCAAGTTTATACGATTGGTTGTTACTCTAAGCATGATCTAAGCATACCGATATTATATAGCTCAAGTTATTACGATGGGTTGTTACTCTAAACATGATCTAGGCAAACCGATGGGTTGTTACATGATCTAAGCATACCGATAGTATACACCTCAAGTTTATACCACGGGTTGTTACTCTATCGATGGCATACCGATATTATACAACTCAAGTGTATACGATGGGTTGTTACTCTATCGATGGCATACCGATATTATATAGCTCAAGTTGATACGATGGGTTGTTACTCTAAACATGATCTAAGCATACCGATATTATATAGCTCAAGTTTATACGATGAGTTGTTACTCTAAACATGATCGTAGCATACCGATATTATATAGCTCAAGTTTATACGATGGGTTGTTACTATATCAATTTACTTGTAGTAATAGGATACATTTTCATGTGTCCTGATCATCACAACATATACACATTTTCAAAAGCAACCAGTAATCATAGTATACGCCCCCCTATTTTGATGACTAAGATAGGAAACAGTGCATGGATATTTGGTTAGCGAAATATGTATCATTAATTCGCCAATTTAAATCGATTTAAACAAGCTGTGAGATTTACATTTTATAGTTTGAGGAAAATGCATGAAATATTGAATAGCGATTTTGTCTTGCTCTACCGCAAGTGACGACTATTGAAATTTATTATTTGTTAGATCGCAAGTGTACAGTATAAAAAAGCATAGGATGAGCTTGTGCAACCAAACAACTTTTTCAGTATTGAATTTATACACATTCTATTCGGTCGTTCTCATGTAACATAGAGGTTATGTGTTGTGGAATTTCGAATGTAATTTAAAGTTTTAACGGTTTATTCCTTTATATATATAATTTGCACATTTTTACAACATTTGAACAACATGAGTAAACATCGTCCAGAAAACATATTTGCAACGTCACGTGATAATGGTTTTACATGAAATATCAATTATAGTGATACAACATTAAACATGTATATTTACTCTATACTTGTAAGAAGCAAAATACATGAATGGATAATAATGTACTGCTTATTTGTTCAGTCGTATTGTGTGGTACGGATTACATAATTCTAGCTTTGACACATAATCATATAATTATATAGTAAATTAACCTTTTTAGTCGATATTGCGATAATCACAAAAAACCCGCAGACAATGTACGTACACTCAACAAAAATATTAAAGGGGCAGACATAAAAATGAGATGAAATCGGTGTCACCCAAATGCATCGAAAACCAAAAATTTTGACATTAATTAATTCTAAACTTATGGAGGGAGAAAACAAAGGAAAACAAACATCAATAGCATTAATAACATTAATTATGAACAAAAGAAGAACACCTAAATTGTTAATAAAAAGCTATATTATTAAATATATGACCATTTAATAATGTTGTTGAATGTATGTATAAAAATGTTATAAAATAATGAAAATAATGAAAATAATGAAAAATAAGATAAGAAGCAAATATTTTCCTTCTTTGTTAAAATATTGTTTTTCTCTTCTAATTATAATCTAATAGCAGTATCGATATTAAATGAATTATTTTTGCATTAATGTTAAAGAAATAGTGTTTTGTGTAAACATTTTAAATGCAAATGTAACTAGCTGAGGTTCACATATCCTTGGTTACCAAAATCAGAAAAATAATAAACATTTTTTATAAGTATGTATTTAAAAAAAATCAATTGACATTTTCATTACATTGGGTTAACAAGAGTTTCAAAAAACGGGCAAATCTTTGTAATAACTTCATCAAGACTCTTTTTGGAGCTTGTGACTATTGGTAAAATGTCACTATTTTGGATAAAAAGGTGTTTCTTAGACCATTCTCATCATTTCACAGATACATAATTTTCAGATGTTTTTTTTAGAGCGGTATATCTCGTCAAAATTCCTCAGTGGAACAGGCCTAAGTTTACACAATGAACAGTATTTTAAATTATCCAACAGAACACCAAACTGGATAACCCGATATCCCGCTCTCCACCCATCTCGACTTACTATTTTTCCAAGTTTTTGGTGTGAATGTATGTTATTTCACAGCAAGGAGAACGTATCTCCGTCACGCAGATATTTTTTTATATGCGAATAATTATGTTCAATTATACTAATAATCCTTGGGCGTTTATTTATAACTATTTTAACTTTAGTGTAATGAAATACACAAGACATATCGCGAAAATGTCATGATTAAATGTAAACAAAAATTCCCAACAAATACGTCATTTGAAGGTATTTCCCAAGCCAGAGTACCTTGTTTTTGTTCAAACTACATTTTTACTTTCATCTTTAAACACAAATAATCATTTATTTCACACATTTAATTGAAAATAACTCAACATTCGAAAAGTAATGTTTATTTTGCGAAAATAATTTATGTTTCGGATCAGATCGATTAGATTTACGGTTAGTGGCGAATGGGCCGAAGTTAACCGATATTTCGCGAGTATTTCCGAAGTCATTAGGACCTTTCTACCTTAAGTGTAATGAAATACACCTAAAATATCGCGAAAATGTCATGATTACATGTAAACAGAAATTCCCAACAATGACGTCATTTGAAGGTATTTCCCATGTCAGAGTACCTTGTTTTTCTTTTTACTTTCATCTTTAAAGACAAATAAGCATTTATTTCACACATTTTATTGAACATAACTCAACATTCGAAAAGTAATGTTTGCGAAAATAATTTCTGTTTCGGATCAGATCGATTAGATTTACGGTTAGTGGCGAATGGGCCGAAGTTAACCGATATTTCGCGAGTATTTCCGAATTCATTAGGATCTTTCTACCTTAAAAGAAGTGCAAAATGTGACATAAAATTAAATGCGCGTTTTTGTCAATTAAAATCAATTATAATGATTGATACTAGACCTTGCAGACGGTTCATCTGTATGATTTTTAGAGCTTAACCTAACTCTGCGTACCAAAACAGGTTAAATTATAGACTGACCCTATTTCTGAAGAAATTGCAAACATTTTGACGCGTCTTGTCACAATTTCCCTAAATCTATCCATCAGTATGTATGCAAAATATGAGATGAAACAAGCATGATTAAATTATTTGCAAAAAAGTTAATCTTAGTGTATTTTGTAAAAAATGAATTGAATTTAGGATATTTGATATATCAAATACATTGAAGCAAATATAATATTTAACATACATATTTGTATGTTTGATATATTGTATACACGATCAATATTTCAAATACCGGTTATTGAATAATATGTTGCATACATTGTATATGAAACAATATGTACTGTTACACTTGCAAAATCTCAATACACAATCATATGTCTTCTCACCAACTAGCGTCGCATTTCATGAATACACACGGGAAATACTGTTACCGAAGTATTACAATGTATAATTGCCCACATTATCAGTGCCCATATCGTGCCAGTTCATCCCTTTGTGTACCTCATAACTGCAAATTATACATGCGTTTCGTAATCACGTTTATATGTTGGTAATACTAAAAAGTTATTATGAATTAAGGTAAAACTAGTTCTTAAACTGTAATAAAATATTGTACTTCCCGCTTTTTTTTCTCGCAAGCACGCTATATTTAACTACAATCGGTATTACGAAATGAACATGTACTATGACGTATTAACGTACTAATTTTAGCTCTACGTTTGTAAAAGTCAAACGCATTTTGGATAAAAAAACTGCCTACTACTAATTCGAAAGGAATAAAATATCTATCAAATTGGTTTTGAAATGTTTGAGTCAAATATAAATACATTTTCCAAATGGATACATTTTAAATGACTGTTTAAACTATCAGTCGTATCCCGTCTGCAACAATCTTTTAACGCCCGACCGTTGATTACTTGCCGCAATTTTAAGGTCTAAATCTTTTACCGTAACTATGTTATAAATAAACCAATTTCAAAGAAATGACTATATGTATTGATTTGAAATATGGTATAAGGAAACGTCTCAACATTAGTAGAACATATTACTGTTTTGTGCATTTATTCAGTTTAATAAATGTATCGCTATTTATCTGACACCTATATGCCCCGCACTTGGTGTCAATTGTTTATGAAGAGGCGTTAGAGGAAAATTTTTGTTTTGTAATACATGATAAACAAAACATGACAGTTCGAGGGTTGAGCGTGAAACTGTTGTATCTGATACAGAAATGTTTAGCATTAACAACAGTTTAACGCTCAACTCTTGATATGATAAATTATTTTATATTTCAATCAAAATGACGTTGCTTCAAAGGTACCTGTTCACAGAGTGACGAACTGACAATTTTCAAATTGTTTGTAACATAAATCAAATATAATAGAATAATGTAAACAAAGGAAAACTATATAATGGAGCGAAATAAAATTATTACTCAAATTCATATGAAACGCATCAACATGCGCCTCATACACATTAACTTGTTTATTTGTGTTTGTGTCACACTCAGATGTACCGGTGTCAATTTCCGACTAAATTGATGTTTTATATGTATCACTACTGCTAACACTTCTCTGTTTTCAGTTCAACTTAAAGGAGCGTCAGTTTCATATATATCATTGTCCCGCTCGCTACATGTTTAACTTGTTGACTTAAAACTAACAAAGTAATACAATTGAATTTCAGTACGTGTGTATGCGACCTATTTCCAGCAAGTCCGTCGTCATCATCATTACTACCCTCGCCATTATTATTTTAAATAGCAAATGCGTTCGGAAAAAATCATACTATCCATCATCATTAATCCTTATCATAGTTGCTATCACGAGCACCAAACTCATCACTGAAAATCACCATAACAAAACACAAAGCACTGTCATTTTGTTGATCATAGTCAACGTCACATTCACCATCATCTTCGCTATCATCACAATCATACCATCATCAGTACTGTCTTTGTCACTAAAACAATCGCCATTGTCCCCATACCAAAATGATACACACTGCCAGATTCACCAGGATCATCAACATCGTACATGTAACGGTGATGGCAATCATTGCCACCATTTCACTAGTTTCATACATTTCTCCACAACTGTCACCATACCAATCATTGCCACCATTTCACTAGCATCATACATTTCTCCACAACTGTCACCATACCAATCATTGCCACCATTTCACTAGTATCATACATTTCTCCACAACTGCCACCATACCAATCATTGCCACCATTTCACTTGTTTCATACATTTCTCCACAACTGTCACCATACCAATCATTGCCACCATTTCACTAGTATCATACATTTCTCCACAACGGTCACCATACCAATCATTGCTGTAATAACACTTTGATAGTTATGAACCTAATAATTAAAAAGTAAATACAGTACTGAAATACCTCGTAAGTGTCAGACGTTTATTTTCCTGAATGAATGTAAATAGCCGTCTCTGTCGGATTGCTACGTGTCAGTTTAATAATTATGTATAGCATGTACCTTTTACGTTTCTAATTTGGTTTCATTATTTCACATGGTAAATTTAGAGTATTAAACAATTTTTGTTCAAATTAATAATTCATTTCCATATGTCGTGATCATCACAACATATAAATATTGTTCTACAGTGACTAGCAATTCTATTATACGCACAATAATGATTTATCACGGTAGGATACGTGAATACAGTGCATGGACATTTGGCTAGCGAAATTTGTATCATTAATTCGCCAATATTCTTCGTTGTAAACAAGTTGTGTGATGTACATTTTATAGTTTGAGGAAAATGCATGTACAGCGATTTCGTCTTGCTCTACCACCTGTGACGACTACTGAAATTTATCATTTGTTAGATCGCAAGTGTAATATTTCTACAGTATACAAAAGCATAGGATGAGCTTGTGCAACCAAACTGCTTATTCAGTATTTAATTTATACAAATTATATTCGGTCGTTCTCATGTTACATACAAGTAATGGAATTACATACAGATGTGGAACGGCGAATGCAATTTAAAGTTTTAACAGTTTACATCTGTAGTATGTGATAAAGGTTTTACAGGAAACATCCCAATAGTGATACAACATTAACCATGCATATTTACACTATAATAGTAACGACCAAAATAAAGAAATGGATAAATAAATCAATAATGTACTATTTGTTTGTTCAGTCGATTTGTAATACGGACTAGAGCAATGCAGCTTCGACACATAAGCATATGTTAGTATATAGTTACATTTTTAATTGATATTTCTGTAATCAGATACCACCTACAGAAACAGTACGTTCAGTCAAAAAATTAATAAAGCATCAGACATAAAACCCAGATGATAATGGTTTCAGCGAAATACATTGCAAAACAAAAACTTTGATATTAATTAATGCTACAATCATGGAGGGAGAAAATAAAGGAAAACAAACATCAATAAGCTTAATAACATTAATTATGAACAAAAGATGAACACTTACAATTGTTAATAACAAAACTATACTTTTATTAAATATATGACCATTTTATAATTTTGTTGAGTGTATTTACTCGTGTGTAAGGTTTTTATAAACTTTACGGATTTCTGTCAGTTAATTAAAGAGCTCTGAGTTATGCTAGTCATGTTTAAGGGACTTGGGACTGCTTATCTGGTTGATGAGAGAGCGATCAGGATTTTATTTTTAGCTCACCTGAGCACACTGTCTTCAGTGAAACATAACATGAAAGGAAAGCTGATAAACTTTTATTATACAGAAAAATCTTATGAAACCAGAAAATGAGATGTGTTCGTGCACGTAACATTTGTTCAGATGTCTACATATTTCCAACTATCACCGTCAGTGATCAACCAGCTAATAAAATATATTTAACTACAAATTGCTACATTGAATAATGAACCCCAAAACCTAAGACAGGACCCCGAAACCAGTACAACAGATTTACTCTGAAATAAAATGTTACTATAGTAACGCTTTCATAGTTCATAAAAAAAAAAAATATGTATAATCAACTGTAATGTTTGGCATATCTACAAAGCAAAATGTAAAGTTGTTTGTTATTCAATATATAAACAGACATATAAATGACCTGTATGTTGTCCATAATTTAGCGCATTCACTTTGCCTAAATGTTTCTAGAAATATACCTAGTAATATCACAGACTAATGTCATGTAAGTTGATATTCGTCTGTCACGCAATCTCGGTGTAAAAATGTCAGCACATTCTAGGTAAATCCCACAAAATGATTAATTGCACTTTGTGTACCGTGATGAACTGATGAATATGTATTGACAATGTTGTTTAAAGACGTTCGCAACAAAAAGAAAATAATTGGGTTCATTTCTCCTCTGACTTCATTTTTTCTTTATTGTATATAGGTTACAATATACTAATTTTATCTTTACTTTCAATTCAAAATAAATATTTTTTAAAGTAAAAGTACATAAAGCATAAATAATAATCAAAAAAACACTATGCAATGTATTTTCAAAATTTTCACAATTGTACTGGGGCTTACAGCCTCTAAGACCGCCTTTGCAGTGTTCCAGCAGTGTCTGTATGGATAAAATGATGAGCAATTCACATAAAACCAGAAAATGGGATGTGTTCGTGCACGAAACATTTCTTCAGATGTCAACATATTTCCAACTATCACCACCAGTGAGCAACCAGCTAATAAAATATATTTTTCTACAATGAATAATAAACCCCAAAACCTAAGACACAACCCCGAAACCAGTACAACAGATTTACTCAGAACATGATGTTACTATAGTAACGTTTCCATATTTCATTAAAAAAAATACAAAATATGCATAATCAAAACTGTAATTCTTGGCATATCTACAAAGCAAAATGTAAAGTTGTTTGTTATCCAATAAACAGACCAATAAATGACCTGTATTTTGTCCATAATTTAACGCATTCACTTTGCATAAATGTTTCTAGAAATGTATCTAGTAATATCACAGACTAATGTCATGTACGTTGTAAAGAGCGATTTAAACGTAAATGAGTAGTTAACAAAAAAAGAGTTTGTTAAAAAATAATATTTTTCTAGAATAATGGTCTTTGGATAAACACAGTAATGGATTTCGGAATGGTGGTTTGTAAAGGTCATTTTATAATACATCAGCCTTTTATGCAAGAGTTTTATCGCTCACAACGATGACAAAATAATGAAATAGAAACGCCGCTAGAAAATGTAAAATACCATAGTAAAATGAAAGTTCGGTTTTGCGAAGTTTTGTTTTTTTCGTTAGCAAACATATAATTTAGATATCTTGTGCATTATAAAACCCTATTCAACTTATATTCCAGGATGTTCATGTATCATTCTTTCATGCATTTAAATTATCTCTAAATTTCTCAGTCAAAGTCTACACATTATCAATTTTATCAAATCATTTTACTTCACAAGGATGTAATTAGGACTGTGTCTACGACTGTATCTGTTAATAAACGACACATATTCGTTCAGATGCGCGCATAATCGAGGTTTTATTCCTACGCATCAGACTTCAA
The DNA here is from genome assembly GCA_027627225.1 of Congeria kusceri. Taxonomy (NCBI): domain Eukaryota; kingdom Metazoa; phylum Mollusca; class Bivalvia; order Myida; family Dreissenidae; genus Congeria; species Congeria kusceri. Next base: position 42,262,600 of record CM051038.1, read on the forward strand.
ACTCGTTGTTTATTTACAGATGCACAACTCAAAGTCGAAAACTATTTCTTAATTAAATAATTTGATATTCCTAAATAATACAACGTGTTACGAGGGTATCGCTTTAAAATTATCACGATAAAAATAACGTCTTAATAATAATTAATGAAATAATTATCGATTTTTCGTTGTTTATCGGCCAGTTATCTGATGAGTTCTGATGATGGCAAAGAGTTGTTTATTGGCCGATAAACAACGATAATGCGAAATGTATTTCGATTCTAACATGATTTGACTTATACTTTTGCAATTGTTAGTGGAACTACTTTTACTATGATCCACTCCAAAACGGGACTACTTTATGCGCAGTATATTGGGTAGTTAACCATAATTGTTTTTTTTTCTAGTAAGACAATATACCTCAATATTACAAAATGGTTCTTAAATGCAATTTTACAAACTGTATGACTCAAAACAACCACAATAAACTTTCTGTTTTCTGTCATTGCATATCTGCGTGATCGATCGTTTATGTTGCACCCAAATGGCCTGTAAATGTTCCGGAGTAATGAAAAATATTCATGTCGTACATTTAAGTCACCAGTTGATCTAACATTGCATCGCGTAGGCGGACAAGAGGACTAATCTTTATTAGACAAATACATAATACGCCTCCTCGGTGACTCGGAAGTGTCTGTTCACCCACGCGGCTTCTTTGATCAATATAGCGTAATATATAAATGTATAAGTTATTCACCACGTATGTTTTATACTGGTTCACCTGTCTGCTACTATAATAGAAATAAACCAGTATGCGCAGTGGCTGTATAAATCATTTGACATTATAAGAATTACAGCAGCTTTAGTCTAACTTTGAAATGACTCATATTTTTGGTACGTAATATGTTTGAAAAAAAGTCTCACAACTGTAATTCAATTAGCGAAATGTACTTTAAAGGAACATTACCATTATTCAATTACGAGTATCGTCGTGTTGTGTCTAAATGTTAAATGCTAATGCTAATACTGTTATATAATAATACTAATACTGCTAATTGCCACGTATATAACACCCATACTTAAGGGGTATATTGGTGGTATTTGCATGAAGATATAAATATAGTTTTGAAAGCATTGAGTTCACCGTTTCAACTGATACGAGTATGCTATGTATCTCTATTATATAATAATTTAAGTGTATTCAACAATGTAAAAGCGGTATTATATAGGAAGCAACTACACGCTTAAAATTAATGAATTATAAGCAGTATTTTGGTCCAACAATAATATTTGGTGAATAGTTTCTGCTTGTTCCATCAACTTAAAAAACCACTCGACCGTATATGTGATATACATGTCATATTCAATGAAAAACGTGCAATATTGCACTGGCATGTATTATATCCCAATAAAAATTCACTTCTTAAAAATAACCGTTATTGTAGTTATGTTTTTGTAACCTTTAAAAAAAGTAATAGTGCAAGTCCGTTCAGTTCTACGAAATTCCCAGATTCTTAAAATAGCATGATTGTGCATACTCGTAATGATGACATAGACATTGTTTACAAAGTAACAGGATTTAAACGCACATGTAATGTAGAATTCAAGAAGAATAAATCCGCAGTTTTGCGATAAATTGTCAAACTTTCGAAAATGTACGTTCAAAGAGTGTTCAGAAAAGAATTACTCATACGTACAAAGTAACTTCTTAGATTATATACTTGTCTAGATCAGCCTACCTACTCTATTTTTTCTTCTTTTTCAACTTTCGGACAGTTTGAAAATGACTTTACGAATAGATCTTAAAACCAAAAAGATTTCTTAATATTTCATGACCAACTACCTACTGAATTGGAATAATCTAGGTCTATAGGGTCCATAGTTATTTCACGGACAAGCGTTTTTTTTTCTCTTTTGTATACGCGTTTGGCCAATTTGACATTGACATTGAAGTAATCGTCACACTATTCATTCAGGAGCTCTATTATTCATAACCATTTTACATATCATGAGTAAAGACACTATGCTTAACTGGTATGTAGTTATCACTCAGACAAGTTTTTCTCTCGGACCGTCTTTTGCAAGGCGGCATACTCTGCTTGTGTATATGCGGGGTTCATACTAATTATAAATGTTTTAAATGTTTTCATTTGACACATTTAAGCATTGGGGAAAATAACAAGAAAAAATATAAAACACTAAATGAAACGAGGTTGCTCCCGTCGGTATCGAAACCCAGACCTACGGGAAAGGCTATTGTTTTAACCATACGCCATTACGATATATATATTTAACCCTGAATGTGTTCCTTTATGTAAATGATCCGCGTGTTGTCAACGATTTTAACGAAAACAACAGAAACACTCCAAATTATTCCATCATTTAGCGTTATTAACGCTTTATGATTTTGTCAATTTCCACTGATGAAAACTCATTAACGAAATAGTATTTACAGTATATGTATATGTTGGCAGTGTTATTTCGCTCCACTATTCTTTTATATTTTGAATCTGTGACAAAAAAATGAAAATTGTCAAATCGTCAATCTTTGAACAGGTCACTTTAACTATCCCCGTAACACAAATTTACAAATTCACTTAAATGATTTAATAAGCACCATATATGGCGTGGTACTAATATTTACAAAATGAAATTGTTAACAGTTCATATTTACAGACAAGATGTTGTTGTTTTCATAAATTACATTTTATCTTATTTTGTTCAGGAACAAGCGCACAAATGTCCAAGACGAAACGTTAAATAAATTGAGATTTAAATCTTGTAAGTTCACATTTACATAATTGTGTAAACTAGTAGCAATATCCGTGTTATGCAGCCTCTAATCACTCGACCGCGGATTAATTTTCTTACTGTATTCGTCTAAACCTATAACTGCACCTATGTAGCCACAAAAAACTTCAATATGATATGTGTCAATTGTTAAGAATCAATGGATTTCAAAGAAATAGTTATTTTGTGTGAAATCCAGTATAAGGGAATCCTTAAACATTACTCGAGCATTTGACTGCTACGTGCATTCACTCATTTAAGAACGTTTATCCAATTTATCTGACACCAATATTTACTGATTTTGGTATCAAAAAAATCATAACAGAAGCGTTTGTTTGTAAATGGAAACACATTGTTTGTTATTCACGATCAACAAACCATGTGTCAAATTAGTCAATATTTCAATCGAAATGACGTTTCCTTAAAGGGACCTGTTCACATACTGACGAATTGACATGTTCCTAGTCTGTCACATCACAAAATTCAGCCATTAAATAATAGTGTATATAAAGGAGCGAAATAACACTGACATAGAAATATACTTCAGATACTTTTTTATTAATGAGTAATCATAAGTTGAAATTGATAACGCGTTTTTAACGCGAAACGACGGCATAATGTGAAGAGTTGATGTTGTTTTCGTTGGAATTGTTGAAAACGCGTGTATCACTTACATGAAGTAAAAAATACACCGAGATGTATACACATCGGAATGGCCAAGATGTTAGAATTTTGAACCGGAGGTCTATAGTAACCCATTACTTTTTCCTTTCATTTTAAAAACTGTTAATCTTATAGTACTTGAATACATGAGTTAATATAATAGTTAATAGTTTAATTTGTATAATTAAGACGTTTAATGGCACGGTAAAATTATGTGTACAAGTTCCTTAATGTGTTTAATAAGTACGTAGTGCTAAAGAATATCTCAGCTTCTTAGCTCAAAGAATCCGTACGACTGCTGTATATAAAATTGCAAATATTTTAATGAATACTGTTGCGTTTTAATGTACGTACACATTCATAGTAAGAAACGCATTGTTAATAGTTCTGTCACACACGCTGAGTTATCAGCAGCAAACACCGGTTTCAATGTTCAAAACTGTATAATTGCGACTATCCTTATCATGTAGCTTCACTTCAGTTATACTACAGATTCTCTATCATCTAAATGTTTAACATGTTACTGTTCGAACTATCTTGATTACCAAAATTCAAACTGCGATTGTGATGTTTTCCTTATTTATGATGCGATTCCATACACAAGAACGGTAGTGTATTATTTTAGTTATTCAATTAGTTCACCCCAACAGTCCTTAAACATAATTTTATAACTTATAATCGCCTTATATGTATATATTCTGCCTATTTACATGTCATACATTTATCTGCACCATATCAATTTATCTTTAAATTGGTTATTTTGTAAAGGTCGTAATTAATGTTATTGAATATTATTTCACATGATTTGTTTATAAACTTATTATGGCCAAAATTATTGCATGCATACAGTTATTTCATAAATAGTGTCATCTGTGTGACTAAGCGTATTTGTTTGTTATCACTATGTATGAACCTCTATTTGTCAAATCAAAATGCATACAACCTTATAATATTATCCAGACATGAGAAAATCGCAAAACGAACTATTCAAATCGAAAGCTTGCATTGCAGTTCTGAAACTGTTTAACTGATAACTGTGGTTTTCGACTGTAATCTGATAGTTTGCAGTGTTAACTCTTCAATTATTCTTATGAATGAATCATTCTTGTATTTTAAATAAGGTATAAGGAAAATACCTCAGCCTTCTACGAACAGTTTACAAAAAGATGGTTTCGTTCATGTTATTTCAATTTTTTCAAATACTTTATTTAACCCAATATTAATAATTTTATCTCACTTTCCGAGATGTGTATGGTATTGATGTTTTTGTTATTCATGGTACTTTGATTCGTGTTATTACCTTTTTAAATTGTTTTCTGATTATAAACAATATCACTCTGAGCAGATTAACCTATAACTTCAAATGCATAATAAACTTACATTTTTGAGCCCCTTTAAGATAGATCTTCAGTGACTAACAACGTGCATAATCGCTCGTTTTTGTGTGACGCAGATACGCCGTTGTCAGTTTCCGTTTGGATTATTATTTGTGTATATATACATCCATGATTTTAAAACTTCCTTGTTTCATGTCAACTAACATATGCGTCATCTCTCAGTTTCATATATATCATAGTCATGCTTGACGTGCCCACTTCTAAATTATAAACTGAAGTGATACGATTAAATTTTAATAAGTTCGCACACGTCATATTTCCATCAACGCCGACGACATCATCATGACTTTCCTAATCATTATTATACTATCATTTTAAATAACAAACGCCTTCGCACCATAATGCTATTAATCATCAGTATATTATTATCATACTCTCTTTCTTCCACGAGCACAAAACTAATAATACATGGAAACGTATCATTACAATAATGATATCATCAGAAACACTTCGCACCATCATAATGATTATTTTCTCCACAAATGTCACAATTTCAAAAAATGCTGTAATACACTTTGGATTCTAAGAAACCAAACAAATAATTGAAAACTAAATACAACAAGGCTTTGTTAGTATTGCAAGCAATACAGGAGTCCCCTACCGGTGAAAACCCCTACTAATTAAACATTGTGCAATACCGTCAAATCGCCCTTTATCTGTAGATGTACAAAGTTTCATATTCAAATCCCATTTGTCACTGCATTATTAAGTTGTTGTTTTTATTATTTAAGTATCATTGACCAGACATTCGAGTTACTTTTTGAGTTATTGCAGTACTAAACTGACAGAGGGCAATCATATAGTCCATTCTGTGTACCAAGTTTAACGATCATATGTTATGTTCTTTTCCAATTATTACAGTATAAAGTTTATTTCTATTTTAAGTAACAGTCACGTGACCTTTGACCTCTGGTGAAAAATAAAGGGTCGTATACAATGCTCACCTTGCTCTTTCTATGTATACACAGTTTCATCAATGTACCTGCAGTACTTTTTGAGTTATCGCAGGATCAGGTTTTGGGGACGGGGCAGACAGATAGAGTGAGACAGACGGACGAACAGACAGACAGACGCACACAGACGGAGGGCAAACACATATTTCAATCTGTGTACCAAGTTTCATGAAGTTTGATGATCATATATTCTGCACTTTCAGATATATTACAGTATTAAGTTATTTTTATATTTTTGGTAACAGTCACGTGACATTTGACCTCTGGTGAAAAAAAAGGTCGTGCATAATTCTCACATTGCTGTTGCTACGTATACAAAGTTTCACTCAAGTGTCTTCAATATTTTCCGAGTTATCACAGGAACCAGGTTTTGGGGACGGACGGACAGACACACATACGGACGAACAGACAGAACGACACACAGACCGATGGCAAACCTATAGTTCAATCTTTGTACCAAGTGTCATGGTCATATCTTATGTACTTTTCGAATTATAACAGTATTTAGTTTTTATTTCTATTTTTAGTAACAGTCACGTTAGTTTGACCTCTAGTAAAATATAATAGGTTCTGCATAATCCTTACATTGCCGGTTATATGTATACCAAGTTTCTTCGAAATATCTTCAGTACTTTTTGAGTTATCGCAGGCGCCAGTTTGTTTAGTTTATTTCGATTTTTAGTAACAGTCACGTGATCTTTGACCTCTTTCAAAAAATAAAAGGTTGTGCATATTATCCACATTGCCGTTTATAAGTGTACCAAGTTTCATCGAAGTATCTTAAGTACTTTTTGAGTTATCGCAGGAACAATATTTTTCGGACGGACGGCGTGACGGACGGACGGACGGGGGGCAAACCTATAGTCCCCTCCGGTGAAACACCGGTAGAAGACTAATAACCAAATATCTCGTCAGAAGCAAACGTTTGTTCTTCTGAATACATGTAAATACCCCTCTCTGTCGTATTGCGACTTGGTAGTTTAAGAATTATGTTTCACACGTATCTATTTTTATTTGGGTTCGTTAATACGCATGCTAAATTGTTCAAATTCATCGCAACATACCGGTATACACATGCTCAATAGCAACCAGTAATCATGTGTTACGCACACTAATTTAATAAATAAGATTAGGATACCTGAATACAGTACATGGAAATTTGGCTTGCGAAACTGTATTAGTAATACGCCAATAAATTTCCTTTTAAACAAGTTATGTGTTTTGTAACATTTTACATTTTGAGGAAAATGCATGACGTATTTCAATCTGATTTCGTCTTGCTCTACCGCTTGCGACAAGGCTTAACGAATGAGTCATATCAACTGTTTCATCACAAGTGTAATATTTCTACAGTTGACGAAAGCATACGATGGACAGTACAATTGTGAAACATGTAACTTTCTATAATGGGAAAGACAGCGAATTGTTTACAGCATTATTTATAACCTGACAGATCATTAAAATAAAATTTGACACAAACTATGATGTACAAACTTGAAAATAACGACCAATTGTAACTAGTCCTTACATTATTACGTATAACATGTTTCTGGGAACAACACTTCTAGGAAAAAAAGTCTTTCCAGGTAAATGGAAAATCATACGTTATATACCTTATTAAAAGGCAGTAAATGTTGTATCACTTTACCTCGCCGGCAAAGTCAATTTTGTATGTGTTAATATTATGTGCATGCTAAATATAGGAATAATGAAACTCTAGAGACATTTTCATGAGAGAAACCCTTTTTACCATCCGTTGGTTCTTAATTTGAGGCAAGTGACCTATTGCCTATACAATACAGGACAATACAAACAGCCAAACACTAAACATAAAAATGATTAAAACTGGGGTCACCGCCTCCGAACGGTCAAGCAAACCTGTTCGACTGCATATGTAACAAGCATTTAACGAAATATATATATATATATATATATATATATAGGACAAGGGGCAGTGCCGTTATTAATATGGTATCATAAAAATGCAATTGTAACCAGAATTATATTAAATTAAGTGTGATTGTTGTAATATATCCATACCTACAGACATATCTTAAATATAGAACTAAACAAATGACAACGCCTATGAAGCGACCGTCGATAAAAGTTTACATTACTTAATACGCAGTAATGCGTAGTAATGCGTTAATATATAAATTAAGCGGATAATCAGGGATATTCAAATTTAAACGCAACTATAATAAGACGATGCATTTTCTCTAATAATAGAAAGTGTGTATATTTACTATACCCCTCAACATGCCTGTGATTTTTATTTTATTATACCGAACGAAAATATTGTAATTAAAAGAACAAACTAGTCGTACATTGTAAAATAAAGTGTATTGTAGGAAACTCAAGCGCTCATCAACATTGATTTTTTAAATACATTTTAATAAGTTCTTACTGATCACTAGCTAATACGGATTTCTCGGAAAACCCGAGTTGCTAAAATTGGTGTTTGCTAAAGAAAACATTATTTGTTCTGCAGACGATCGGTTCCCGATGAAGGGTGGGGGTGAGTGCGTGTTGACCATAGCTACCTTTCTGTGTGTTCACATGTTGTGTGTACAGGCCACCAATGTGTAAACTGACATGTCAATATAGCAAACAAACTGATCGTGTTATCTTAATTGTTTTTATTCATGTTTATGTATTTGGGGATTTATCTGTTTTTTTTCTAATAGTCATTTAAAATTCCAGTACATAGTAATAGTTTATTCAGTCTTTATATCATAATACTATTAAGTTTTTTTTAATGTCAACGAATAACCAGTTCTCCGATTATTAAGGCGGTTAACTGGTAATACATTGAATATTCGATTATTAGCGTTCACAACGCGGATGTTTGTTGAACAACATGTAGATACAAAAAGTATTCCTGTGTTGCTAATCCGCATTATCTTATCGCTAATCAGTGTCGATTACCGATCCGGGGGCACCTGTTAGGGACTGTGGATAGATCTGCGATAGCGGTTCTTACTTGTTTAAAATGGCAGGGGTCGTGAAAGCTTAAAGGGAGCAAACATCTCTTGCAACTATCTGTTTTTGTTTGACAATAAACACTTTATTGGTTCTAATTAATTTGCGTAAAAAAAACAAACAGTGAAACTATGCGTTAGAACATATTCTTGTCAATTAGCACATAATTATTTTTTATTTGCGCTTTCATTCATCTTGATAATAAACTAAACTATAAATGTTGTTGTTGTTGTTCATAAAATATAGGGACGAAAAAAGAAACGAGCATCCATTTAACGCATTTTATCAACTAACTAAAATATATATTGCAGTATTGTTTTACTTTTTATTACTGTTTCGTTTTATAATATTTGTAAATTATGACCCGATACATTGAGATATAACTTAATTATTCTTAACAACAACTTTCCATAAAAAGTCTCACTAATTAAGTCGTACATGTATTACAGTTAGCACATTTATAATGAATGTGATTAAGGTCAATCAATGATTAATAATCCTGTTTAGTAATGAAATTATTCAAATTTAAAAATTAACGAAGCACATATAAAATAATGAATACGAAGTTTTACCCAGAAACCTGTTAAGAACAATCTAATAAATAGCATGCATTGAAAATAATCAACGGAACATATTTACAAACAACAAACACACCGTATCACATACCCATTACAAAATTTCAAACGAACATTATTACGTCCATTGTGAATGCTGTTTTTTTCATGTATACACTATAAAGTGTATTTCTTTTATATTTTAAACCTTCTGCAACAAATGTCACATCTTTATTTGAATTATTTGTAGCTGATATAATTCAAAGGAATACATTCAAATATCAAATTCACAAATTTTTCTGACACGTATGATTTATTCACCGCTGAGTGAAAATATTGCGTACCGGTGTGCATTTTACTTCATAGGCGTTGTCATTTGCTTAGTTTTTTATTTAAAATATGTATGTAGGCATGGATATATTAAACCAATAACACTTAATTTTATTTAATTTGATACAGTAGAGTCATTTTCCTTTTTAGAACCAGTATTTGATACTTATATTTGGCAATTATCACTTTCTGATGCCATTGTAATAACAGCACTGCCCCTTGTTTTTCGTAGTATGCTTGTTACATATGCATTCGAACAGGTTTTAGGATGCACATATATTAACACATACAAAACTTACTTTGCCGGCAAGGTAAAGAGACACAACATTTACTGCCTTTTAAAAAGGTATATTACGTATGCTTTACCATTCGTTGAATTTTTTAATGATGTTAGTGCCAGTTTGTTTCTTAAACTTACATATAGAGTTGTCACCTTCTACAATGCTTTCGTTGTTGGTGCCATATCTTTTGAAACATGTATCAGTACCAAACGCGTCGTCACTGATGTTTCTTATAACAAGTAAAATGGTTTGTTCTGTATAGATAACGCTGTATGTTTTAGCCAATGTTACATTGAGCAAATAACATTTGGAGTAATCAGAAAAATACATTCTGCTATTAAAATAACTTCATTGGTCTGGAAGCTTCCAAATAGAAACGATATTTCTTTGTCCGACGAACATTCCATTATACAACTGTCGTCGATTTGCTTCAGTGACAACATGATGACTGAAAGTTAGATTTAGAACAGCATATATTATATACAATAGTAATAAAATATTTCAACAACTGTTTGTATCGATTTATGAAGTATTAATATTAAACATTCACAAATTAAAATATATACGTTTAATTATAAATCAAACCGCATGTATCTGGGGTTGATATAGTGAGCAGCACCAGCAGGGAACAGTGTTCGACACTCGTCGTGGCCTAAAATGCATTCGTGCAATACGTACTAGCTGCACATATCACTTAAAACAATGCGATTATGTTCAACACATACATATATGAGCAATTTGCGATGGATCACAACACAATTCGAACACAATTCGAATATGTTTATTTGAATAGTTGATATTTTTCACTTAAAAAAAAAAAAAGTTAATAATGATACCTACATTACTGGATAGGAATAAGCATTCAAAATCATAAATGCGTATTTGACGTTATAATACCGGATGAAGCAAATTATGATTATACAAAGTCAAATAAATACATGAATTTAACTATTACTAATTGTATACACAACGTAAGAAACCGTTAAAAAGGCAAATCTACCTTCTAAAATGTCTGCTGCTTGGGTAAAATTAAAACAAGCTGTATTATCACACATAATATATTTTATAATTGTATGTCCCATTAGTACACAGTAACATAGTGTGTTAACAAGTTTGAATAAATATAAAGGATATGTCTTTTTATCTACATATATTATTCATGACAATATATTTTACAGAAATTTGAACCCAATGTTTGTAGTATATTCTTTTCATTTCACCGCAGATTAAAGCTTGAATGAGTCATTAAATTTCACTTAGCGCTACTGAAAAGAAACTATGTTGTCGTTTTTCCAAACAACTTAAACTAAATTTAATGTAAAACACAACAGTCAGTGTATACAACACATATGTGTATAAAGTTAATAGGTTCTATGCACGTTTAATTGTTTCAGTACAAAATCCATGTACAATGTATATAATGAACTTAAAAAACTACGTTTATGACAACTAATAAATATTGCATTCATTGTTAATGATGCCGAAAATGTTCATTTGATGCTGAGGTGACTAATAACAATTTTATTAAATGCCTTTATTCGAATCAAGCAAAGTGATTAATACAAAGCGGTTCAACTCGTTTGGTCGTCTGCGAAAAAAAAGGTCTAGCCCCTTAAATTAGTCTTCAAAATATGCACTGTCTAGCATTCTCATAACTTAGCGATAAGCTTATTTCTTTCCATAGACAAATATTATTCGATAGTTAACGACATAAAAACATAAGCTTTATTTACATGCCGAGCATCGTGAAGAAGAGTTTATGTATTTTTAAATCTGTATTAAACTCTAATTGTTTGTATTAACACGCATGATCTTGTGAATGCCATAAAGGTTATAAGTTAAATATGCTTGTTCAAAACATACACACGTAAATAAAAAAAGAACACTATAAATTATACACTTTACTATAAAAAAAAACACCCATAATGTACACGTAATTATATTTAGTGAGGACACATGTATACCAACATTAATTTTGATGTTATAATAATTCATCAGTACACGTATTCTATATAAGTACACTATTAATGATACATGTCTTTATAAGTGTCATTACATAGGATGCACAATACAATAAAGCATCGAAAATACAATGTAATCAAATACATGAATTCGCAATCACTTACAACGAACAAATAAAATATTTGTTTGCAAATAAACACAAACTAATACATGTGAGTACTCGTAATATTTAAATATATAGAACCTATGCAATCACCCATTATTAAAATCATTAAGAACAGACAGCAAACCAGAAAATTGCATGTACTGATATGATTGGGGAACAGCATTGTTGGCATCAGTCGACCTCGCCTGTTGGAAAAAACGCTCTTTTAACTAAAGTGATTACTACTTTCAAAGTGGTCCATCGATTAATCAATCTATCACAAAAGTTTCATTCTGTAACTTTGTTTATGCAAGACAACGAATGCTATTAAATGTCGGTTAAACACGTGATTATGTTACGCTGTCATATATATTCAGCAAAAAGGATCTGCTGTTTAGCGGTTGAAACAAAACTGTCAGTGTGTGGTGGCTTACAAACAGCAAATGAAATTCTTTCATCGAGCAGTATCAATCTAGATACTTTGTCATATAAGCTATGATCTTTTAATGATAAACAGAGAGCCATGAGAATTTTGAATTCGGTCATGCAGACTTTTAGCTATTTACATTTAATATTTTAATCATTTATTACCTGAACAAGTATCTATTAGGTAACTATTAAAATGTTAAACTTCAAACAAAAGCTATATTTTTAAAATCATATTTGCAATCATCGGACAAAAATGTTATACTGCACTCACTATATGTGATTCGCATATATTTTATTAACTAATTATCGGTCAGATAAAACTACTTAAACATGTATAATGTATAACAAGGTAATTATAATTATGATTCAGACATATATGACAATTTCATAAACAGTTCAATGTAGGAAGACCACCATTCATAAACTAAATATCAATATAATTGTTAGACATAGGAATAATGAAACTCCAGAGACATCACCAGGAGAGAAACCCTTATTACCATGCGCCGGTCCTTTATTTGAGGCAAGTGACCAATTGCCTATACAATACAGGACACTACATACAACACATAAAATGATTAAAAAATAAATTAAAAACTGTCGTCACCGCCTCTGGTTAAGTTGCTGGTACTGACTGTCAACGTAATAATGAATACACATGTGCATACATCCATGCACAATAATACAAATGAACAGTATAGCTAATTATGCTAGCAAATAAAAAGCAAAAGAATACTGACCTAAAACAATCTAGAAGTTAACGGTCTACGATATCGCCAAATAAGAAGAGCTGGTGTTGTACTTACGGTTGTACAATAATATAAAATAAAGACAATACAATAATTTTAAAGACATTGAACCGTTTAAATAGGTTTTCTTATATGTTTTATCTGTCCATCTGAATTGAATTCGAAATCGATAAAAACAACAACAACAAAACAACAATGACAAAAACAATACAAAAACACATGGATATGAAACGAAAGTAATTGAACTTTTAAGATAAACTGATTACATTCATTATATATAATCCATTATTTTGTACAGACTAAAATGTACCTTTAAATGTGTGCCTGACATGTGATAAACTGTTTATATATATTCTACAAATCGTACCACACATATACACACGCAATCACTTGCAATAAAACATGTGAAGAATCATACATGCAATGTGTTCCACTCACCGGTATTGACCTATTGCTAACTCGTGCCAAATAACTGCTTTGATACATACATATTAGTCCCATGCTGTTCGTTCTTCGTATTTCCATTCATGTCTGATCATTCATAACTGGAGGCATACTCTAACTACACGCATCTTGGCTGGTCAGTTTTAACAACACTATGAATGTTAATTTTTACACTGTCATCAGCTATTTCCAGATCAATGTATGTTTGTTTTGTGGCTGTTTAAGCCATCTTTTTAGTCAATTTATTTGATTCTTGTTTTTCAAAACGCTGTTCATTACAGCAACATTAGTCACCGACTATTGCTAAGCTTTGTATTTCATTATTCTGTTGATCATGTTTTGGCGTAAAAATACTCTTTAGTCTGCATTTTACTTCTTGTTTTAAATTTGCAATTTACAACTATATTTATATAAATAATCCAAAATTAAAAGAGTTAAATTTAAACGTCGGATAATCAAAAATTTCATACTTAAACACAAGTACAAACGTAAGAAAAACAAAACTATTTTGCCAAATAGTTCTTGCATTTATGCAGAACGAGATACATTTGGCATTTGATTATACGTGTACCGTGTTAGGCTGTAATAATTGCTGCGTAAGTTCTCGGATTTCAGATTGTATTGTGCTGATATCTTGTGCCATTTGTTGAAAATTTGGATGGAACGATTTTAGTTTAGAGATACCTAATTCCTTTAGAATCACTGTAATAGGTGTTACCATCACATTGACGCTGTCAGCTATCCCCCCAGCAATAATTCCAATGCACACAAGTTCACCGTCGTCATCTTTTACAAACACTGGAGCCCCAGAAGCACCAAAGGTAGCCAACAGATCCGATATTGGCGCGACTTCAGATTAGTTGTGTAATGTAAGTTCAATTTGACCACGCTTGAATGTCCATGGTAAAGTTCTCATGATATTTGGTATTGGACCTCTTACAAGTTTACCCCCCAGTATATTCAGTTGAACTGCCAAATTTAACACAATTCAAATTATTTAATATGAAATAGATTCCCCGCATGCAGCTTGTTTGCATTTAGGGTTTTTGTACAAAATAATTGGATAAAATATTCATGTATGCACAAATCAAGATTATAACTCGTCAGCGTTGTTAAGGGAAAGTATATGATTGATCGAGATCAATAAAATAGAAATCGCCAGTAAAAAAAAAACAACACTTATTCGGATGGGGTGGCGGATTTAGGACAGAACAGAAAAGAACAGACTTTATTTACATCACAGGCATACAAGTATGTAGCAAAAGGAACAATATATATTTGGTTATGCAATAGTTAGAGAAACAAGTGTTTCACGGTTAACAAACGTATGTTTTGCAAGTATACTTGAAAGTTATATTTGCATTCATGGGGGCACATTCACAATTAAAAATTAGCATAAAAAGTAAATATATATGTATATACAGTAAGTATAACACATTATCTGACACTTTCTAACAAAGTAATTGCAACTTTACTTAGTTTATGAAGTTAATCGTACTTTTCTAAAGACATTATGTACTTAAGTTTATTGTCTCTGCAAATATGTCTCGAGATTTCACTGATTTCATGTCTGTTTGTAGTAAATGGGTGCATTTTAATAGATAATGGTCTTCATTGCCAATGTAATTTTTATTGCAAAAAGAACAAAGTCTGTTTCTTTCTGGTGTGCCATTCTATCTACCACTGGAAAGTGATGGTTAGCTGTGCGGAGCTTAAAAGTAGGTAATTACTTAGACTTAGGTAATATTTTAAGGTAATTCCCAAATTCGAGTGTGGTTTTAAACGAGTAATAAAATCTGCCGTTATTATATTGGTTCATTCGCGCATGCCACTGCTGAATGTTTTGGTCAATTATCACACGCTTAACTTGTTGGGACAGATATTTTATGTGCGGCGTAGTTTGTTCTTGCCATACATTGGATTTACCTGTAATATTTAATATTTGTTTAATTTTAGAGATCCATTTAAAGTCATGTGAATTATTATTGGCAATTATATTATACATGTTCATAGAATATTTATTGTCGTTACTTAACAACGTTCTACTCCAGAAGCCTATCATTTTGCTGTAAATATTAACAGAGAGCGGATAACTCCCGAGTTCACCATAAAGCATGTATGAGGAGTACTTTTACGTGAGTGACATAGTAATTTTTCGGAGAAATTCTCGATGTACGCGTTCTATTATGTCTAAGTATTCATAACCCCATATTTCGCAGCCCTATGTTAGTATTGGTACAATAGTGTGATCAAACAGTTTTAATGTTAAATCTAATGGCAGATCTGAATTATTTGCCCGAACATAAAGTAAATTCATTGCCTTTTTAACTTGTTCAACGTTGTTTTACGCGCGCTTAGAAATGAACCGCTACTTGAAAATATGACGCCAAGGTATTTGTATTGTTTAATAATTTCTATTTCATTTCTGACAATGTTGAATTTAAAGCGCGCGATGTTTCTTGCACCAAATATGATTATTTTCGCTTTATTAACATTAATGTTGAGTCGCTATGGTGTGCAGTACATTTAAATACATTTAATCAATTTAGGCAAGTGGCGGATTTAGGCAATGCGCCAGTATAGTAAGTAAACTCCATCTAATTAATTTAAGGTAATTTACCAAGTTGTGATTAGTCCAGGGCGGAAAGTTTGTTATCTGTCACTTCAAACAATACATGTGTCTAAATTTATTTCTATAGCATATATAACAAGAAACAACATAACTTTCAACAATCAACGGTTTAAATCTTCCCACAAATAGTTAAATGCTTGTCTGCAAATTGTGAATTATAGTGTCTTATATTTGTTATGTTTTTACTATGTACTGTTTGCATATTGGTATGTTTTATGCAGTGAATAAGAACAATAAGGACAATTTTCCCTTCCAAACTGCACATACTAGTAGTAATAGCAGTAGTAGTAGTTGTTGTTGTTTTTGTTGTTGTTTTTGTTGTTGTTGTTGTTGTAGCTGAATAATAGTGGCGGACGAGGTCGTGATGCCGATACTGATTGTGCTACTGTAGTTACTTCGATCTGCAAGTGGAACTTTTTCTTCAGTTGGATACAGCTTAGGGCCATACTTTAACAATCGTGATAAATAAAATGTCAAGGTCCTTTAATTTATATTTGGCAAAATAGTATTTTCATATGCATATATAAAAGGATATTTATTGATTTCGGTATAAGATCGTTTTTTATTTCACGAGTGCTCATAGAAAATGATAATTTTACAAGTAGCGCAGCTACGAGTGAAAATATGTATTTTCTATGATCACGAGTGAAATAAAATACAATCTTACCCCGAAATAATTGTTTTTATTATTTAATGCCATAATTTGTGCGTCGATGTGTTTCAATTTTTGTTGAATTTGCTCATGTGTTTTCTGTAAACAAATGTATGTACATACTGTACATGTAGATACATTTGCCAAGGACGGTAAACCACTATTGGTAGATCGATGCGATTGATAGAAAAATAGTGCCTTTTATGTTACATTTTCACTGCAGTGAAAATATAAATTCGTATATTTTCAGTGTTTCAACAGCGAAAATATCAAAATTTATTTAACCAATAAAATTCTACATTTCACTGAAAAGCATATTATAAAAACAAATTATTAAATATTTGTATTATTAGAATTCATATCATTAAAAAACGTTAAGATATTGATAATGGCACATACTCTATTAACGGTTAAAATAAGGTATATAATTGGAAAATATTTTTCGCTTTCTGAGATAAATCAATGTATAATATGGGTCGTGCTTGTTTGGTCCTTTTCTAGTTTACTTTTTGACGTTTGAATTGTGAGTTTTTTTGAATAACCATAGTTTACAGATGTAACCTTAAAAAGCAGAATAGCGCACTTGGTTAAAGCGCTGCCTTCTGTCATTTCTTTGTATGGCTCCTTTGTCGTGAGTTCGATACCCGTTTGGGATTTGTTTTAACATGTTTGCAGAATAGTTTTCATCTAATATCACACTATGTGTTTTATTCTTTATTGTTTATTTTATGTACATGTCTTAATATAGCGCCTTTCTATATCATTTATAGTGCAATAGGACACAATATTTTCGTTCACATAGTCCCTTTAAGTGGTACGTCTTATTACATTAATTTGTATTACACAACTTCACCTTTTCCCTAACACATTTGTGTAGCCCTTTGACCCAGTCTTGAAAAGCAGATAAATAGTATTATTTTGATAACTGTCGGAGCCACTGATATATGGCGTTGCCAAGATACTATGCACTTGGATGAATGGCGGGTAATGGCAATTTAAATCAAAATGCTGGTAGCGTAGAAAGAATGTTGGCGAGAAAAGGAGAAACAACAAAATCATGAGAACTATGAGTGCAACAATTTTCTAAAAGAAAGGACACAATTGTTTGAATGAAAATGCAGTTCTGTAATGCCATTTTGACATAGACAAATCGAACTTCTCAGTTTAATAGTCTCTATTTTCAACATCTTGGTAGATACATAAGTTTGAATGATAACTACATAATGCAAACGGGATGATACGCCTGACAGTTAACGTATAGACTAATGTGAACGTGCCGAACTAGCCGTTGGAGCGTATACATTTGAGGGTATCGATTGTAAGTGCTTCTTAACCTTCAAAGTAAAAAATAGGTAAGGCCATTCAATCTCTTGAAATCGCCCTACTAAAGACCGTTAGCTTCCACCAACAGTCTAGAAAGTGTACTGTATACAACCATGGCGTAATGGATTAGGGCGACTGATTTTGATCCCGGCGGTCGTAGGTTCGAGTCCAGGCGAAGGCATTTTTTTTGTCTTTATATAATATGTGTTTTTGGTTAGTCCAACTGCTTTTTTTCCCGTTAAGATATTAACTAACTTATTTGTTTTAATGTTCAACAATTTAAAATTAATGTGAACTAGTCCCTACTATAACACTTTGAAACAGGGGATTTTTAATGACTGCTTAACGAGCCTAGTTTTACTACAAAAAGTGTTTATAAAACATGACAAAATATAATAAACGTAATTGGCGTAGAATGCCCGTGACGTGAATGTGGTAAGCAGACGTGCTATAGTCTGTAGTTCCATTACAAAATGTGTTGGTTCTATAATGGGACCACTGCAAGTGCTCTCAAGATTTGGATTTGACCTTAATTAATGCTTGAAACCAAATAAAATACATTCAGTTTTGGTTTTTGGTTTGTCAGTAGCTTAGCACTAGTGATTTAATTTCTAAGCATCTACTCCATACCGGGGGTTATTAGACAAAGCACTATAACTAAAAATATTATATCTTAACACGACACAAAGCCAGTTGTTCATAGACAGAGTAGGAAATCGAGTATATACTATTCTGCAACAAATTATGGGCGGAGCCTAGTATTTTAAAAATAGTTATGACAAATCCCAGAAACTGTTCAGTTGTATACTTGTGCTTAAACACGCGATAGCAAAATCGTCAAAAGAATAATTTCTGCATCATGTAGTGCAATAAAACTACATTTTATCTTTTATTAGATATTTAGTAATTACGGTTTAAACACGGTTAAAACGTTCTATTTGTTTACACTGTATGATGACGTCATTTAAAAGTAGTACAGCTAGAATAGTAATACGGGACTGGAAAACTAACGAGTCGCTTAATACGGGATTTTTTCAGTCGAAATGTATTTTACCGATTGATAAAGCATGTATTTCACCAAGCATTTCATCAGGTATATGATAAAGATTAAGGTCGTGTTAGAATCAAAATATCTTAGTTATGATACTTTATTGTCGAATATAAACCAACATTAAAGTGTATAGATGCGTGCTATCGCTTTGCACTCGTAATTTAATTCCTATGCATATCTACCCCTTACTGCGGGTTATTCGACAAAAAACAATGACATGTATACAAATATTTTTTCTTAAACGTTAAAATAAAGTTGAATATAACTCACGTTTTGTACGCGGATAATAATGTAAACTTCGGAAAGTTGTATCTACCCAGTAAAACGTTTACCACACAATGCGCAATTGAAACTTATCAACTAACTTTACATTCAACGTAATTCGTCTCGTTGCGATTCAAGGACACGATTTATGTGTATAGACAGATATATCTCTGATTTAAAATTAGATATGTCACGTGTGTATGAAAATCAAGTTTAGCAGGCATTTGCATACAATCAATAGCAGATAAAGCTGGATATTATACGTCATAAATATTTACAAATATGTTCATACATGTATTATCATTATTTTTTAAGGACTGTCAACGTAACATTAGTGTCCGATTGCGCTGTAAATGATATTAGATGATAAAAATACACTATACTAACACATATGCATTTAATAAATAATAAATAATATAATACATAATTAAGATATTTTATGAAAAAAAAAATGTTTTGAAAAAATGAAAAACCCCAAGTGGGTATCAACTTCACGAAGTTGACAGTAGAAATGACAGTAGAAAGCGATTTAAACAATTGTGCTATTCTGCTTTGTAAGTTGAAGTGTGTAAACTATGGTTATCCAAAATTATACTCACACTATAACGTCAAAACGTAAACATGAAAAGGGCCAAATTAAGACAATTCATATCATCAATTGATTTTTATTTAAATTTTTACCTTATTTTAACCTTTATTTTAACATGCCACTTGCTGATTTTGCTATAGACAATGAACACAATTATCATTGTTAAACAACCCAATAAACAACGACAAAAGTAGTCCCCATTCGGAGCGGAACATAGTTTTATGTAGTTCTCATTACAATTGCAACAATTGTTGTCAGATAATATTATAATCGAAATTAATTTCGCACTGACCTGTTTATCCGCAAATAAACAACGCAATTTCGTTTTGATGCGTGGCTAACGCCCACTTGGTTTAATTTCAACTCATCAGAACGATAATACGAAACGTATGTCTTAAATATATGACAGTACTAAAATCGTATTTACAAATGTTTAAAGAAATTGCCCACATGAAGTCCCTTTCGTTGACAGTCCCTTAATCATGTATATAGCAATTTACCTACTTGTAGTTAATGGTTCAAAGTTGCAATATATTAATAAATTTAATGTCGCCGGAACACAGGGAACTAAGATTTTAATAGCAAGGACTCTAAAAACATTCAAATTTTCTGTTTTTTGAAACTTTAAGTTACACAATATAGAGTAAATTACGCATATTAGTTTACTTCCGTATGTGCATAACTGGCATTTGAACACTTGACGACAACGTCAACTTAAAAAGTGAACTGTTCAAAAAATGACGTCATGCAAGTTTTGAGTGGTGTGTACATACGATATACAATGTATACCTCATAAATATGCAACTTAACCGATGGAAAAGAATACCTTACAGATATCTGGAATACTTTGTAAGAAATGGTAGCAAAACTGGAAAATTCCATTTTTCAAAACAGGTTCATTTGTACCAATAACTTAGAATAGACCATATTTAACTTTAGCATTAATTATAAATTTTGGGCGGAGTAACACCCACAATATATAGTTGTATAGCACGCCTACTCAAAACCGTTATTTTGCACAATCTTAAGGACAACCTTGGACTAGGCCTTCTGATTGGTAGGTCGCTGTTGTCAATCAAATCCTCCAAATCTGTATGTTACTCAACGCCTTGGAGTTAATATCATAATAACCAGAAGTGCTCTCCGCACGCGCGCGATTTTAACAGGACATGTGGAAGACACGGCGTTGATATTCCGCAGGCAATCACCGTTTTCGGAAGAGAGGACTAGACATAACCTAAATGTGTAATCAATGCGCTGAATGCACAAGAGTACTTCGCTTTTGCGTAACTATACTACTACAACTCTTCTTCTTTTATTTATTTTTATTCTTCTTGATTGTATTAGAAGTAGTAGTAGTAGTAGAAGTAGTAGTAGCAGTAGTAGTAGTAGTAGTAGTAGTAGTAGTAGTAGTAGCAGAAGTAGTAGTAGTAGTAGTAGTAGTAGTAGTAGTAGTAGTAGTAGTAGTAGTAGTAGTAGTAGTAGTAGTAGTAGTCAAAGAAGTAGACGAAGAAGTAATATTAGTGCTTCTCTCTATTTCTTCATACAAGAAAACATGCAACTTACTTGAATGTCGTCACTCGGAATAAACGCAAAGTAATTCCCGAAGTCTACAAACCTGAAGATTCACTTTGCAAATAATTCGTTGATACATCATTAGGCCATGGTGACACGTCGTCTCTACGAAATAACAATTGTAACCAGAGTCCGCTGTGCGACATTTGTCATTTTGCACATTTCTGATTGGTCAGACGGTGTGGTCAATCGAACCTACGACATCCGTCTTTTACTCAACGCCTTGGAATATATTTCAGAACAATCAAAAGCGTTACTACTTACCTATTTGTGCAATCATGTTGGATTGTGTTTGTATATACTGTATAAGCATGTCTACATTTGGGTAAACGTACGTGTTAGGTATTTTCAAACAGTGTATTTGAATATAATAAGGAATGTTATTATTATATTTATGAAGATTTCACCGCGTGCACAATTAATTATGTGGGGTTATATTTCAAATTAATACAAACACGCACACACAATTGAATTCGCCATCCTTATTTACGTCAAAATTGTACATACCATTGGATTTTTCGAAACATTTTGTTAAACTGTTACACGTATCCAAAAAAGCGTTCATTCGCAATTCGTCTAGACCCCCCGATATGTCTGAACAACTAAATGGTAGAACGGACGGAACTTACTTGGAGTCCGCCCCCTCGATATGTCTGAACAACTAAATGGTAGAATTGACAGAACTTACTTTGAGTCCGAACATTATGTCAAACTGTTACACGTATCCAAAAAAGCGTTCATTCGCAATTCGTCTAGACCCCCCGATATGTCTGAACAACTAAACCGTAGAACTAACGGAACTTACTTGGAGTCCGTTCAGTATGCTGCTTCGGCGCGGCAGCACTCACGAACTCTGCAATAAAGAAAACAAGAACACACGTTATTATTTTATTATAACACAATATAGATAACCTAATGTTGTAGATATTGTTATGTATTTACGGTTTACATTTATAACGAGGCACAACTCTTTATGATCACAATAAACCATAGGTGTCATACAAGATATAATACAAAGACTGAAACTAATGAAACCAACGTACACTGCATCACATAAGTCATCGCGTAGCATAACACTTTTAACAAAGATTCACAGCACAGTTTTAGAGTAGTTGTGTGGAGAAATAGCTCTCTCTGAATTAGAATAGGACCAAACTGTTTTGAAAACTAGTAATTTAAATTTTGAAAACGTTACCTTGAATTATAATATTTTAAACAATGCATGCAGTATTTCCTTTCAATAAATGATACATTTTACTAAAAATGCTTAAATAAATGAGTTTGGAATTATGCTTATACGTTCTGTGACGATAGCTTATTTCCGTTATTTTCGTCGCCAATAGAATGTTAGCTATGAGGAAATTAGCAAAATTATGTTTGCTAAAAACAATAACAACGTCATTGTTTGTTTATTTTAGTTCATATATACAATTAATACAGGATTAAAACACAAGTTGATTAAGTCGCTTCAATTATTGTGTGTTATTACATAATAACATACTGTGTATTTTGGCTGTAAATCTGCTAATAGTTGACAAAATGTTAAAAAATAAAAGACCTGCATGATGTATATTATTTATGTTGGTATATTTGTATTTTAAGTTCATTTTTGACGACATTAACATGGTTTGAAGATTCACAATCAAATATATTTTAGCTTTGCCGGTAAATATGAATAGGCTAATCCGGCCGTATACAAATCAATAAACGTATCCGATAAACAGGGGACATCATTTGTGATTACGCAAGGGAGGTAACCTAATTCTGGAAAAGGCCTATTGTATAGAGTTTAAACTTTAATCAATAAATAATTGATGATGTATCTAGTTTGTGCACTTCCATTGCTTCTGAGACGTCTTCTGAGACGTGCACACAACATACGGAAATCTCCGTTCTCTTTAAATTCATCGGTTGTCAACTTTTGTAAGCGTTTAGTGGACCATGGGATAAGCGATATGTAAAATCTTCAAACTCGGCTGAAATGACGATGATCAATGAGCGCTTTTCAAAACATTAAGTTTAACACATACATATTTCTCTTTCTTTAAAGACAATAACACTCTAGATATAACACAAGTTTTGTTTAGCAATTTTGAGTATTTCTGCATTTACAAACACGTGCCTCTTCATATTCCACCAGATTTCATGACGGCATTTTGTGAGTTTTTATTTTCGACTGGTTGTTTTAATATGTTTGGTATCATTACAAATTTAGTATCAATGGAAATAAAATCTAAACTTAAGATATTAATAATGGCATAATACTTGTATTAACGGTTAAAATTAGGTACATAATGGGAAAAGATTTTTCGCTATCTGATATAAATCAATTTATAATATGGGTCGTGCTTGTTTGGTCCTTTTCAAGTAAACATGTTGACCGTTGAATTGTGATTATTGTTGAATAACCATAGTTTATAGATGTAACCTTAAAAAGCAGAATAGCGCACTTGGTTAAAGCGCTGCCTTCTGTCATTTCTTTTTCTATGGCTCCTTTGTCGTGAGTTCAATACGCGTTAAGGATTTGTTTTAACATGTTTGCTGATTAGTTTTTATCTAATATCACACTATGTGTTGTATTATTTATTGTTTATTTTATTTACATGTCTTAATATAGCGCCTTTCTATATCATTTATAGTGCAATAGGACACCAACTTTTCGTTCACATAGTCCCTTTAAGTGGTACGTCTTATCAAATTAATTTGTATTACACAACTTCACCTTTTCCCAAACACGTTTGTGTAGCCCTTTGACCCAGTCTTGAAAAGTAGATAAATAGTATTATTTTGATAACTGTCGGAGCCACTGATATATGGCGTTGCCAAGATACTATGCACTTGGATGAATTGCCGGTAATGTCAATTTAAATCAAAATGCTGGTAGCGTAGAAACAATGTTGGCGAGAGAGGAGAAACAACAAAGTCATGAGAAATATGAGTGCAACAATGTTCTTAAAGAAAGGACACAATTGTTTGAATAAAATTGCAGTTCTGCAATGCCATTTTGACACAGACAAATCGAACTTCTCATTTTCATACTCTTTATTTTCAACGTCTTGGTAGATTCATAAACTACATAATGCAAACGGAATGATACGCCTGGCCGTTAACGTATAGACTAATGTTGAACGTGCCGAAATAGCCGTTGGAGCGTATACATTTGAGGGTATCGATTGTTAGTGCTTCGTCACCTTCAAAGTAAAAAATAGGTAGGGCCATTCAATCTCTTGAAATCGCCCTACTAAAGACCGCTAGGTTCCAACAATAGTCTTTATACAACCAAGGCGTATTTGAAGTTAGCGCGACTGAGTTTGATCCCGGCGGTCGGAGGTCCGACTCCAGGCGAAGGCATTTTTTTTGTCTTTATATAATATGTGTTTTTGGTTAGTCCAACTGCATTTTTTCCTGTTAAGATATTAACTAAATTATTATTTTTTTTTTAAATATTCAACAATTTAAAAATTATGTGAACTTGTCGCTACTATAACACTTAAAAAAAGGAGATTTTTTATGACTGCTTAACGAGCCTAGTTTTAGTACAAAAAGTGTTTATAAAACATGACAAAATATAATAAACGTAATTGGCGGAGAAGGCCGATGATAGGTGGGTACGTGACGTGAATGTGGTCATCAGATTTCAGATAGGCTAAGGGAACGGTCAAATGCATGCCGCAATATATGGCTAATATCAGACAGAGCATGAAGGTTTTTTTTTCATATGACCGGGTGGATGTAGTCGTTGTGTAATGTATGTGGTGAGTGCCTTCCGGGCGTGGTCAATGCGTAGTATGTGCGTACTAGAGACCGATAGTGAGAACGTAGTTATGTACGAGGGTTATGGACATAGTGAAGGCCGCTATTACGTACTACATGCAAAAAGGGACCTTTTACATGCGGGTTATTGGCAGATATTTTTCCCTTTCGAAATGTTCTCATCACGTATTTACGAAACATCAAAACGTGCTGAAGTTGGAAAAAAACAAGTACGGACGTGCTCTGGTCTGTAGGTCCATTACAAAATGTGTTGGTTCTATAATGGGACTACTGCAAGTGCTCTCAAGATTTGGATTTGACCTTAATTAATGCTTGAAACCAAATAAAATACATTCAGCTTTGGTTTTTGGTTTGTCAGTTAGCTTAGCACTAGTGATTTAATTTCTAAGCATCTATACTCCATACCGTGGGTTATTAGAGAAAAAAACTATACGTATAAATATTATTTCTTAACACGACACAAAGCCAGTTGTTCATAGACATAGTAGAAAATCGAGTATATACTATTCTGCAACAAATTATGGGCGGAGCCTAGTATTTTAAAAATAGTTATGACAAATCCCAGAAACTGTTCAGTTGTATACTTGTGCTTAAAGGCGCGATAACAAAATCGTCAAAAAAAATCATTTCTGCATCATGTAGTGCAATAAAACTACATTTTATCTTTTATTAGATATTTAATAATTACGGTTTAAACACGGTTAAAACGTTCTATTTGTTTACACTGTATGATGACGTCATTTAAAAGTAGTACAGCTAGAATAGTAATACGGGACTGGAAAACTAACGAGTCGCTTAATACGGGATTTTTTCTGTCGAAATGTATTTTACCGATTGATAAAGCATGTATTTCACCAAGAATTTCATCAGGTATATGATAAAGATTAAGATCGTGTTAGAATCAAAATAATATTAGTTATGATACTTTGTTGTCGAATATAAACCAACATTAAAGAGTATAGATGCGTGCTATCGCTTTGCACTCGTAATTTAATTCCTATGCATATCTACCCCTTACTGCGGGTTTTTCGGCAACAAACAATGACATGTATACAAATATTGTTTCTTAAACGTTAACACAAATCATGTTGAAAAACACTCACGCTTTGTACGCGGATAATAATGTAAACTTCGGTAAGTTGTATCTACCCAGTTAAACGTTTACTACACAATGCGCAATTGAAACTTATCAACTAACTTTACAGTCAACGTAATTCCTCTCGTTGCTATTCATGGACACGAATTATTTGCATAAACAGATATATCTCAGATTTAAAACCAGACATGTTACGTGTGTATGCAAATCAAGTTTAGCAGGCATTGGCATACAATCAATAGCAGATAAAGCTGGATATTATACGTAATAATTATTTACAAATATGTTCATACATGTATTATAATTATTTTGTTAAATGACTGTCAACGAAAAATTAATGTTCTATTGCGCTTTAAATGATATTAGATGATAAAAATACACTATGCTAACACATATGCATTTAATAATAAATATTATAATACATAATTAAGATATTTTATGATGAAAAAAACAAGTTTTCAAAAAATGAAAAACCCCAAGTGGGTATCAACTTCTCGAAGTTGACAGTTGAAATGACAGTAGAAAGCGCTTTAATCAATTGTGCTATTCTGCTTTGTAAGTTGAAGTGTGTAAACTATGGTTATGCAAAATTATACTCACACTATAACGTCAACATGTAAACATGAAAAGGGCCAAATTAAGACAATTCATATCATCAAGAGATTTTTATCTCAAAATGCTCTTCTCCCATAATTTATACCTTATTTTAACATTTATTTTAACATGCCACTTGCTGATTTTTCTATAGACAAACAACACAATTATCGTTGTTACACTACCCAATAAACAACGCAAAAAGTAGTCATAGTTTTATGTAGTTCTCATTACGATTGCAAAAATTCCGCAAATAAACAACTCAATTTCGTTTTGATGCGTGGCTAACGCCCACTTTGTTTAATTTCAACGCTTCAGAACTCCAAATCGTTGTTTATTGGCCGATAAACAACGATAATGCGAAACGTATGTCTTATATATATGACAGTATTAAATCGTATTTACAAATGTTTAAAGAAATGTTTAAAGAAATTGCCCACTTGAGGCTCTTTCGTTAGCATAATCCCATAATCATGTATATAGCAATTTTACCTACATGTAGCTAATGGTTCAAAGTTGATATAAATTAATAAATTTAATGTCGCCGGAACACAGGGAACTAAGATTTTAATAGCAGGGACTATAAAAACATTCAAATGTTCCGTTTGAAACTTTAAGTTACACAATATAGAGTGAATTACGCATATTAGTTTACTTCGTACGTGCATAGCTGGCATTTGAACACTTGAAGACAACGTCAACTTAAAAAGTGAACTGTTTAAAAAATGACGTCATGCAAGTTTTGAGTGGTGTGTACATACGATATACAATGTATACCTCATAAATATGCAACTTAACCGATGGAAAAGAATACCTTACACATATCTGGAATATTTTGTAATAAATGGTAGCAAAACTGGAAAACCATTTTTCAAAACAGGTTCATTTGTACCAATAACTTAAAATAGTCCATATTCAACTTTAGCATTAATTATTAATTTTGGGCGGAATAACACCCACAATATATAGTTGTATAGAACGCCTACTCAAAACCGTTATTTTTCACAATCTTGAGGACAACCTTGGACTAAGCTTTCTGATTGGTAGGTCGCTGTTGTCAATTAAATCATCCTAATCTGTATGTTACTCAACGCATTGGCGTTTATATCAGAATGACCAGAAGTGCTCTCCGCACGCGCGCGATTTTAACAGGACATGTGGACGACACAGCGTTGATATTCCGTAGGCAATCACCGTTTTCGGAAGAGAGGACTAGACATAACCTAAATGTGTAATCAATGCGCTGAATGCACAAGAGTACTTCGCTTTTGCATAGCTATACTACTACAACTCTTCTTCTTTTATTTATTTTTATTCTTCTTGATTGTATTAGAAGTAGTAGTAGTAGTAGAAGTAGTAGTAGCAGTAGTAGTAGTAGTAGTAGTAGTAGTAGTAGTAGCAGAAGTAGTAGTAGTAGTAGTAGTAGTAGTAGTAGTAGTAGTAGTAGTAGTAGTAGTAGTAGTAGTAGTAGTAGTAGTAGTAGTAGTAGTAGTAGTAGTAGTAGTAGTAGTAGTAATAGTAGTAGTAGTCAAAGAAGTAGACGAAGAAGTAATATTAGTGCTTCTCTCTATTTCTTCATACAAGAAAACATGCATCTTACTTGAATGTCGTCACTCGGAATAAACGCAAAGTAATTCCCGAAGTCTACAAACCTGAAGATTCACTTTGCAAATAATTCGTCGATACATCATTAGGCCATGGAGACACGTCGTCTCTACGAAATAACAATTGTAACCAGAGTCCGCTGTGCGACATTTGTCATTTTGCACATTTCTGATTGGTCAGACGGTGTGGTCAATCGAACCTACGACATCCGTCTTTTACTCAACGCCTTGGAATATATTTCAGAACAATCAAAAGCGTTACTACTTACCTATTTGTGCAATCATGTTGGATTGTGTTTGTATATACTGTATAAGCATGTCTACATTTGGGTAAACGTACGTGTTAGGTATTTTCAAACAGTGTATTTGAATATAATAAGGAATGTTATTATTATATTTATGAAGATTTCACCGCGTGCACAATTAATTATGTGGGGTTATATTTCAAATTAATGCAAACACGCACACACAATTGAATTCGCCATCCTTATTTACGTCTAAATTGTACATACCATTGGATTTTTCGAAACATTATGTTAAACTGTTACACGTATCCAAAAAAGCGTTCATTCGCAATTCGTCTAGACCCCCCGATATGTCTGAACAACTAAATGGTAGAACTGACGGAACTTACTTGGAGTCCGACCCCCCGATATGTCTGAACAACTAAATGGTAGAACAGACAGAACTTACTTTGAGTCCGAACATTATGTCAAACTGCTACACGTATCCAAAAAAGCGTTCATTCGCAATTCGTCTAGACCCCCCGATATGTCTGAACAACTAAACCGTAGAACTAACGGAACTTACTTGGAGTCCGTACAGTATGCTGCTTCGGCGCGGCAGCACTCACGAACTCTGCAATAAAGAAAACAAGAACACACGTTATTATTTCATTATAACACAATATAGATAACCTAATGTTGTAGATATTGTTATGTATTTACGGTTTACATTTATAACGAGGCACAACTCTTTATGATCACAATAAACCATAGGTGTCATACAAGATATAATACAAAGACTGAAACTAATGAAACCAACGTACACTGCATCACATAAGTCATCGCGTAGCATAACACTTTTAACAAAGATTCACAGCACAGTTTTAGAGTAGTTGTGTGGAGAAATAGCTCTCTCTGAATTAGGATAGGACCAAACTGTTTTTAAAACTAGTAATTGAAATTTTGAAAACGTTACCTTGAATTATAATATTTTAAACAATGCATGCAGTATTTCCTTTCAATAAATGATACATTTTACTAAAAATGCTTAAATAAATGAGTTTGGAATTATGCTTATACGTTCTGTGACGATAGCTTATTTCCGTTATTTTCGTCGCCAATAGAATGTTAGCTATGAGGAAATTAGCAAAATTATGTTTGCTAAAAACAATAACAACGTCATTGTTTGTTTATTTTAGTTCATATATACAATTAATACAGGATTAAAACACAAGTTGATTAAGTCGCTTCAATTATTGTGTGTTATTACATAATAACATACTGTGTATTTTGTCTGTAAATCTGCTAATAGTTGACAAAATGTTAAAAAATAAAAGACCTGCATGATGTATATTATTTATGTTGGTATATTTGTATTTTAAGTTCATTTTTGACGACATTAACATGGTTTGAAGATTCACAATCAAATATATTTTAGCTTTGCCGGTAAATATGAATAGGCTAATCCGGCCGTATACAAATCAATAAACGTATCCGATAAACAGGGGACATCATTTGTGATTACGCAAGGGAGGTAACCTAATTCTGGAAAAGGCCTATTGTATAGAGTTTAAACTTTAATCAATAAATAATTGATGATGTATCTAGTTTGTGCACTTCCATTGCTTCTGAGACGTCTTCTGAGACGTGCACACGACATACGGAAATCTCCGTTCTCTTTAAATTCATCGGTTGTCAACTTTTGTAAGCGTTTAGTGGACCATGGGATAAGCAATATGTAAAATCTTCAAACTCGGCTGAAATGACGATGATCAATGATCGCTTTTCAAAACATTAAGTTTAACACATACATATTTCTCTTTCTTTAAAGACAATAACACTCTAGATATAACACAAGTTTTGTTTAGCAATTTTGAGTATTTCTGCTTTTACAAACACGTGCCTCTTCATATTCCACCAGATTTCATGACGGCATTTTGTGAGTTTTTATTTTCGACTGGTTGTTTTAATTTGTTTGGTATCATTACAAATTTAGTATCAATGGAAATAAAATCTAAACTTAAGATATTAATAATGGCATAATACTTGTATTAACGGTTAAAATTAGGTATATAATGGGAAAATATTTTTCGCTATCTGATATAAATCAATTTATAATATGGGTCGTGCTTGTTTGGTCCTTTTCAAGTAAACATGTTGACCGTTGAATTGTGATTATTGTTGAATAACCATAGTTTATAGATGTAACCTTAAAAAGCAGAATAGCGCACTTGGTTAAAGCGCTGCCTTCTGTCATTTCTTTTTCTATGGCTCCTTTGTCGTGAGTTCAATACCCGTTAAGGATTTGTTTTAACATGTTTGCTGATTAGTTTTTATCTAATATCACACTATGTGTTGTATTATTTATTGTTTATTTTATTTACATGTCTTAATATAGCGCCTTTCTATATCATTTATAGTGCAATAGGACACCAACTTTTCGTTCACATAGTCCCTTTAAGTGGTCCGTCTTATCAAATTAATTTGTATTACACAACTTCACCTTTCCCAAACACGTTTGTGTAGCCCTTTGACCCAGTCTTGAAAAGTAGATAAATAGTATTATTTTGATAACTGTCGGAGCCACTGATATATGGCGTTGCCAAGATACTATGCACTTGGATGAATTGCCGGTAATGTCAATTTAAATCAAAATGCTGGTAGCGTAGAAACAATGTTGGCGAGAGAGGAGAAACAACAAAGTCATGAGAAATATGAGTGCAACAATGTTCTTAAAGAAAGGACACAATTGTTTGAATAAAATTGCAGTTCTGCAATGCCATTTTGACACAGACAAATCGAACTTCTCATTTTCATACTCTTTATTTTCAACGTCTTGGTAGATACATAAACTACATAATGCAAACGGAATGATACGCCTGGCCGTTAACGTATAGACTAATGTTGAACGTGCCGAAATAGCCGTTGGAGCGTATACATTTTGAGGGTATCGATTGTTAGTGCTTCGTAACCTTCAAAGTAAAAAATAGGTAAGGCCATTCAATCTCTTGAAATCGCCCTACTAAAGACCGCTAGGTTCCAACAATAGTCTTTATACAACCAAGGCGTATTTGAAGTTAGCGCGACTGAGTTTGATCCCGGCGGTCGGAGGTCCGACTCCAGGCGAAGGCATTTTTTTTGTCTTTATATAATATGTGTTTTTGGTTAGTCCAACTGCATTTTTTCCTGTTAAGATATTAACTAAATTATTATTTTTTTTTTATATTCAACAATTTAAAAATTATGTGAAATTGTCGCTACTATAACACTTAAAAAAAGGTGATTTTTTATGACTGCTTAACGAGCCTAGTTTTAGTTCAAAAAGTGTTTATAAAACATGACAAAATATAATAAACGTAATTGGCGGAGAAGGCCGATGATAGGTGGGTACGTGACGTGAATGTGGTCATCAGATTTCAGATAGGCTAAGGGAACGGTCAAATGCATGCCGCAATATATGGCTAATATCAGACAGAGCATGAAGTGTTTTTTTTCATATGACCGGGTAGATGTAGTCGTTGTGTAATGTATGTGGTGAGTGCCTTCCGGGCGTGGTAAATGCGTAGTATGTGCGTACTAGAGACCGATAGTGAGAACGTAGTTATGTACGAGGGTTATGGACATAGTGAAGGCCGCTATTACGTACTACATGCAAAAAGGGACCTTTTACATGCGGGTTATTGGCAGATATTTTTCCCTTTCGAAATGTTCTCATCACGTATTTACGAAACATCAAAACGTGCTGAAGTTGGAAAAAAACCAGTACGGACGTGCTCTGGTCTGTAGGTCCATTACAAAATGTGTTGGTTCTATAATGGGACTACTGCAAGTGCTCTCAAGATTTGGATTTGACCTTAATTAATGCTTGAAACCAAATAAAATACATTCAGCTTTGGTTTTTGGTTTGTCAGTTAGCTTAGCACTAGTGATTTAATTTCTAAGCATCTATACTCCATACCGTGGGTTATTAGAGAAAAAAACTATACGTATAAATATTATTTCTTAACACGACACAAAGCCAGTTGTTCATAGACAGAGTAGAAAATCGAGTATATACTATTCTGCAACAAATTATGGGCGCAGCCTAGTATTTTAAAAATAGTTATGACAAATCCCAGAAACTGTTCAGTTGTATACTTGTGCTTAAAGGCGCGATAACAAAATCGTCAAAAAAAATCATTTCTGCATCATGTAGTGCAATAAAACTACATTTTATCTTTTATTAGATATTTAGTAATTACGGTTTAAACACGGTTAAAACGTTCTATTTGTTTACACTGTATGATGACGTCATTTAAAAGTAGTACAGCTAGAATAGTAATACGGGACTGGAAAACTAACGAGTCGCTTAATACGGGATTTTTTCTGTCGAAATGTATTTTACCGATTGATAAAGCATGTATTTCACCAAGAATTTCATCAGGTATATGATAAAGATTAAGATCGTGTTAGAATCAAAATAATATTAGTTATGATACTTTGTTGTCGAATATAAACCAACATTAAAGAGTATAGATGCGTGCTATCGCTTTGCACTCGTAATTTAATTCCTATGCATATCTACCCCTTACTGCGGGTTTTTCGACAACAAACAATGACATGTATACAAATATTGTTTCTTAAACGTTAACACAAATCATGTTGAAAAACACTCACGCTTTGTACGCGGATAATAATGTAAACTTCGGAAAGTTGTATCTACCCAGTTAAACGTTTACTACACAATGCGCAATTGAAACTTATCAACTAACTTTACAGTCAACGTAATTCCTCTCGTTGCTATTCATGGACACGAATTATTTGCATAAACAGATATATATCAGATTTAAAACCAGACATGTTACGTGTGTATGCAAATCAAGTTTAGCAGGCATTGGCATACAATCAATAGCAGATAAAGCTGGATATTATACGTAATAATTATTTACAAATATGTTCATACATGTATTATAATTATTTTGTTAAATGACTGTCAACGAAAAATTAATGTTCTATTGCGCTTTAAATGATATTAGATGATAAAAATACACTATGCTAACACATATGCATTTAATAATAAATATTATAATACATAATTAAGATATTTTATGATGAAAAAAAAAAGTTTTCAAAAAATGAAAAACCCCAAGTGGGTATCAACTTCTCGAAGTTGACAGTTGAAATGACAGTAGAAAGCGCTTTAATTAATTGTGCTATTCTGCTTTGTAAGTTGAAGTGTGTAAACTATGGTTATGCAAAATTATACTCACACTATAACGTCAACATGTAAACATGAAAAGGGCCAAATTAATACAATTCATATCATCAAGAGATTTTTATCTCAAAATGCTCTTTTCCCATAATTTATACCTTATTTTAACATTTATTTTAACATGCCACTTGCTGATTTTTCTATAGACAAACAACACAATTATCGTTGTTACACTACCCAATAAACAACGCAAAAAGTAGTCATAGTTTTATGTAGTTCTCATTACGATTGCAAAAATTCCGCAAATAAACAACTCAATTTCGTTTTGATGCGTGGCTAACGCCCACTTTGTTTAATTTCAACGCTTCAGAACTCCAAATCGTTGTTTATTGGCCGATAAACAACGATAATGCGAAACGAATGTCTTATATATATGACAGTCTTAAATCGTATTTACAAATGTTTAAAGAAATGCTTAAAGAAATTGCCCACTTGAGGCTCTTTCGTTAGCATAATCCCATAATCATGTATATTGCAATTTTACCTACATGTAGCTAATGGTTCAAAGTTGATATAAATTAATAAATTTAATGTCGCCGGAACACAGGGAACTAAGATTTTAATAGCAGGGACTATAAAAACATTCAAATGTTCCGTTTGAAACTTTAAGTTACACCATATAGAGTGAATTACGCATATTAGTTTACTTCCGTACGTGCATAGCTGGCATTTGAACACTTGAAGACAACGTCAACTTAAAAAGTGAACTGTTTAAAAAATGACGTCATGCAAGTTTTGAGTGGTGTGTACATACGATATACAATGTATACCTCATAAATATGCAATTTAACCGATGGAAAAGAATACCTTACAGATATCTGGAATATTTTGTAATAAATGGTAGCAAAACTGGAAAACCATTTTTCAAAACAGGTTCATTTGTTCCAATAACTTAGAATTGTCCATATTCAACTTTAGCATTAATTATTAATTTTGGGCGGATTAACACCCACAATATATAGTTGTATAGAACGCCTACTCAAAACCGTTATTTTGCACAATCTTGAGGACAACCTTGGACTAAGCTTTCTGATTGGTAGGTCGCTGTTGTCAATCAAATCCTCCTAATCTGTATGTTACTCAACGCCTTGGCGTTAATATCAGAATGACCAGAAGTGCTCTCCGCACGCGCGCGATTTTAACAGGACATGTGGACGACACGGCGTTGATATTCCGTAGGCAATCACCGTTTTCTGTAAAGAGGACTGGACGTAACCTAAATGTGTCATCAATGCGCTGAATGCACAAGAGTACTTCGCTTTAGCGTAACTATACTACTACAACACTTATTTCTTTTTCTTCTTCTTGGTAGTAGTAGTAGCAGTAGTAGTAGTAGTAGCAGTAGTAGTAGTAGTAGTAGTTGTAGTAGTAGTAGTAGTAGTAGCAGAAGTAGTAGAAGAAGTAGTAGTAGTAGTAGTAGTAGTAGTAGTAGTAGTAGTAGTAGTAGTAGTAGTAGTAGTAGTAGTAGTAGTAGTAGTAGTAGTAGTAGTAGTAGTAGTAGTAGTAGTAGTAATAGTAGTTGTAGTAGTAGAAGTAGTAGTAGTACAAGTAGAAGTACTATTAGTAGTTGTATGAGTATTAGTATTAGTAGTAGTTGTAGTAGTAGTGGTAGTAGTAGAAGTAGTAGTAGTGGTAGTAGTAGTAGTAGTAGTAGTAGTAGTAGTAGTAGTAGTAGTAGTAGTAGTAGTAGTAGTAGTAGTAGTAGTAGTAGTAGTAGTAGTAGTAGAGTGTTTAAGCAACGTATTAAGTAGTTGTTATTAGGAATTATTCTTATCAAATATTTATATTCAAACTGTCTTAGTTTAGTTTCATTCGTGGGCAACAGAAGTTTAACAAACAATTTATTGAAGTCAATTTCTTTAGCAAAATGTGTTTCCCAGTTAGTTACGGGTTTTACTATACCGGATTTTTTCATCAAAATGAGTTTGGAATATAGTAATTTGCAGACTTTAGCTGGTGTTTTCTGTTTTAAGTTTTTCTTTTCAGTTTTGTGGGATACTGTCAACTAATGTTTAATATTTTAGAAAATCAGAAATTTCTAAATCATATAATTGTTTAAATTGATCAAAGGTGTAAAAATCTCTAGTTCTGTAATCATACAGATATTCTACAAAGTCAATACCTTTTTTATAGCCACTTTTTATAGAAAAATATGCCAGTATATGTGTGTTTAATATATGAATTATTCCAAATAATCTCTTTTCCTTTAGTTTCTATGTTCCTTTGAGTATTCACCTTAGCCCAAGAAATTAAAATAAGAAACGTTTATTTAATGTTTAATAAATTAGTGTTATTTGGAATCATATAGTTTTTCAAAATATATTTTTTTCCATAATTCTCTAAAATATGGCTATAGAGAATTGTTATTTTTTTATTTGGGTTGATATATACATCGTTTGATTCAACTTGATTTTACGACATTTATAAAACTTTCTATGTCAATCATTTTGAGCACACCCCGTTTGTAATCTTGTATTATTTGAGTTCTTTTAATTTTATCTGGTTTGTCGTTCCAAAGAAATTCGTTGATTTTAGTTCGTTGATTATACTTTCATTTGGGCCTTTCAAACTAAAGGGTATATTATTTTTGGTGTTGCAAATGTTTTAAGAACAGTTATTTTTCCAATTTAACGAAAGATTTCATTTTTTCCATTTGTGTAAACAATTATTAAATGTGTGTATTTTATTTTAAATATTGTATTCAACTGTTTTATTTGCATTCATATATAGTTTAATTGCAAGTGCTGTTGCATGCTCGCAATTCCAGTCAATTTTTTTTCTGGGCAATATTTTACATTTTTATACATTAATGTATCCAATTTTATAACGGAATATTTATTATTATTTAATTTTAATCCTGAAATATAAGAGAAATTATCAAGAGCGCTGATAAGGTTTTCAAAAGATTTTTGGCAGCCATCAAGTGGCAAACATGCATCATTATCAGTCAAAATATTTTGGAGACTCAAATAATCTAAAAAGGACTTGAAAATGGCATACTGGCATATACATATTTATAATGTATGATCTTTATAACAAAAATGTATTCTGTGACACTATTCAATGCGTCTGAGATCCGCTGCTCATATTGTTCAAAGAGTCATGAATCCTTTAGCATACATGAATTCATTTTGGTGTTTGTTTCTTTAATCATTGAGATTACGTACTTTGCGTTGAATTCGCCTATGTACGTCGTAAATGTGGGTTAAAAGGAGCTAAAGACAAATTCAAAAAAAGTGCAATCAAATGTTCAAGGTGTCTTTTTTGACACTACAAAATGTATTTGTTCAGTATGTTTTCATTCGATTAACTGTCTGCTGTTTAAGTTAGATGCATTTCACGCATGGTGACTATTTGCAATAATTTGACTTGACTTCTTTAAAGGGGTGAGTGTAAATGATGCAATTGTAAATTTTAAGTGAGAACCCACTGTCTGTACAATAAATATGTCTGTCTTGTGATGACGTTTTTGAAGTCTTTAATTGTTACGTACACATATTTTGACCATGACCCTTCTATTACCACCGCCTTCCGTTTCACGTACACACTGTTTGTTGAGAGGAAAACACTACTTAATGAAAGATGGCTATGGATAAACGTAATTCTTGAAAACATGCGAACTATGCATCTATACTGACTTGAAGATGCAAGTAATCCTGAGCTAGAAAATGTTATTGAAGTCTTAAGTCTCATGGGGAAATGGATTTATTCATTATTTGTTTCGGTAAGTGTTTTTTCCACAACAAAGCTACTAAGACGAGAAATTCTATCCGGTAAAGGGGAAATATTTGCCATGCATAAAACATCTCGGAATGTGGTTGGTTGCGAAATGGACCACCACCAGCAGGCATTCAACTAACATGTTTTGTTAGTTTAACATACATCATATTGCGTCGTTATATTTTCCCATATATCATTGTTTGAAACAGTGATGATGTTGAGTGTTTATCCGAGTTGGTCAGTTATGCTGTTAAACAGGATGACAAGTGTGTGACAGTCAAGAGTTTCTCTCCTTATAATGTGAAGTACAATCTGGATTCCAACAAGGAGAAAAGGAAAAACTTGCCATCCCTGTCAGTTCTGGTTGCAAGTGGTGTCATGAAGTCGTCAACTGCTGAAAATGTTGCAAGTTCAGGGTTAAACTTTAAACATTTACAAACAATTTTTATCCGAAATGGGGAGGATGGACTGTACAATGTGTTTACAATGAGAAATAGTGAAGGGTTGCCAAGAGTGACTAATTCTAAGAGAGTGCTGGAAGCCGTTATTCCTAACGTAGTGTCCTACTTTGAAGGAAAAAAATAACTTGAATATGTCGATACCGGACTAATATTTATTAAATTCTCGGTTCTAACTGTTGTTATGTAATGAGTTTTAACTTTATACTAGTTTTTAACCTTTTAAGAGTGGTTTATTTGTAAATCATGAATTTAATTTGAAATATATTGTTTAAAGTTGTGAAAACATTTGATAAAGACATTTTAAGCAAGGCCCAGATGTTTTGTATTTGGTATGTAACATCGTCAAGTGGTCCTCTACAAAGCTTGTTCAAATTATGCCCCATTGGTCAAAACTGACCATACCCCAGGGGTCACATAGTTTATATAGACTTAAATAGCAAAATGACCGTAACAGTCGTTTCCTCTGAAACCGCAAGGCCTAGAGGTTTCATATTTTGGTATGTAACATCCGTATAGTGGTCCTCTTCAAACAGTGTTCAAATTTTGACCGTGCGTTTAAATCTGGTCACACCCCGGGGATAACATGGTTTATATAGACTTAAATAGCAAAATGACTTTAAAAAAAATCTTCTCCTCTGAAACGGCAAGGCCCACAGTTTTCCTTTATTTGGTACGTAGCATTACATAGTGGTCCTCTCCAAAGATTGTTCAAACTATGCCCATGGGGTTAAATCTGGCCACACCCCGAGAGGTCACATGCTTTATATAGACTTAAATAGCAAAGTTACTTTTAAAATCTTTGCCTGAAACCGCAGTTTGTCTTAGATCGATGATATTATGCCCCTGGGATAAAAAATAAGCCACGCCTTGGGGATGCAAATGCCAATTGGGTTACAAAGTCTTAGGTGAGCGTTCTAGGGCCCTCTTGTTTGCATTTTCTTGCAGACACAAGAGACAATAACACTCGTGTTTTCTGGATGTTTTGCTTCTGCTCCGACCATACAGAAACTGTGGAACGTTTGTTAAAATTAGATGCAAATATAAAACCTCTATCCTGCATTAAGTTTTCATTTTGTTTCTAAACAAGGGACAATACTTCTGGTCTTTGTGGCCCAATCTAGCCCATGTTTGGCGGCTTCTGCTGAGATCTGATGGTCATACATTAACTTTGAACGTTTGGTCAAGGTTGGATGAAAACGAAATACTTCGTAAAAAAGCATTTTTGCTTCTTTTTTTTTCAATTATTAAGGGACAATAACTCTTGTCTTCCTGGTGCAATATGGCCCATTACCATTGAATCCCAAGATTGTATGATAATACACAAATTGTGAACTTTTGGTCATAATTAAATGAAAAATGAAGTTATATCGTGTGCGCAAGCCAATTGTTGATGACCTATGAACTTGTTTTCCACACACAACGGGTCAATCTCTGATGTTTCTGTTCCGTTCTTGCTGAAAGTCTACTTCATCTGAGATCGTATGGTCATAAAGAAACTGTGCAAGATTGATGAAGATCGGATAAAAACTTAGTATTTCCGTTACTTTTACAAACATGTGGCGACATTTCCGGTGTTTGTATCGCGATCCGGCTCATCTTTTTCTCTTCTGTTGATTTTTTATGGTCATACACAAACTCTGACTTTTTTGTCAAGATTGAATAAAAAATAAAGTCAATGTCTGTGAAAAAGGCATTTTTGCATTTTTTGCATGAAAATGGGACAATTTTAACTCTAGTGTTTTTAGTGCGATCTTACCCAGTATCAAGCCAGATTTTATTGTCATACACAAAACTGTGCAAGAAGGCATAAACAGTCAAGTCTCTATCTTGAGACGGCATACGGGCAACGGACTAAGGACGACACAGGAGAGGTGTCCTAATAGATCACATGAGCACAAGAGTTTATGAATATGCACATTATTGTGAAACAAATATGAACATACTTTAATGTAGAACAAAAGTTACGTTCATTGTTTTCTTTGAGCAAACGATATTAATGGTGCAGTATTGTGCCAGGGGTACGAGCGAACGTTCACAGACTGGTCACTTATACGGAAATAACGCATTTGCTGTGATGCTCGTTACCGAGAGAGGCAAAATCTCGCACGATTGTTAGTTTTTCCCATTACACGTTAAAAGCCCCATGGCAGTATAAAGTACATGTAAGTGTGAAAACAAACTAAACTCAATGAAAACTATATCTAAGTTTACATACAGTATACAATACCATGGTATATTTCATCGCACGATGGTTATTTTGCCACATTGAAAATCAGAACACGCATGTAAATATCAACTACAAATCAGTTTGAAATGTTTTAAATAAACTCGATAAAATATCTACTTAAGTAAATAAAATATAACGATTTATTACATGGATTCGTACCCTTTTAAAACGTCCTGGAAATACATGTATAATTTTTATCCAAATGGAGTTAATAGTATTATGACTCAGATCTAGTTTGAAGTCCAAATTAAACAAAAGTTTAACTTTAGCTCATAAAATGAATTCGCCTTTTCAAAGTTTGCTGATAAATTGTACACACATAATTAATGCGAGTCTTTGTCCATTCTATCCCAATTATAGTTATATGATTGTTGTAATATATGGACCACGTGCATGTTTATCTCTATGCGCATGCGTGAACACTACCCGGCGCTAGCCACAGGTCTTATCAGCAGTCTTAGAATAAACTTCGTAGAAAGAACACGCTTGTGTTATGTTGACTTGATTGTCTTCAATCTAGAATATAGTACATTTGTACAAATCACAGACACAATATAACATGATGTCAGAAAAGGGATTGGATTATTAATTTTGTGAACATTAATCTACAAAATGGAAATAAGTGGAATAACACCGCCATGTATGAACTGGTCAGACTCAAATCTACCTGAACAGTGGAACAGATTCAGGCGCCATGTAAACTTAATGTTTTCTGGTCCACTACAAGGAAAAAGTGAAGAAGAAAAAGTGTCATATTTGTTGTTATGGACGGGCGAAAAAGGAAGAGACATTCACGCAACATGGAATGGTGTAACCGAGGAACAATCGAAGAAACTGGACACCTATTACACAAGATTTCAAAATTATGTACAACCGAAGCTGAACCCGATATTCGCGCGGTATAAATTCTACAATGAAGTTCAGAACCAAGACTCAATTGACACGTTTGTCACCAGACTGCGGTTGACAGCAAGAGACTGCAACTTTAATGACATGGACGACATGATACGCGACCGAATCGTATTTGGTACGAATTCTGCCAGAATCCGAGAGAAGCTCATCAATGTCGGCGCGGAACTGACAGTTGACAAAGCAATACAAATTGCGCAATCATTCGAGTACTCCCAGCAGCAGCTAAAGACGATGACAGAGCAAGATGTTCATCAAATCAAACCACAGAGACCCAGGAGCGATGCGCGGCGACCTCCAGCAGACAGTCGACCACGACCCAGAGACGCACGGACGAAACAGAACAAACATTCGTGTGACTATTGTGGAAGAATGCATGACAAGACTGCAAAGTGCCCTGCAACGGGAATGACATGTCACATTTGTGGCAAAATGAACCATTTTGCAAAAGTGTGCCGTTCCAAAAAAGTGCACGAACTGACAGCAGACACAGACAATTGTCGGGATTATTATGATTCAATTAGTTCAAATGAATGCTATGACGGAAAATGTAACATTGATACGGTAAGAAAGCTTTCTTCTCATGCTGATCGTGCATTTGTTCAAGTCAACGTTGGTCCTTCCCGCACCCCAATCCAATTTAAATTAGACACAGGCAGTGTTGTCGTAGTACTACCCTTGAAACACTTTCGCACGTTACACCTCAAAACCCCGTTGGAACCTCCCGATAGCCGATTAACCTCATATACTGGCAACACACTCCCGGTGAAAGGGATGGTCAAACTGACATTGAGATATAAAGATAAGATTACCGAATCACTGTGCTACATAGTGGACGGTAACGCTTCCCCTCTGTTGAGCCTACAAGCATCTGTTGATTTAGGTCTTATCACACTGACCTATTCTTTGGAAAATACCAGGAATACCCCATTAGATAAGGAGTCAGTCTTGAGTGACTACAGTGACCTATTTCAAGGCGTCGGAACTATTCCAGGTGTTTGCAAATTGCACGTTAAGCCCGATGCAGTACCTGTAATTAACCCGCCTAGACGAGTACCGGAAGCACTTAAAGATAAGTTACAATGCGAACTTCAGCGCTTAGAGCGTGACGGCATTATTGCGAAGGTCACCGAACCTACGGACTGGGTAAACTCAATTGTGATTGTAGAGAAACCCAAAACAGGCAATTTGAGAATTTGCCTAGATCCCAAAGCATTAAACGATGTTATCCGACGACCACACTATGCAATGCCGACCTTAGACGACATAACGTCGAAACTGACTGGTGCTAAGTACTTCAGTACTCTAGACATTACACATGCATACTGGAGTATTAAGTTGGACGACGAGTCATCATTATTGACGACATTC
Organism: Congeria kusceri; assembly: GCA_027627225.1. Lineage (NCBI taxonomy): Eukaryota > Metazoa > Mollusca > Bivalvia > Myida > Dreissenidae > Congeria > Congeria kusceri. The sequence goes on from CM051038.1 coordinate 42,305,575, forward strand.
AGTACAGTTTTCGGACGATACAAATGGCTAAGACTTCCGTTTGGAATTTCAGCGTCGTCAGACATATTTCAAAACAAAATGGATCAAGTGTTTACCGGATTGACTGGTTTGACAACGCTTGTTGACGACCTCTTGATCACAGGAACGACCAGAAAGGAACATGACATTAATTTGTTACGTTGCCTCGAGAGAGCACGTGCAAATGGCATACGGTTTAATCCGGACAAATGTACAATTGCTGCACAAGAAGTCACATTCTTTGGTCATGTAATAACCTCAGATGGACTTAAGCCTGATCCTTCTAAATCACAAAGCTAGGTATTCCCCAGAACAGAACGGAACTGGAAACCATACTAGGCATGGTAAACTACTTGCAGAAATTTGCCCCATACCTCGCTGAAGTAACGAGTCCCATGCGATCGTTACTTAAGAAAGATGTTGAATTTATGTGGGACCACGCACAGACGGACGCACTCAACAAAATGAAGCAGGTTATTACCCAGAGTCCCGTATTGACATTCTTTGACCCTAAAAAACAGGTTTTACTTGAATGCGATGCATCAAAACATGGTGTCGGCGCAGCCTTATTTCAAGATGGCCGCCCAGTCGCTTATGCGTCAAAGACACTGACCCAGACAGAATCTGGTTATGCGAACATAGAGCGCGAGATGTTAGCTATAATGTTCGGATGCAAACGTTTCCATCAGTACATTTATGACAGACATGTAACCGTACACTCTGATCATAAGCCTCTATCGGCAATCATGAAAAAGCCTCTTTCAATTGCCCCACCCCGTTTGCAAAGGATGATGTTACAGTTGCAGGCATATGACCTTGACGTACAGCACGTGAGCGGGAAACAAGTTCCCATCAGTGACTTACTTTCCAGACAGCCAATCACAGGTACATTCAACCTAGAGGGCCTTGACCTACACGTACACACTGTTATGCAATCATTAAACGTAACTGACCGACGAATTCAGTTGCTTCGCGAAGCAACAAAGAATGACCCTCAGATGCAAACGTTAAAGAACACAATCTTGGACGGATGGCCAGAAACCAGGTCACAATGTAACAGGTCAATCCTAGAATTCTGGAACCACAGGGATGAACTATCCTGTGCTGATGATCTAATCTTGAGAGGTCAAACCATAATCATCCCCGAACCGGTCCGACAGGAAATGGTGCAATCGGTTCACAGCAGCCACATGGGTATTGAGAAAACAATACTCAGGGCGAAACAGGCATTGTTTTGGCCAGGTATGTCAAAACAAATTACGGACTTCGTACAGAAATGTAGTACTTGTCAGAAGTACAGAGAGTCCAATCAAAAAGAACCATTGATCTCACATGATGTACCACAGCGACCATGGCAATATGTCTCGACTGACATATTCACACTTGACAATAAAGACTACCTGATCACGGTCGACTCATACAGTAATTATTTTGAAATTGACTATCTACCTGACATGGAAAGCTCGACAGTTGTTAGAAAACTCAAATGTCAATTTGCTAGACATGGCATTCCAGACAGACTGATGTCCGACAATGCAGGTCAATACACATCAGAACAAATGAAAAACTTTGCAAGGGAATGGAATTTTACACAAATATTTTCCAGTCCACTCCACCCACAATCGAATGGCCTAGCAGAAAACGCGGTGAAAACAGCAAAGCGCTTACTGCAAAAAGCGCGCGAAAGCGGACAAGAACCATACCTATGCATTCTTGAGTACAGGAACACCCCTCTAAAATCTGGATACACCCCTGCACAACTGCTTATGGGCAGACGCACTAGATCTGTACTACCTGTCACTCACAAATATCTGACTCCTAAGACGGTTAACACAAAACAAGTTCAAACTTACAAACATGGAGAAAAAGAGAAACAAAAGCAATATTTCGATAGGTCTACAAAACCATTGCCAAAACTGAAAGTCAATGAATATGTTCGAATGCAACATGATAAAATTTGGTTACCAGCTAAAGTCACTAAGGTTCACAATGAAAGATCCTATGAAGTGCAAACTAGGAGCGGCGGAATTTATCGTCGTAATCGCAGGCTGTTACGCAAAACCAATGAGAGCTTTCCTGAAATCACTGATTTCGAGCCGAACATCTTGGCACAGAATTCCCCATTTGTAGCCCCCTGTACCACTCAACCCAGCAATGACCCAGGTCAAGTTAACAGTTCAGCATCACCTGTAAATAGCCCTTATCAGACACGATCAGGTAGAGTTGTGAAGCCAAGCAAACTATACAGTGGTGATCAGTGGATATGTAAATAACTGTAAATAAACACTAAAGTTAGTAATAGGCTGATAACGGACACGAGCAACATTTCGAACATTTTATCAATATTAACATTATTTTAAATAACTTCATTGTGGTATTGGAAATGTATGAAACACATTGTATTGATTGTTAATTTTACAATGTAGTATCTTTTCTTCTGAAAGAGAGGAGGATGTAATATATGGACCACGTGCATGTTTATCTCTATGCGCATGCGTGAACACTACCCGGCGCTAGCCACAGGTCTTATCAGCAGTCTTAGAATAAACTTCGTAGAAAGAACACGCTTGTGTTATGTTGACTTGATTGTCTTCAATCTAGAATATAGTACATTTGTACAAATCACAGACACAATATAACAATTGTTTCATTAAATATACAATAATAATTTTAAATCCTTTGGTTATGAATAAACAATATATTACGTTTATTTATTATTATATTGAAGATACATGATCATTTCCGGATTGTTAAAGGTATTTAATTATCCATCCCTGACCAGAAATTGAAACATATATACATTATAAATAATGTATTCAACAGCGCTTGTTTAAGGTTGGCCTTAAGAAAATGGTCGAAATGTGGGTATTCGGTTTTCTTCGATGAACAGATTACGAGTACATAAACTGTTAAAAGAATATTCAGGTATACAACTATACATAATCTACGCACAAGTAAAAATGACCTGATGTTGCACTTTGAACATCACGCTCACGTTTATCAACAACATGGCCAAGATAATAGGAGATAAAATTACTGACAAGTGAATTTGCACACGTTCTCACACGCATATTTTAGAACAATAGCGTCGTTTCTGTTTCCATACTTCGCCAGTGAGTAGTTTGTAAGAGCTCAAACACTGATTTATACTGAACAAAATGGCTTATAAAGTATGTTATATACAACGTATTTAAAGGAGACACTTTCTTTCTGTCTTTCTTTCTTTCTTTTTCAACAGATCAGACAGAGGATTCAGGTCAGGGACATGCAACAACGTTATATTGAATATCTCGCGCTAGCCATCAAATTTTTATCAAAGAATGCTGTTCCATAGGATAGTCTGACAATTATTATTGTAAAACAAGCTTTCATCTTTAGAGGTTATTTTAAACGATCTGAAAGTGGTCAGATGGAGTTTTTGGAGATAGGAATGTTGAAGTTCGAATTAAAATTTGACAACCAAAGCAGGTAGTAGACGAGATATTGTTTCTTACAGCCATTATGTTTTGTAATGTAAGTTAACTTTCCTGATACTGTGGATACAGTTTACATAAAAAGAACGACCGAACGAGTGGTGAACTGGGAATGCATAGCGTGTTAATGGGCAGTAGTGTTTTACCAAAAATGTTATAACAGTGCATCAGTAGGTTAATAGTGAAGACTTCAAATAATCTCATAACTTATACCAGTTGATTTTATAACAAACTCGATTAATGTCCCTTATCTTTTTTTCAGTTGAAGTTGAAGGAATAACACAAACAGTACCACGCACTTTTCAAGATTTCTTCGCTTAACTTTATTGAAACTGAACTAAACTTTGGCCAAAATCAGCCTGCGAATTGTCATTTTTATACATGAATTAAATTCCAGCATTGATGAGTAAGTTGAACAATAATAGTGGCGGTGAAGAACTGGGCAGAGTTTAATTGGTGATAGTGTGCAAATGATGTTTATATTAATTGCTGTATAACTGTTTGTATAACTTGTTGCAGTTACTTTGATGGATGTATTTGGTGTTAAGTACACTTTCAAAGCTGTATAAAACTTGTTGTATAACATATTGTTTGCTGTTACTGTAAACCTCCCTGTGTTGCTACCTGTTGACAACTCAAGATCGTATAGTGGTTTACATTTTATTGTCTACGTCTAATAGCTACGGAGGCTAGGAAGGAACCCTCTTTTCTTTAATGCAACTCATAGCTAAAGGCATGCAAACGACTACGTCATATACACGTGGTTTTCCTGCTCCAATCCGGTGCTACCTTAGCACACCCATCACCTGTATATGCAAGACCGTATTGTGTTACATTACTTTGATTGATGTATGTGTTATATGTGTTGTGACTGAGTAGTAAAATGAATGATTTGCTGTGCGAATATTATATATCAATAATATTTTCTAGTCGACTGCATGTTTTTACAGTGGATACTGAAATGTTATTGTTATTGATTGTGAATAACTAAGACTTGACCTTTTCAAGACTGTGACCAGAGTTTATTTCATTTTATGTTTTGTGTTGTGCTGTCCGTATTCTACTGCGTTATACGGGAAATTGGTCTTTTGCCACAAAAAAGGACGCGAGGATGTTCATAAGGAGTTCTCTCCTGCAGATATTTCTGCGGTTTTATTTAATATATACATGTATGAAGAAATTCACCAATACGTATTTATGTATTTCCTTTGTTGTAAAAAGAGCTTGAGGTACTAGTATTTGTGTTTAGCAGATTTAATACATAATGTAAATGGTTTAATTTGGGTTATACTTAAGGATAAATGTGACAAGGGATCAAAATCCAACTGAATATACATATTTACTGACAAGAGTTATTCACATGCAAGGAGATTCACTGTTTTGTTATTCATTGATCGCGAAATAAAACGTTACTCAATGTTTTAAAATTTTACTCTGTTGTGCATGGTAATAGATGAAACGATAGTTCTTGGTATATTCATTGATATTGATGAAACAAATTGCAGTTGAAAATGAGAACAATACGTGAGGTTTGTAATACAAAATAAATGCCACACAATTATGACTATAAGGCTTAGTTATATTTCGTATATTAACTAGCCGATGTATTTTAATTTATGTTTATGTATCTTTATTCTGATTGATAATTGTTTCCATTTTTTTTTTTATCACACACTAGTTTTTACTCTCATGAAATACACTGACTCGACAGTTGGTTAAGGCAATACACAAACAGTGCAAAATTATAATAATAATACAAATCATGAAAGTAAATGCTATAAATATTGAAAACTGGTCAATGGGGCAAAAGTGTAAAATATGCCTCATGGCAAAGTGTGTATGGAAATCATTTAAATCGCAGTGTCAACTCTACAAAATATGTCTTTATCGCATATTTAATCTTAATTGATATATTGACATATATCTGTGTGTGTTTTTCGAAGATTTAGTCGTTAACAATATACAGTCAGTAGACGGTAAACATTTACAGTGTTTCAACCAGGGGCCGTATTCAAGAAACATCGAAAGTAATATCTTATTCCTAAATAACATTAAAATTTTATTTAGACTTTAATTTTGGTTATTTAAAGGCGACAAACACGTTTGATTATTTTAGTGTTTCTAATTTAATACAGTTCCATTTTTCTGACATATTCATCTGCTAATTTTGAAAATAATTGATATTTAAACTTACAAATCACATTTTAAATGGTCGAGTCTGAACTGTAGATTAATAACGAAACTACCAGGCGTATGCAATTCCACAATCGTCAGGCATATAGAGAAAACTAGGTTGGTGTTGAATACTGATAAGTTTATTGAGCACGAACCTTGGCATATCAATGTCAACTTGATATCAAATGTCTTAAATGAGTTTTGGAAAATTTATTTTTCCATTTTCGATTGAACAGCTGCATGTTAGTTTGTGTTTAGTCACTGAATCGGCAACATCTGTACATACTTAAACTTAATTGATTTGTGTACATAAGAAAAGCGGATACAACCACATATGGTTATTGTAAGTTAATATTTGCTGTAAATTTCTAGTCATGTTTATATTCTTTTGAGAAGGAATAAAATACGTTGTATTACAATGAAAAATCTCGTGAAAAATGTAGTTTAACTCCACCGTTTACTTCAGGTCTTGACATTGGCCAGCAGCTTTCTAAACTATGGTACGTATTACATGTAAATGCTACTAGTCGCACAGTATTATAGAAACTAACTTTGTTGGTTTTACATGACAAAGTTAATAGTTTACTAACATATGCAATGCTAACATGGATTTTTAGTCGGATTTTTCAAAGAAAAAGCTCGGCTTATAGATTAGCGAGAAACGGCCCGGCTGGCGGGATGGCGTTGCGATGTATTAACAATTTGCGTTAAAGTGTCGTATTCCTGCCATATTTTCAAACGTTCTTGGTCAATCTCCATGAAACTTTACAGAAATGTTCCTTGGATGGTCCTCTACCAAACCTGTGAAAATGGTTCCGCTTCACTGCATAAGATGGCCGCCAGAGCTAAAATTCGAATTTCGTCTAAACGTCATTTTCTTCTAAACCTATGGCTAGATTTACAAATAATTTTACACGAATGTTAATTTAGTGTTCCTCTACCAAACTTATTCAAATGGTCCCGCCTCACTGCACAAAATAGCCAATAGAGCTAAAAATAAAATTTGCGTTATAGTTTTATATTTCTGTCATATTTTCTAAAGTTCTTGATCAATCTTAATGAAACTTTACACTCTACGAAACTTATTCAAATGGTTCCCCCCTCACTGCAAAAAATGGCAACTAGAGCTAAAAATAGAATTTGCGTTAACGTTTTTATTCCCAGTCATATTTTCATAAGTTGTTGGTTAATCTTCATGAAACTTTACAGAAATGTTCCTTGGATGGTCCTCTTCCAAACCTATAAAAATGGTTCCGCTTCACTGCACTAGCTGGCCGCCGGAGCTAAAAATAGACATATGTCTAAACTCCAATTTCTTCTAGACCTATGGCTAGATTTTCAATAATTTCACACCAATATTCGTTTAGTGGTCCTCTACCATTCTTATTCAAATGGTTCCGCCTCACTGCACAAAATGGCCACTAGAGCTCGATATGAAACTTCCATACTTCTTCACCAACATCGACTTGTACATGTACCCCAATCGGCAAAATAAAAAATCCGGCTTTAATGCGGTTTCCGTATTTTTCCCTTGTTACCTGTTTCGGTTGATGTCAGTAGAGCTGAAACGAGACTAAATTAGCTTTCGTTTTCGCCCCGGCGTCCGCGTCGGCGTCAGAACTTGCTTAAAGATTAAACTTAAAAGTCTTAAATAAGGTTTTAATCAACAAAACCAAATATGTGTTATTTCAGAACTGTTTATCGACGTTTGGGCTTACGCCGTTTCAAGATAATAAACATATACAAAATATAGCGGGCGTTACGTCAAATAAAAAATGACTTTATTACGGTACGTGTATATGGCTTATTATCCATATTTTAGGTTTATATGTTTTTTACTGAAGAGTCTTGCAACTTCGAAAATACATTTTCTATTCACTTGAAACTTCGAATAAGTCCTCTAACTTTAAAACAGGTTATTCATTTGGAATATACCTTGTTATTGTTTTCCAGCGATTTATAGGGAAACAGCAGTTGCAAACAATGGTAAATTTCACCGTTTCGCATTGTTTCCCTATTTAATACAGTAAATGGAATGGACCGTCAACGATGCCGGAAACAAAATTCTAAAATTACGTCATTATTTTGACGTCATGACATTATGCGTCCCTTGAAATTTTCCATTTAAATCCATTTAACATGTAAGCAAAACGGTGGAAAAAAACATACAATAAAAAGAAAATGTGTTGATTTCGGTGTAAGATCGTATTTGATTTTGCTCGTGATCATAGAAAAAAACATGTTTTCACTCATGGCTGCGCCACTCATAAAAATATTACTTTTATGAACAATCATGCAATGTAAAACGATCTTACAACGAAATCAAAAAAAATCCTCTATTTATTTTATGTTTTCCAGTAATGAATAGGAAAAAATGAGTGAAATAAAATTGGTAATTAACTATTCCAAAACATTAAACATTACAAGAGTGGTATTTTTTACTGTTTCACGCTTGTTTCCGATTTAATACAGTAAATGAAACGAACCGTCTACGATACCTGACTCAAAATTTTGAAATGACGTCATAATTAACGGCCACCGGAAAAACTTTGCGAAACCGAAATTTCGCAAACTTAAGTACCCTTTGTCTTTCAGATATAACTATTTAACATAAAGTATCAGTTTAATTGTGATCAATAATTGATGTTTGCCTTTCTTTTATTATGAAATGTATGTGCAAAATTCGCATTCCCATGGGATTTTTTAATTTTCCCACGGGATTTTCATTTTCCCATGGGATTTTCATTTTATCCCACGGATTTTTTCCCACCAAAAGTCCCGTGGGATTATTTATTTTTTCAATTATGCTTTTTTATGCATATACACGCGTATTAAGCGTTGTTTAACCTCTTGCACTAATAATCGATTGAAAATATTAATTATAAAAAAATCCCACGTTTTAAATGGGAAAACAATCCAGTGGGAAAAATGTTATTTTATTTAATTACTAGAAGAAATATATTGGGCTATTTAAAACATTGTATTAATTCATATTATTGAGTATTTTTTATAAGCGTTTTCTTAATTTTCAAATTTTGAATTTTCACATTGGATTTTTTTCCCACTTCTGAAAGTGGGATTTTTTTCCACTTTTGAAAATGGGAAAATTTTCCCACTTTTATAATGGGATTATTTTATTTTGTAAGAAAATGTGTATTTCCTCATTTGCTATCTACATAATGTATTACTGATGAAGTATGCTATTCAGCGTCTAAATTATTAGAATTCCATTGTTGAAACGATTGATAAGTAGAACAGAACCTGTGATTCCGAGGTCGAGCACAGACAACTGCAATTGACCGATACTGTACATTTTGTTTCAGCTAGTTATAATATTAAAATGTTAATACAATTATTACATATTATGCTTAATTCGAACGTCGATTCATTATTGTTATCTATCAAACAAGGGTAAAGTGAGGTTAGTTTAATATTTCAATCAGTAAAGATTTTTTCGTGAAACCCGAGAAAGCGTTTAAATTTGGTACACACGTCATTCCACTCAGTTGATGACGATACTCAAATAATGAAATGTACGTGTAAATAAATTACCGTATGTTATGTACTTATTGTTATTCTATTATATATTTTATAATTTATTAAAAAAATAAAACATATAACTTGAGATCTCTTGTAACATTTCCCAAATTTGAATAAGTATTAAGAAAAACATATATGCAAATACAGAAACTAGATTTGGATCTTTTTAAATCGATTGCTGCTAAAATATAATTGTAAAGGACATTTTAAACGTCAAACAGTGTACATAAAATCAATTTCTTGATCATTTGTCACAGCATATTTCAAATATCTATAATTTGATTAATCGAAAATATGCAACAAAGCTGACCCGTTTTGCCCACAATTCCCTTCTTATTGCCATAAAATTAAATACTGCATATTTAATTTCACGTGTATATCAGAAACCATCAGCACTTTTCAGTGGCTGTGATGCCGCATTTTTGCTTAATACGTAAAACCATATAGCGCAATTTACTACTGGAGCTGCGGGGATCTCCGGTACAACGAAAACGTCTCTTGCCATACAATTTGTTTACTGCCAGCGGTTCGAACCTCGATCCTGAGCAGACAGTCGCAGGAACCTCAAGCGATGTAGCCCGACAACTCCTTTTCCGAGAAAGACGCTAAGTTAGCAATGGCGCAACGCTACCTTACTAGCCATGTATATTCGTATTGATATATAGGCAAAATGTATCCTGGCGCACAATTTATCTACGCCAAACGGTTTGAGCACCGATGCCTTGACTTAAACAGGCAGCTTCTACAGGAAGTGGTCCGACGCCTCTAGGCCGCACCGTTCCCGAGAAACGCATTTATATAGTGTTCATAGTCAAAACGACCTCCTGGCGCACGAGCGGCGAAACGCTACTTCCAGTTTGCATGTATTTGTATTAATATATTGTATAGCATGTAAACATTACCGTTATGCCGGAACTGGGCAATCAGCCGCGGGAGCTTTAAGAGCTCCTACTGGAAGTGGTCCGATTCCTCTCCGAAGCATCGTTCCCGAGAAAGGCGCTATGTTAGCAGCGTTGTAACGCTGTCTTACTTACCGTGTATATTCACTCGTTTCAATATGTAGGCAAAAACATCCTTACTTACAATTTCTCTACGCCCAACGGTTTGAGCCTTGATGCCTGGATAGGCAGCAGCGGAAACCACAAGTCACATGTTATATAATTCTGGTGAATAATATAATTTATTCTAACAGGTAAAATATCTATGTATTAATGGGGCTGGCAGACCTGGGCGAACGCAGCCATAGTGGTGTGCAATTAATTATTTTTGACAATAACGATATTTCAATAAAGAAACCGCAGTGCTGAAGTTGGCTGTTCAGTAGCGCCCGCACGGCCTGATCGGCCTGATTCCGCTAGATCATCTTCTGGAGGAATAGGTCGCTTAGCCTGACTTCTGCTCCCGGAAGGTCCTCTTCAATCCTCGCAGTCAAGCGACGGATGCGTTCTAGACCAATAAAAGCTGCATCGTAGGCTTGGCCTGCTCTACCCAGGGCATTAATGTCGTTAGTCCTAGGCGCGATATATATTGTGCGAGTGTGATTGAAACCGGGCAAACTCCAATATTGCGGTAGACGGGCCGAATGACCGCGTTGGCCGGTAGTAAACATACTGTTCCGTAGAACTTACAATAGCAAATTGGCCGTATCGGGACCGGAAGCCACCCATACGCTGTACATGAGAATCTCCAAATACAATGCGCAATTCACTTAGCTGTGATTGTGTACAGGCATAAACATGCTGATAATTATTATCAGTTCGTTACACGGAGTACGAGCAGTCTTCTCATTTTCAAAACATTCGTTTTCAATAAAACGTGTTAATCACTAAATGATGACACTGCTGCTGCTGCTGCTGATGATGAAAACGATGATGACGATGACGATGATGATGATGAAACAGATATTGATGCATAACTTGATGATGATGATGATGATAATGACGATGATGATGATGATGCTGATGCTGCTGCTGCTGCTGCTGATGATGATGATGATGATGATGATAATGACGATGAAGATGATGACGACCACAATTACGACGACGACAATGAAGATGATAATGCTGTTGATGATGATGATGATGTCGATGATGACGATGATGAAAATGAAACTGATACAGATACTGATACAGAACGTGGTTATTGATGATGATGATGATGATGATGATGATGATGATGATGATGATGATGATGATGATGATGATGCCGATGATGATGATGCCGATGATGTGTAATATATAATAATACAGAACTTGATTATGTTGATGATGACGATGATAATGACGATGACAATGATGATGATGATGATGATGATGATGATGATACAACTGATGATACAACTGATGGTACAACTGATGATACAACTGATGATACAACTGATGTTACTACTACTCCCATGCAACAATTCCGTCATCTACTGGCATATTAGTAATGGTACTGATAATGACGATGATCATTATGATGATGAGAAGAATGATATTGATATTAACTAGGAATTTTAAATGCGACTTTACATAAAATAAACAAATATTTTATCGCGAAAATTATCTAAGATTCTTTATAAATTTGGCCTTGTTCTTAGTCTTCTTTTATCAACATATTTAAGTAAAAAGTATGAAGTGGTGGCCTCCATACGTGTTGATTAAGAGCAACCTTCTCATACACAAAACACTCGTTTTCAATTAAACGTGTTAATCACCTAATTAATTAGCTACTGCCATACATCACACACCCCGATTAGTGGATTTTGTCACACGTCGTTAATTGGCTAAGACCCGTTACGCGTTTATCACCCTGAGCCCGCCCCGCGATCATTTGATTGGTCCTGTAGTTCGCACCTTGAAGCCCGGCCCCTACCGGAACAAAACTCTTCCATTGGTCAATGGCTCAAGCGAGCCTGTCCAATGAAAAGTCAGAATCGGATAAGAGCAGACCGCTCGGGTGTTGATTGGCTAACGTTAGCTATCCTTATTGAATTGAGACCCGCCCCTAGGTCCCCTGATTACTGTTTTATTATTTTTTTCAATAATATTATTTATATTATATTTTATATTATATCTTCATAACATATTATTTCAAATATCTACAAACAACCTTATGCATGCACTGCTAAGTCCAATTTCAAAATGTATTGCTTAAACATTATACAATGTTATTGCACATGAATATTATAGCATATCAATAATATTGACGTAGCGATTATACACAGTTGCCAATCATTGCAATACGAAAGTGTTGTACATCACATACATTCAGTAATGTTATAACATTTATAAACTAAACAGATAATTATTCTAATAACTGCAAATAATGTCTCGGAATATGTACAAGTGTAAACATGTACATGCACAAATGTAAATTAAATATCGATTCTTAATTTTTCGGCGAAATTTTTAGAGATTATACAAAGTAGAACCGAATTTCGATTGTAATAGCGACTCCCTATACTGCACATTCGTAAAAAACTGTTATTCTGTTTCTATTAGATTCATGTGACATGAGTTACAAATTCGTTTGTTTACAAAAATGTTGGTGTATCTGCGTGTTTCTGATTACGCTCTAAACCTCGCAAAAGCAGCTTTTCGTAAGTTTCAATAACTATATTGTAGTGTAGTATATTGTAGTGTTACTGTAGGAATTTGTCATCATTGTTTACTAATAGTTATGAAAGCGTAAATAATATGCTAATTATTAAAATTGTCACTGAATAACACAATGAAGAAATACAATCATTTATAGTGTTAATGCCTGTTTAGCAATCATGTATTGTTAAGAACGCATGAAGTGATTACGCAAAAATCATCATCATCATCATCATCATCATCATCATCTTCATCTTAATCTTAATCTTAATCTTAATCTTAATCTTCATCTTCATCTTCATCTTCATCTTCATCTTCATCTTCATCATCATCACAACGACCACCACCACAACCACCACCATCATCATCATCATCACAACATCGCCATCATCATCATAGCCATCAGAAACATTATGTAATAATAATAATAATAATAATAATAATAATAATTTTTGCGTATATTATTTTCAATAAACAACAGTCAATTGTCTACACATATTTATGGAAATAAATTAACTGTTTATTATAATATTGTTTGCTGCTCAGTGTTTAAAGGTGAAAGGCCACGCTTCTAACAAATGTTATTTATTCTTTAGAAACATAGTTTTAGCCATAACAAATCAACTTCTCGTGTCAGTTTTCATAAATAACGCTTTTATAAGAGAGTATAGCATAAAAGACAACATGATTTTGCGCATATCTCTATCAATAGGCCATTTCGTTTCTAACCGGAAGTGACGTATATTCTTCCAAACGCGTTAATTGTTTTTATATAGACAGTACAAATTACTTCAAAACTCGCGTTATTTCATTAAGCTACAATAACCTAAGACATAATTTATATTAAGTAGGATGTGTCAGATAAATGTAGGTTATAAAAACATATTCTAATGTAAGTATTTGGCTACATTTGATAAAAATAGACTACACATAGTCCTTACTTTCTTCTTCTTAGACATCTGCTATAGGGATCGTTTACTTAGTACCACTTTGTGTTATCAACTCATCAGTACTAGACAAATGATAACAATATTTTATCTTTGAGATCAATGGAAATGGATCTTCAGTAGTCTGTGCTTCCTGCTGTCACTTTTTTGGCCCCGACAAACAACGGTGACAATATCCTGTGTATTCCTACACAATTACGTGTCAAAAGTAATATGAAGGTTTGACAAGTTGTGGGCATGGAAAATCCTGATTTCTGATTGGTTGATAGGTTTACGAATCATAATTATACTTGACTTAGACGTAATCTGATTTGTTGCAGTAGTTCAGCCTTATGCATTGGCAATTTAAATTCAACAATCTTTATAATTAAACAGAAAGAAAGAAAAAAATGCAGCATTTTGTTGTTAACGTAGTTAAAAGATAATAAAAACAACAACATTTTTCATGTAGTGTTTTAATGTTCTTCAAAGCCCTATTACTGAATTATTTCAATACAAATGGTGTAGAAAATTCAGATTTATGGCTACATTAGAAGCCCGTCTAATAAAATTGTACAAGATTGTAAAGGACGATGTTAATATAATAATATACAGCCTGTTGCTGAAACATTGACTTTATTAAATATAAAAAAATAGTGTATCCCAAAAATGTTTCACTATCCCGATTATAGATATACTGAACATATATTGTAAGCAATATTAGAATAATCTGCGGCATACAAGTACTTTTTAAAACGTAGAGTAACGCGGAAAAACAAAACGATACATAAATTGTCGGTAGTATGTGAGTTAGCATATCACATGCATATGCTTTTTCTATGTGAAACATTATGAAATGGATATGTTTTTTAGTTAAAGTGCATGACAAATTGAAAAAGACACATAAATACTTCACATTCATAAACTTTCGCTGCACGTACATATTTCTTTTGTAGATGCTAATAATTATAGTCATTACACTTAGCAATCTGTGAAAGCGTTCTCGCACATTTGTAAGAGAGGTATCCAATTATCAAAACAACATCCTGTTTGTCACATGACATAATAAGGGGTCGTACAAAAACTACCATTCATTCAAGGCATGATGGCACATCGACTGTAAAAACTGACATCTTGAATACAGTTGAAAGTGAAAAATGCAACGGTTAAATAACAATCGGTTTATAAAAAATTAATATAAATGAGCAACATAAAAACTGAAAGGATTAACTACCAAACATACCATTGTGAACTGTCTGAAAAGTGATGGGAGTTTTCTATTTTAAATATTACTTCTTTATTATTACACTTGTATGGAAATATAAAAGAATCAAAATAATTATGGATAAGCTAGATTGACGATCAACGAAAAGGTAAGTAATACAATGTGGCATAATCTACTTATGAATGATGCATGTGCTAATTGTCATTTACTCGTCCCGCAAGACGTTGTTTAAATACGATAAAATTCATTTAAAATAGCTGTTGTGACATGTTAAAAGCAAGCACAACGACTTACAATACCTAAAAACAAAATATTGTCATAAAAGAATTGTTGAAATGCCAATTTTCGTTAAAGAAATTTAGTAAATAATAATGGCGAGCTATTAATGGAGCGTTGGGATTTAACAACGTCATCAAGAAAATGGCGGCGGAAATTACCGAGCGGCGTACGGAAATTGCCGATGAACAAAATCATCGTTTTTAAGCATCACACTAATAGTTTTCCAATTTTACATAAGCAACATTGTAATCTACTGACTTTTATCTACAAAATATCAAAAGTATGTGAAAACATGGCCGTTCACCTTTAACTGAATATTTAAAAGACCTGCCCAAAATTTCTTTCATATTTAGCTTAAAATATTTAATATAATTTGCGCGATATTGTGGGAAACCTTTCAACGGAAAATATTGATTGTTTTCGGTTTAGTTCTTTTGACAAGTACAACTTCACATTCAAATTGTCACCCGCAGAGGTTGATGACCCTACGTGTTATCGGTTACTATGGAAACAGAGTCGATTTTATTGCCGAATACTGATAAGAAGGATGTCTGTGTAGCCTGTTAGAAAAATAGAAGTTAAGGCTATGCTATTGTCTAATATATTTTTAAACTTATAAGAGCTTTTAATATCTTTATAAAACACAAGTGAATACAATTTGATATAAGCGATTATCTTTCCAATAATTAACTTCGTAATAATAATAATAATAATAATAATCATCATCATCATCATCATCACCATCGTTGTCGCCATCATCATCATCATCATCATCATCATCATCATCATCATCATCGTCGTCATTGTCATCGTCATCATCATCATCATCATCTCATCATCATCATCAGCAGCAGCAGCAGCATCATCCCATGTTATTCTGCATCACCACAGTTATATTCATGAAAAGTTTTATAAGCACTACATAAATAATGTTTACTAGTTTGTACGCGCCCTAGTTTTATGTGTACGCATTAGGTACTACAAAAACACATAAAACTAACCTCGGATAATTAACATAATATATGGCATATTCATTACGATCATCACCATGATCGTCATCATGATTATCAGTCATCATCAGTCATCATTATCATCATCATCATCAATAATCAACATCATGATCCTCATCATGATCATCGTCATGATAATCATCATCATCAGTCATCATCAGTCATCATCAGTCATCATCAGTCATCATCAGTCATCATCAGTCATCATCAGTCATCATCAGTCATCATCAGTCATCATCAGCCATCATCAGTCATCATCAGTCATAGTCAGTCATCGTCAGTCATCGTCAGTCATCATCAGTCATCATCATCATCACCGTTATATTAATGCAATTTTACTATTAGCAACACATGCACGTGTATACTAGGATGTACGCCTCCCAGGTTTATGTTCATGCCTTATGCACTACATAAATAAGACTAATCTCGCAATATTAACAGAATATGTGGTACATTCATTTCTTTACAATCGTTTGTACAGACATCTTTGCATGTCTTTACAGAATATTATTAACAGAACCATACTACTACTAGTATTACTAGTACTACTAATACTAGTACTACTAGTACTAGCACTACTACTATTACGACTACTACTACTACCACTACTACTACTACTACTACTACTACTACTACTACTACTACTACTACTACTACTACTACTACTAGTACTACTACAAATTACTACTTCTGCTACTTCTACTACTACTACATATAATAATAATAATAATAATAATAATAATAATAATAATAATAACAACAACAACAACAACAACAACAACAACAACAACAACAACAACAACAACAACAACAACAACAACAACAACAACAACAACAACAACAACAACAACAACAACAACAACAACAACAACAACAACAACAACAACAACAACTACAACTACAACAACAACTACAACAACTGCAACTGCAACTGCAACTACAACTACAACTACAACTACAACTACAACTACATTATATTATATTATATTATATTATATTATATTATATTATATTATATTATATTATATTATATTATATTATATTATATTATATTATATTATATTATATTATATTATATTATATTATATTATATTATTATTATTATTATTATTATTGCCGTTGTTATTATTGAACTGTAATATGAATATCTCTTTGCTGCCCAGTGTTTCACTTAATATTAAAATATCGCGCCCGAAAAGCACCACCACCACCACCACGATCATCATCATCATCACTATCATTATCATATTATCATTAACACCACCACCACCACGATCATCATCATCATGATCTAACAAGAAAACTAATTAAGATTTGATTATATTCATACACTAAAATTAACTGTAAACTTGTCATCGTTTTATACTAAATATTATTATTATTGCTTAACGAATAATAACGTTACTGTGGGAAATATTGCGATTTCAATTAAATTTTGTCTATCTGTTTATAACGACCGATTTAAATGTTGAACCTCGAAAGTCTATGACCATAAGTGGTATTGGCTAGAACGGCAACTGCGCTGGATTATTACAGATGATTGATAAGAAGGCTTTCTATGTCCGTTTTATTGCCGAATACTGATAAGAAGGACATTTGATTGGCCTTAAAGATCAATCCTCCTCCACTTTATGATCAACATAATGATCAACATGATGATAATGAGGATGAGGATGTGGATGATAAATCACATGACATACGGACACGTGTGACAAACAACGGTGACAATATCCTGTGTATTCCTACACAATAACGTGTCAAAAGTAATATGAAGGTTTGACAAGTTGTGGCCATGGCAAATCCTGATTTCTGATTGGTTGATAGGTTTACGAATCATAATTATACTTGACTTAGACGTAATCTGATTTGTTGCAGTAGTTCAGCCTTATGCATTGGCAATTTAAATTCAACTATCTTTATAATCAAACAGAAAGAAAGAAAAAAAAAGCAGCATTTTGTTGTAAACGTAGTTAAAAGATAATAAAAAAACAACATTTTTTATGTAGTGTTTTAATGTTCTTCAAAGCCCTATTACTGAATTATTTCAATACAAATGTCTTAGAAAATTCAGATTTATGGCTACATTAGAAGCCCGTCTAATAAAATTGTACAAGATTGTAAAGGACGATGTTAATATAATAATATACAGCCTGTTGCTGAAACATTGACTTTATTAAATATGAAAAAATTAGTATATCCCAAAAATGTTTCACTATCCCGATTATAGATATACTGAACATATATTGTAAGCAATATTAGAATAATCTGCAGCATGCAAGTATTTTATAAAAAGTAGAGTAACGTGGAAAAATAAAACAATACATAAATTGTCGGTAGTATGTGAGTTAGCATATCACATGCATATGCTTTTTCTATGTGAAACATTATGAAATGGATATGTTTTTTATTTAAAGTGCATGACAAATTGAAAAAGACACATAAATACTTCACATTCATTTACAAGACCGGAATCCAAGGTAAATTATTAAGAGTTATACGGGACATGTACCAGAAAGTTAAATCTTGTGTTAAAGTATGTAATAGCTACACTGATTTTTTCGATTGCGCCGTTGGTTTGAGGCAAGGGGAGGTTATTTCCCCTCTACTTTTCTCCTTATTTGTTGAAGATGTTGAGTTATATTTGCAAAATAATGTTGATTCGGGATTGCTTCTTGATGACATTGTTATTATTCTTTTGTTGTTTGCTGACGATATGGCCATATTTGCCAAAACACCACTTGAGTTACACGAGAATTTGAATTGTTTAAAAACTTACTGTGACAAATGGGGTCTTAAAGTTAATACTGATAAAACAAAAATAATGGTTTTTCGTAAGCGAGGTAAACTATTTGGCATAATCTACTTATAAATGATGCCTGTGCTAATTGTCATTTACTCGTCCCGCAAGACGTTGTTTAATACTATAAAATTCATTTAAAATAGCTGTTGTGACATGTTAAAAGCAAGCACAACGACTTACAATACCTAAAAACAAAATATTGTCGTAAGAGAATTTTTGAAATGCCAATTTTTGTTAAAGAAATTTAGTAAGTAATAATGGCGAGCTGTTAATGGAGCGTTGGGATTTAACTACGTCATCAAGAAAATGGCGGCGGAAATTACCGAGCGGCGTTCGGAAATTGCCGATGAACAAAATCATCGTTTTTAAGCATCAAACTAATAATTTTCCAATTTTACATAAGCAACATTGTAATCTACTGACTTTTATATACAAAATATCAAAAGTATGTGAAAACATGGCCGTTCACCTTAAACTGAATATTTAAAAGAGGATGATAAATCACATGACACACGGACATGTGTGAAACTTCATCTGTACAAAACGTAGATCAATTCATTATTTTAGCATCCTAGTGATTTAAGTCAAAGGCTTAATCGCAAACACAGCACGTCTCGTAAAACAGAAACCACGTCGGACGACAATGCACACTGTTGAAACTGTGGCACGCCTTTGAAATGCATTTGGTACATTTTATCAACACACTGTCCATATGTCGTCACCCACATGTTCTGGTTTCGATTGTGGATGTTATTATGCATACACACGTATCCATTCTGATAAGCTACTTACGTTTGCCTGGGTTAGCGCGATAAGGCATCCGGGTTTTACAAACGACAAATCATTGTCGACTGATCTGCAAATCCAGATAATATGCATTCAGAATAAACCGATATTTATTGAATGCATTTAACACGAAAAAGGACAGCGCGTGATCGCCATGTTGTACATCCCTTTCTTGAAATACATGTAAGGAATAATCCAGATTTATTAAAATGTTGTCTTTCTTGATAAAGTCAGTTAACTTCTATAAACATGATCATGTGCACGTAGTTATGTAGTTGAATCAGTTGGCATTGAGATTTCAAAAAGTTACATCGAGCGTACACCTCCTCAACAATAGGCCTTTCCCAAAACTAGGTTACTTCCCTGGCGTAATCGCGAGTGATGTCCCTTGTTCACTTCCGGCGACGTTTATTGGTTGTAAGGCGGGATAAGCGTATTGATATTTACCGAAAAACGTGCAATATATTTGATTTTCAATCTTATATTTGTGTTGGTGTCGTAAAAATAAATTTACAAATATCAACAATCGTATATATTATACATCATGCACTTTATTGATCAATTTAATTAAATTATTATTTTGATTTTTAACAATATTGTTTACTCTTTGCAGATTGGCAAACAAACTGTACACAGTACGTTTAACGGTTATTGTGCAACAAAACACACAAATAGTGATTTCAGTATCTAAACAACCTATGCCTTCATCCTCTATTAAATTTGCATTATTAAATAAAATAAATAAAAAGCTCTTTTTAGTGAAATGAGTTTGCTAAGTAACTCTAAGCTAACATTCTTCTGGCGACTTAAATTACGAAAATGAGGTATCATCACAGAAAGTTTGAGCGTAATTCCGATGTTTTTGGCAGCAACTTCTTATTTGAATTCTATACACATTTGTGTTTAAAGCTTTTTTCGTTGCATATATTATTGTTGTGTGCTAAATATTTACGGTGCTTGAAGAGGATTCGCTTTAATCTTGAAATATAATGTAACAAAACAACCATCTTTTTCAGTACTGTTAACACAATATTACAATAACTAAAGATGATGTCACTCCTCATTTAATGCTATAACACATGTTGTTTTAAAGAGATTAAGTAAGTAATTTGTTCATTATTGTGTCATGTGTTTAAACAATGTTCATGATAACTTCATATAATCAACGAAACAAATGACACCCGACACAATGGGTCTATATGTCACCAGGAAATAGATATGTCGTGATAAATATGTACATAGGTGAGTATCTATAATAAAACAGACATAGATTATATACATTTTGAAAACAGTTTCCACAATTCAGAGTAAGTAATTAACTAAGCCAACAGAAGACTCTAATATACGTTAGAATAAATAATTTATACTTGTTGAGTCTGTTTGATCGAATATTTAGTTTTCCTTCATGTGTATAACTCTAACTGAGATTATTTCTTCATTTCTGTCCGAGTCGTGGTAAACAAACAACATTTTATTCTCGCAGCAGCTACGGTAATTCCCGTATGTTTTAGAAAAACAAAACACGATAAGCTCCTAAATGTTCACCACCTTTCAATTCTTCAGAATTGAAAATTAAATGCTGTGCTATATTATTTCACTCTTCAATTTGGACCCATTTATTAATTCGAAAAAGTGTTTAATGCTTTTAATTCTGTTCTGTTCTGTTCAATAAGGTTGCGAAATTTCATAGGGTGATAGGCAAAGAACAACAACGGAGACAAAAACATTTTTAAATGTGAGATAAACTTTAATTTGAGAAGCGAACAATGGAGACGAAGTGTGACATGTCAGTTGTCTCTCCAAGTAGATTTTTATCATCAATTCATTACGCAATTGCACGGGTTTGCGGTATTGTTCGAATGGCAATTTGATAAGATCCCAGCGGTTTGTGGCCTTGGTATTTTTATAACCCCCTCTTCAGTCAGATAACTGAGTATCAATTGATGTGGTGGCATTTATGTATGGAAAACAACCGTTTAAGACAAGACAAGGAGACTACTTCTTTTTTCCGGAAATGTTGTCATACGGACATGTGGCTGTAGTAATGAGGTTAAAACGATACTATATTTAGTTTTAATAATTTATTTTTGTAAGATATATCCTCTATGAGTTTTATTTATAATATTTAATAAAAAACATGGATTTAAAAACTTCCATTACAAGTTTTGAAAGCCGCTTGGCCTTAGATCTATAATACTTTATATGGCAAGCTATGGAAAACGTCGCCGGAAGTCGGGTATCAAATATGGCGGATGTGAATTTGCAATAACGGGAGGTAATTTCCAAGGGAGATCACATAGTTTTGGGAAAGGCCTATAACAAGGTCAAATTACACCAAAACGGAAGTCAGTGGCGGATTCGTGGTCTAGCGGTAACGCACTGGCTTCACATCCCAGGGGTCGCAGGTTCGAACCCCCGCTACACCCTAACCTACTAATTCGTCGTTCGCATGAGACGTTAAACCGAGGTGCAGTGTACTAGGTGCTTCACACCGGGCACTAAAAGACCCAGGGTCGTCTCTGGAACCGGGCGTCTCCTGTATCTTGCACTATCCCCCCGTAACCCAACTAACAAGTCTTCTGGGGGCGATGGCCATATGGGAGAGAATCCCGGAGCACTCGATAAAAATGTACTACACACACACACACAAAACGGAAGTCACATCCTCAGGGTTACATGCTGTCAGTTAGATAATAAACACATATGGTTCAGTGTATAATGCATAAGATTTTTAAAATACAGTTTAAATGTCATGTTTTGGTATCAATTTCAAGGTATATATGTAAAAAATAAGAAAAAAGACTGTTTTAGGGATTACTTTATCTTAAATGGTTCCCAGCTTCATAACTTTTGGCCCATGTATTTATGCACAAAATGGCAGCCCCCATGCCTGTCAAAACCGGTGTGTTTATTCTAAGGTAAATATTTTGAGTTACAACGTATAGACATGTTGTTTTTTCAAAAGGTTATGGCCTTATCTTTCCAACAATGTATGGTGATATATTGGGAAGTCGCTTGGTCATGGTGAAAATTGAGATCAAACATTGAATATGTTATATGTAACAATGAAGGAATTTATTTGCGCATGCGTAACCACAATAGGCCTTTCCCAAAACTAGGTTACTTCCCTTGCGTAATCACGAGTGATGTCCCTTGTTCACTTCCGGCGACGTTTAATAATTATAATGCGGGATAAGCGTATTGATATTTACCGAAAATCATGCAATAGATTTGATTTTCAATCTTAAAATTGTGTTTATGTCGTATTTTTTTTTTTTACAAATATCAACATTCGTATATAATATTCACCATGTTATTTTATTTATCAATAATAATTATTTTGATTTTAAAAAATATTGTCTACTATTTGCAGATTGACAAACAAACTGTACACAGTACGTTTAACGGTTATTATGCACCAAAACACAAAAAATAGCGATTTCAGTATCTAAACAACATATGCCTTCATCATGTATTAAATTTGCATTATTAAATAAAATAAATAAAAAGCTGTTTTTAGTAAAATGATTTTGCTAAGTAACTCTAAGCTAACATTCTTCTGGCGACTTAAATTACGAACATAAGGTATCATCACAGAAAGTTTGAGCGTAATTCCGATGTTTTTGGCAGCAACTTCTTATATGAATTCCATACACATTTGTGTTCAACTTTAAAGCTTTTTTTGTTGCAGATATTCTTGTTGTGTGCTAAATATTATATGGTGCCTGAACAGGCTCCGCTTTAATCTTGAAATATAATGCAACAAAACAACTATCTTTTTAATAACTGTTAACACAATATTACAATAACTAACGATGATGTCATGATGTCACTCATCATTAAATGTTATAACTGATGTTGTATTAAAGAGATTAAGAAAGTTATTTGTTTAATATTGTGTCATGTGCTTAAACAATGTTCATGATAACTTCATATAATCAACGAAACAAATAACACCCGACCCAGTGGGTCTATATGTATCCAGTAAATATATATGTCGTGATAATTATGTACATAATAGGGTGAGTATCTATAATAAAACAGACATAGATATATACATTTTGTAACAAGTTTACAAAATTCAGAGTAAGTAATTAGCTAAGCCAACAGAAGAGTCTAATATATGTTTGAAAAAATATGTTATACTTGTTGAGTCTGTTTGATCAAGTATTTAGTTTTCCTTCATGTATATAACTCTAACTGAGATAATTTCTTCATTTCTGCCGGAATCCTGGTAAACAAACAACATTTTATTCTCGCAGCAGCTAAGGTAATTCCCGTATGTTTCAGAAAAACAAAACACGATGTGCTCTTAAATGTTCACCACCTGTCAATTCTTCAGAATTGAAAATTAAATGCTGTGCTATATTATTGCACTCTTCAATTTAAACCAATTTATTAATTCGAAAAAGTGTTAAATGCTTTTAATTATGATCTGTTCTGTTCAATAAGGTTGCGAAATTTCATAGGGTGATAGGCAAAGAACAACTACGGAGACAACAACATTTTAAAATGTGAGATAAACTTTAATTTATGTCGCAAACAATGGAGACGAACTGTGACATGTAAGTTGTTTCTGCATGTAGATCTTTATCAACAATGCATTACGCAATTGCACGGATTAGCGGTATTGTTCTAAGGGCAATTTGATAAGATCCCAGCGGTTTGTGGCTTTGGCATTTTTATGACCCCCTCTTCAGTCAGATAACTAAGTACACTTTAAGAGAGCACGTGGTGGTATTTATGCATGGAAAGCAACCGTTTAAGACGAGACAAGGAGACTACTTCTTTTTTTTATCCGAATACCTGTCATTCGGACATGTGGCCTTAGTAATGAGTTTAAAACGATACTACATTTAGTTATAATAATTTATGTTTGTAAGATATATCCTCTGTGAGTTTTTTTTATAATATTTAATAAAAAACATATGGTTTTAAAAATTTCCGTTCCAAGTTTTGAAAGCCGCTTAGTCTTAGATCTATAATACTATATATGGCAAGCTAGGGAAAACGTCGCCGGAAATCGGGTTTCAAATATGGCGGATGTGAGTTCGCAATTACGGGAGGTAATTTCCAAGGGAGATCACCTAGTTTTGGGAAATGTCTATTGTTGCCCCCACAGTAGCAGTTATGATGTTAAGTTATCTGTTGGAAAGGGCTGTACTGTAATATAACGTTGTAGTTAGGGAAACTCGATGAACGATTCAATTAAGGTCTTTCGCTAACGTGACGTGAGTATTCAATGTGTACTCATACGTACATATTAATTGCAAAAAAAAATGTTATTGTGCATTGTACTTTCTCACCACTTCTTCTGTCTTGCGATGAATAAAGGTGAGGTATCGAAAACATTACACCATCAATACATTAATATATAAACCTGTTAAAAATATCAGTAAAGGTAGGGAGTTTTAACAGAAAAGTCAATTGAGAGTTATGGTTCTTGTAAGACATACCTCTCATAATGTCTTCAATCGTTATTTAAAGAATCAACAAATTGTCTTGGACAATACAAATCTCAATTAAGTGATGTTTATTCACAAAATTACAAGTCAGTTATGTTGTTGCACGAACCATATTTTTTACTAACGATGTTTCATTTTGGCGCATTTTTCAGAAACTCTTAATGCATTTGGCTATAGGCTTCAGCTAAAAATTCAATGACTGTGTTAATTAGAATTTTGATATTTAACTGAGATCTTTACATTGAAACCTTGCGTACGGTACATCCTATTGTGTTGATATATCTATATGGGTGCCTAATACAAGGCATGGACACACGTATTTATCTGTATAGTTCAATGTTGATCTCTGATGTTACCATTAATGTACAGTCCAACTCAAAATGCTAGCTGTTTTGAAAATCCCACCATGCATTGCAATATTTTCCTCTTGGCAACTATTTGGCAGCTATTTGACCATGTAGCTTGTATACTGACGTCAACGAAACACATACACAATTTCGCTTCAAGCGGGACACGAGTTGAGCTTCACACATTGATCAACGTATATTACTGAACTGTATTGTTTTTAATAACTTACTTATGACATACAGGTTTTCAGAATCTGTGTTATCAATGATCATCGTATTGTTGATTGTCTATGTTGTGGAAATCTGGACTGTTGCTGATGTGATATCGTTTTCTGTAAACAATGATAATGAACATGTCTTACCACCTATAGTGTTGCCGTATTAATGTATAAGTATGCGCATCTGGTCACATTCGCCGTAATAACAATTGTGTCAACAGCTGCATCAATTACACGGATAAGATCTCTATTAGACAATTGTATACACACTACCATACATACGTATAGGTAATGTTGGCAAAATTGTGAATGAGCCATACAAAATGTGCTCGTTTGAAATGTTGACACTATCAGCCATGGTAAGCAGATGGAAGCGGATAAAGTTAGCGACACTCATATCCACTCATAAACAGTTTGTATGAAAATTAGACGCACATCGTTTTCATTATAAGTGTGCATTGTTCTCAAGTAAATGCAAGCGAATAAATATAAAACTAGAAATGTTTCCACAGTGACTGACAAGGTTGTCACCACTTTGCCTTTACTATACGTTTTCCTATATACGTATACTGTATATATCAGAAGAAAGATAATGCCCGTGCATTGTACTGTCTCTCAACGCGTTCTATCTTCCTTTGAAGAACGTGGGTTATCAAACACACAAAACCATCAATATCTTAATCTAGAGTCATGACAAAAATATCAGTAAAGGTGTGGAGGGTAATTAAACAGACTGGGCATTTGAGAGGTATGTTTCTTGTAAGATACCCCCTCGTGTTGTCTTCAATCGTTATGTAAGGAATCAACAGATTGTCTTGGGCAATACGAACTACAATAAAGGTAGTAACTCGCAAAATTTCACGTCATATATATATTTGCACGAACACTATTTACTATAGCTATATGCTTCAGACGCGAAATTTCATGTGTTTATTTGTCCTTTAATATCTAACCTTCTAAACCGTGCGAACACCGTATTCTATGTTGATGGTGATCATGGTGATCATGGTTTGCCAAGGTTTCCCAAGCAGAATCGCATGACTCATGTAAAATATATAGCCCGGTCAACACACATTTATTTGTATATTTCAACTTTACCCTCTGAGTGTTACCTTGACATTCATGCTTCAGACAAACTCAATATAGGCCTTTCCCAAAACTAGGTGATCTTCCTTGAGAATTACCTCCCGTTATCAATCTGTCAAATCATGTGTAAAGCATTGTAATACCTATTCAGATTACTTTAATATAGCAGTAGGTTTAAGACAGGGGGAGATAATGTCACCGATACTATTTTCACTTTTCGTAGATGATTTAGAAATGTTTCTGCAAAATAGACATTGTGCTGGAATTAATCTACAAGATATATGTTTGATTTTATTGCTTTTTGCAGATGACATGGTTGTAATTGGTGAAACGCCTGAAGATTTACAAATGTCTCTAAATTGTCTTTATGACTATTGTAATACATGGGGCTTACAAGTCAATATAGCAAAAACCAAAATTGTTGTTTTCCGTAAACAAGGAGGTACAAAACGTAATGAGAAGTGGATGTATGGAAATGAATACCTAGACATGGTTAACGATTTTATCTACCTAGGTGTAACACTGAATTATACCGGAAATTTTAATCTTAATACTAATAATTTACGTGGTAAAGGTCTAAAGGCACTAAACACATTGCTATCAAATTTGAAAACATATGATTGTAAACCAAAGGTAGCCTTACAGTTATTTGATGCTTTTGTTTCGCCAATTATTACATACTCATGCGAAATATGGGGTTTCTCTAAGTCTAGCGAGTTAGAAAAATTACACCTAAAATTCTGCAAGGCTATTCTTGGTGTCAGAAAATCAACTTCAAATGTTGCCGTATACGGCGAACTTGGTAGATACCCGTTACATGTTAGCAGATATGTACGCATTATCAAATATTGGTTTAAACTTACTAAAAGTGACAATATAATACTGCGATCAATCATGGAAGATGGTCTGACTGATTTAAATAATAACAAGATAAATTGGTTTGGAAAGGTTAAGGACCTACTCTCTAGATATGGATTTAATTATGTATGGGACAATAACTCACTAATAAATGAACGTAATTTTTTGTCTTTGTTTAAGCAACGAGTTATTGATGAATACTTACAAGAGTGGCAACGTGACGTGACTGATAATAGAGTTTTGATTTTGTATAAAGCAATAAAAACAACATTTTCATTTGAATCATATTTAGAAACAATCGTATCAAGAAATTTGAGAACAGCGATTACAAAACTACGTCTTTGTGCACATAATCTGAGAATACAAACTGGTAGATACGATCAGGTAGATAGAAACATGCGACTTTGTCAATTATGCCAAAATAATGAAGCGGAAGATGAATTCCACTTCTTGTTGAAATGTACTACATTCGTTCAAATAAGAGAAAAATATATTTAAAATTATTATAGAATCAGGCCTAGTATGTTCAAACTCACGCAATTGCTAAATACACAGAATAAAAGTGAAATGTTTAGGTTAAGCAAGTACATATCAGAGGCATTAAGTATTCGCCAAAATATTATGATGAACAATTAATAACAGATGTTTGCATATATGTGCATATTGATGTATATCTGTAAACATGTTCTATACCACTACTGCTTAATTAATTTGATATTCATGTGGCTATAGTTATATAATTGTTGTTTACTTCAAATGGACACACGAAAACAGTTCCATTTTAAATAGATGTACTATTCTTATGAGTGAAAATGCAAGTTTCATTTATATTTAGACAAGTTCATCCAGTTTTAGAAATATTAAAATAAATTATCACTTACTATAATGTATAATGTACAATGTATTATTGTTAAACACTAGAAACTGTAAAGTTTATGTGTAATAAAATTTATGTTCTGTTCTGTTCTGTTCTGTTATTGCGAATTCACATCCACCATATTTGAAACCCGACTTCCGGCGACTTTTTCCCCAGCTTGCCATATAAAGCATTATAGATCTAAGACCAAGCGGCTTTCAAAACTTATAATAGAAATTTTTGAAACCATATGTTTTTGATTAAATATTAATAAAAAACTCATAGAGGATATATGTTACAAAAATGATTTATTAGAACTAAATGTAGTATCGTTTTAAACTCATTACTAAGGCCACAGGTATCCGGAAAAAATGTAGTCTCCTTGTCTCGTCTTAAACGGTTGTTTTCCATACATAAATACCACGAATGTTCTCTTAATGGATACATAGTTATCTGTCTGAAGAGGGGGTCTTAGAAATACAAAAGCCACAAACCTCGGAGATCATATTAAATTGCCCTTAGAACAGTACCGCTAATCCGTGCAATTGCGTATTGCATTGATGAAAACGATCTACATGCAGAGACAACTAGCATGTCACACTTCGTCTCCATTGTCTGAGTCTCAAATTAATGTTTATCTCACATTTTAAAATGTTGTTGTCCCCGTTGTTGTTCTTTGCCTATCACCCTATGAAATTTCGCCATCTTATCGAACAGAACAAAACATAATTAAAAGCATTAGGCACTTTTTCGAATTAATAAATTGGTTTAAATTGAAGAGTGAAATAATATAGCACAGCATTTAATTTTCAATTCTCAAGAATTGAAAGGGGTGAATATTTAAGAGCTCATCGTGTTTTATATTTATTCACACGTATATTAGACTCTTCTGTTATCTTAGTTAATTACTTACTCTGAATTGTGTAACTTTTTTCAAAATGTAAACATCTATGTCTATATTAATATAGATACTCACCCTATATCTACTTAATTATCACGACGTATCTATTTCCTGGTGACATATAGACCCACTGTTTTGTTGATTATATGAAATTATCATGAACATGGTTTAAACACATGACACAATAATAAACAAATTACTTACTTAATCACTTTAATACAACATCAATTATTACATTTAATGAGGAGTGTCATCATCTTTAGTTATTGTAATATTGTGATAACAGTAATTAAAAAGATAGTTGTTTTGTTACATTATATTTCAAGATTAAAGCGAAGCATGTCCAAGCACCGTATAATATTTAGCACACAACAAGAATATCTGCAACGAAAAAAGCTCAAAGTTAAACGCAAATGTGTATGGAATTCAAATAAGAAGTTGCTGTCAAAAACATCATAGTTACGCTCAAACTTTCTGTGACGACACCTTATTTTCGTAATTTTAGTCGCCAGAAGAATGTTAGCTTAGTTTTACTTAGCAAAATCATTTTACTAAAAACAGCTTTTTTATTTATTTTATTTAATAATGCAAATTTAATAGAGGATGAAGGCATAGATTGTTTAGATACTGAAATCGCTTTTTTGTGTGTTTTATTGCATAATAACCGTATTAACGTACTGTGTACAGCTTGTTTGTCAATCTTCAAAGAGTAGACAATATTGTTAAAAATCAAAATGATAATTTAATTACATTGATAAATAAAGTACACGGTGTATATTATATACGAATGTTGATATTTGTAAATTTATTTTTTCAACATCAACACAATTTTAAGATTGAAAATCAACTATATTGTACGTTTTTCGGTAAATATTAATGGGCCTTTCCCAAAACTAGGTGATCTCCCTTGGAAATTACCTCCCGTTATTGCGAAGTCACATCCGCCATATTTAAAACCCGATTTCCGGCGACGTTTTTCATTACTTGCCATATAAAGTTTTATAGATCTAAGACCAAGCGGCTTTCAAAACTTGTAAAGGAAATTTTTAAAACCATGTTTTTGATTAAATATTATAAAAAACTCATAGAGGATATATCTTACAAAAATAAATTATTAGAACTAAAGGTAGTATCGTTTTAAACTCATTACTAAGGCCACATGTCCGTATAACAGGATTCGGAAAAAAGTAGTCTCCTTGTCTCGTCTTAAACGGTTGTTTTCCATACATAAATACCACCACATGTTCTCTCAATAGATACTTAGTTATCTGACTGAAGAAGGGGTCATAAAAATACCAAAGCCACAAACCCCTGGGATCTTATCAAATTGCCCTTAGAACAATACCGCTAATCCGCGCAATTGCGTAATGCTGTGATGATAAAGATCTACATGCGAAGACAACTAACATGTCACAGTTCGTGTCCATTGTTTGCCTCCCAAATTAAAGTTTATCTCACATTTAACAATGTTGTTGTCTCCGTTGTTGTTCGTTGCCTATCACCCTATGAAATTTCGCCACCTTATTGAACAGAACAGAACATAATTAAAAGCATTAGGCACTTTTTCGAATTAATACATTTGTTTAAATTGAAGAGTGAAATAATATAGCACAGCATTTAATTTTCAATTCTGAAGAATTGAAAGGTGGTGAACATTTAAGAGCTCATCGTGTTTTGTTTTTCTAAAACATACGGGAATTACCGTAGCTGCTGCGAGTAAAATGTTGTTTGTTTACCACGATTCAGACAGAAATGAAGAACTCTTCTATTGGCTTAGTTAATGACTTACTCTGAATTGTGTAGATACTCACCTTATTATGTTCATAATTATCACGACATAACTATTTCCTGGTGACATATAGACCCATTGGGTTGAACATTGTTTAAACACATGACGCATTAATAAACAAATTACTTACTTAATCTCTTTAATACAACATCAGCTACAACATTTAATGAGGAGTGACATCATCTTTAGTTATTGTAATATTGTGTTAACAGTAATTGAAAAGATAGTTGTTTTGTTACATTATATTTCAAGATTAAAGCGAAGCCTGTTCAAGCACCGTATCATATTTAGCACACAGCAAGAATATCTTCATCGAAAAAAGCTGTAAAGTTAAACACAACTGTGTATGGAATTCAAATAAGAAATTGCTGTCAAAAACATCGGAATTACGCAAAGCTTTTCTGTGATGATACCTAATTTTCGGAATTTTAGTCTCCAGCAGAATGTTAGCTTCTAGTTACTTAGCAAAATCATTTTACTAAAACAAGCCTTTTATTTATTTTATTTAATAATGCAAATTTAATACATAAAAATCAAAATAATAATTTAATCAAATTGATAAATAAAGTACATGATGCATATTATATACGAATGTTGATATATGTAAATTTATTTTTACGACACCAACACAATTTTAAGATTGAAATCAAATATATTGCATGTTTATCGGTAAATTTCAATACGCTTATCCCGCCTTATGATCAATACAAATCGCCGGAAGTGAACAGGGGACATCACTCATGATTACGCAAGGGAAGTAACCTAGTTTCGGAAAGGCCTATTCCAGGTTACGCATGCGCAAATAAATTCCTTCTTTGTTGCATATAAAATATTCAAAATTTGATCTCACTTTTCACCATGGCCAAGCTACTTTCCAATATATCACCGTCCATTGTTGGGATGAGGACATAACCT
Source organism: Congeria kusceri (assembly GCA_027627225.1). Taxonomy (NCBI): domain Eukaryota; kingdom Metazoa; phylum Mollusca; class Bivalvia; order Myida; family Dreissenidae; genus Congeria; species Congeria kusceri. The sequence goes on from CM051038.1 coordinate 42,337,823, forward strand.
TTTGAAAAAAACAGAATGTCAAAAATTCTATGCGTTGTAACTCAAAATATTTACCTTAGAAAAAACACACCGGTTTTGACGGACATGGAGGCTGCCATTTTGCGCATGAATAGATGGGCCAAACGTTATGACGCTGGGAACCACTAGACAAAAAGTAGTGCACAAACACAGCCTTTTTTTCTTATTGCTTACATATATGCTTTTAAAATGATATCAAAACATATCATTTAAACTGTATTTTACAAATTATATTCATCCTGCACTCAACCATTTGTGCTTATTATCTAACTGACAGCATGTAACTCTGAGGATGTGACTTCCGTTTTGGGGTGATTAGACCTTCCAATTGTTTTGAAAATCCCCACAAGCGTGACAATACACAATGTATTATGCTCTCGACAATTTTTACTTTAGAACTGACATCGACGAAACACATACAATATGTACCACGTCTTACAATTAGCCTTTTCTTGGGAAAAATGTTAATGAAATATCCGAAGTATAATATAAAAATATACTGAATCATTGGCGGTAAATTTTAGTTGTTTCATCGTCATGGAACTGCGGTGTATTAATTCAGACATTGAAGTGTATGTACATTTGCAAGTCTATGTTTATTCGGTCCATCTTAATTACTTACGGTTGATATACACCTTATCAAGATGTTCGTTATCGATCGTCGTAGTGTTGCTTGTCTTTGTTGTGGAATTCTTGGTTGTTGCTGATGGGATATATTTTTTGTTAATATGATAATTAAAACTTATAATAACCTCTATCACTTTAACCTAATATAATGCTATTTGTATACATTTATTGTTTATATGTTGCAAACCTACATTCGCGTTACAAATTCATTCATTCTGAACTTCAGTGAAACAACGTAAATGGTTACTGATGTGCTATTCAATACATAAGCATAGGGTCATGCAGTAGAACATACGTATAAAATATGAATACACATTTATAAAAATAAAAACAACAACTATACACTCACAAGAGATGGTGGGAAACCAATGTTACAGCACTTATTTTTCCTTAAAAAGTGTTGGCAGTAAGTACATGTCTTACCTAACAGGTCTGTAAACCTATTCACGACCTCTGTAACTGTAACCGTGGCGGTGTTTAAAATTTGTATTGTTTCCTTCATCAGTGACATCCTTTAGAACTAATGTTGCAAAGTCACTGGTTTCTATAAAACAAATCTACCGCCCAAGTACATGCATTGAGATCAGATATCGTATACATCTAATGTTCGCACAAACTGATACAACACTGCCTTACTGCTAAAATATATGTTATGAAGCGATTATGAATATAACTTTTGACGATACACATCCTTGAACATATATCATCCACACTTATCACTATGGTGAAGTGATATTACTATTATATAATTACAAGTTCCTATGGTTTCATAATTTAACAGTGTTCTGATTGGCTGAAATGCATCATGTGACAGGCTTTTATTTTTCAATGAAGCTGGTTACTTCTATTCATATTCATGAGGGACTACTTTTTATTGTTGTTTACCTGCAGTGCTGTCACACACAAAAAACACACACACATAGAAATACAGTTTAACAGATTTATTCACATTTATACATGGCATTGTCAAAAAAAAGAATTAATAATAAATAAATAAATTATGCATGAAAGAAAAGAAAGAACATAGAGAAAATTCAACACAAACATAAAATAAATACTTCGTGGATAAACATATTTAATATTTATAATTAAATTAATATTTATATTTATCAAAAGAGGAAAAAAAAGAAATTTAACAAACACAAACATAAACATGTACAATTTTACAGTTTAGGGCAAATAACGGTTTAGAAACAACAGGCTTCAGTCAAACCACAGACATCCAGTTGAACAAACGTCTCACTTTTTTTAACAACGAAGCCACCGGAAAACCAAGCGAGCATGGTATGCAGTCATCCCGTGGAGCTTGCAAAAGAATATCACAAAAACACCTCAGAAAATCTGCGAGCTGCATCAAATTGTCACCTCTGAGAGCTGAATGTCCCATTTATCATTGTAAAAATCCCATTTTCAAGTACGCAAACGACTCGCTAGCTGTGAAGCTCAAAACACTCCTAAAAGTAGGCTCACATAAGTTGGTCAAATTAACATACGCAAAGTATGATTTGCACAAAATTCACCCGTTCATTTTCTCGAACATAAATCCATTCACACTGCACGACAGGGCGAAGTATATATTGTACATCTAGTTTATGGCGAATCGTTATATCACACTGTGGCGGATCGTTATCACCCTCTGGCGAATCGTCATTAAACTGGGGCGAATCGTTATGTATCGAATCGTTATTGTGGTGAATCATTACTAAATCTGCCACTCGGGGCCTGTAGTTTCATCAGCAATTGAAGCCAACAAAGTTTTTAAAAATGAAAGAATTATAATTTACTATTAGCTTTGCCTAAAACAAATAAAATTTTCTTCATGTTCATAGTTCTATGCAAATAAGATGCATAACAATTGACCTTTTCAATTTGTGTCACAAAGTCAAAGGTGATGAAAAGCCCTATATATTTTCGGCCGATGACACACAATTACATAGATTTGATATTTTTATCAGTTGTAAAATAATAAAAGTCGTTTACCTTTTTCTCGTCTTGATTTTATATCCACACTGTAATTTATATTTTGCCGAATTTCTCACATAAAACGTTTGAAAACGAAGTGCAAAAAAATGTGGTGTTGAAATATTTGCTCAACACATGCCATAATGGGTATAAACATTGACTGACATCGAGGGCCTAAGGGTCGTTTTAAGAAAGAAATAAAACATATAATTGAAACATTGCGTTTCAAATGTAAAAATCAACTTTATTTATTTAAACATATTTTATGCCTACAATACGGTTCCAACCAGAAATGTATATGGGCGTTTACAAAATTGCAACTATCTGAAACAACTTTCGACTCGTTTAGCCTTCAGTATTAAATCTAAACTGGAACGCGTTTAAATATTCCGTCTCTTGCTACATGTATATTATGGATACAAAACACCTTGTTCGAAAGAGCTCTTACGAAATATCAACCAAAACAAAAGTAAATCAAAAGTAAATTGTATTACTAGAGCTACTGTATTATTTAAGATACCGCTGTATAGCGTCTAATGAATGACTACGAATCATACTTAAATGTATTGATGCGCGAATGGCAAACACATTAATCCCATTTTAATTTACTCTTTTTCTGTAAAAATTTAATGCAAACACACAATTGTAATTATAATTGTAATTATCCGAATGAAACGCTCTTTTCGGCGCTTCAAATTAGATACAAAAAAAGAACCTTCATACATCGCCGAAGCGTCGAAAAGAGCGTTTCAATTCTTAAATAAAGTACTTTTGCTAAATATATTATTGTTATCTGTTCAATTCAATTTATTCGGATTTAAGACATTGAAGTCTAAATATCTTATACAAATATCGCGTCAATTGTTTTGTGAAATACGTTATTATTATAGCTGTGTTATCTCTTCAGACATTGTTTTACGAATAAACAATGTTTAATAAAGGTAAATGTATATCTATTGTTAGAGTAACTATACGTTTTCAGATTTTTTTTCTCACGTAAGGAAAGCGTAATGATGGTACATATAAGATATATAGGCATATAAGATATCTCAATAAATACTATTTTTGAACTCAGCGTCTGTATTCCATTAAATAATTTATCTGATCTTGAAATAATGAAATAAATTATCAAATTGTGTCTTGAATGACCAGTTTTTGCAGAAATAAACGCAGGAAAACGGTGTATTACATAGGCATTTTTTTAATTTCTCGTAGGGAGGGGAAACCCCTCTTGCACCCTCCCCGTCCGCGGCCCCTATTGTTCGTGAGCGTCCTACGCGCCTGTGTTATTTGCATTTCTTATAATTATTATCTGATTTGTTTATAAAAGTCATTACATTATTGTATGTATTTGATGCTCAACACTTTCTTTTTACAATTCTTGGTAACTGTGTATAATCGCTACGTCAATATTATTGATATGCTATAATATTTATGTGCTATAACATTATATAATGTTTAAGCAATACATTTTGAAATTGGACTAAGCAACGAATGCATAACTTATTTGTAGATATTTGAAGAAATATGTTATGAAGATATAACATATAATATAAAATAAATAATATTATTGAAACAAAAACATAAAACAGTCATCAGGGTACCTAGGAGAAGTCCCAATTCAATACGGGTAGCTACTGTTAGCCAATCAACACCCGAGCGGTCTGCACTTATCCGTTTCAGACTTTACATTGGACAAGCTTGCTTGAGCAATTGACCAACGGAATAATTTTGTTCAGGTAGGGACCGGGCTTCCACCGAGGTGCGGAAAACAGGACCAATTAAATGATCCCAGGGCGGGCCCGGGGTGATAAACACGTGACGGTTCTTAGCCAATTAACGAGGTGTGAACAAATCCACTAAACGGGGTGTGCGATTTATGGCAGAAGCTAATTCATTAGGTGATTAACACTTGTAATTGAAAACCAGTGTATTGTGTATGAGAAGGTTGCTCGTACTCAACACGATTGAGGCCACCACTCCATACTATTTACTTGAATATTTTGATAAAATAAGACTAAGAACAGGGCCAAATTTATAAAGAATCTTAGATAATTTTCGCAATAAAAGAAAATATTTGTTTATCGTATGTAAAGTGGAATTTAAAATTCATCATTAAAATCAATATCATGATTCTCATCATCATTAGTATCATCGTCATTATCAGTACCATAAATAATGTCAGTAGATGACGGGATTGTGCCATGGGAGTAGTAGCAGCATCAGTTGTATTATCATCATCGTCATCCTCCTCCTCCTCCTCCTCCTCATCATCATCATCGTCATCATCAACACAATCAAGTTCTGTATAAGTATATGTTACATCATCATCGGCATCATCATCATCGGTATCATCGACATCATCATCATCATCATCATCACCACCACCACCACCATTGATCACCATCATCATCATCATCATAGTCATCAGAGATATTATCTCATATAATAATAATTCAGCTTAAAATATAATATCTAATGAGCGCGATAACCTGTAAGCATATTTTTTTTGTCAAGTATAACTTCACATTCAAATCGTCACCCGCAGAGATTGACGACCCAAAATGTTATCGGTTACTATGGAAACAGTGTCGATTCTGTTGCCAAATACTGATAAAAATAATACTGATGTCTGTGTAGCCTGTTAGAAAAATAGAAGATAATGTGTTATTGTCTAAAATATTTTGAAACTTATAAGAGCTTTTAGTATCTTCATAAATCATCATCATCATCATCCCATGTTCTTCTGCATTATCACCATTTTATTCATGAAATGTGTTATTAGCGCAAAATAAATGTATTTACTAGTTTGTACGCGTACTAGTTTTATGTGTTCGCATTAGGCTCTACAAAAGCACATCAAGCTAATCTCGCAATATTAACAGAATACATGGAATATACATTTTTGCAGCAATATT
>CM051038.1:42350847-42748347 GCA_027627225.1 Congeria kusceri
AATAATAATAATAATAATAATAATAATAATAATAACAATAATAACAATAATGATAATAATAATAACAATTAATAATAATTAATAATAATAATAACAATAATGATAATAATAATAACAATAATGATAATAATAATAATAATAATAATTATTATTATTTAATAATAATAATTATTATTATTTTATAATAATAAATAAAAAAAAATATTATTGTTATTATTATTTTTACTATTATTATTATTATTTTGAATTGTAATTAGTTCACACATCCACGACAAATTAACTAAAAAATAAGTAAAAAAATAATTAATAAATAAATAAATAAATAAATAATAAATAAAAAATAAATAAATAAATAAATAAATAAACAGGTAAATACATATATTAATTAACTAAACCTGAAAGTGAGAAAGAAAGAAATAAAAATCAACAAATGCATGATTAACCAATAAATCAGAAACATTTGTCGGCATTGATGTTCTCCCAAATCGAATAGTCTTTTGTTCAGTATCAAAGGTTGTAATTTATATTGATATTTGCTATTAAATTTCATGAAAAAGCAGTTTCAATATTTGAATCCGGTGTAGCATCTGATTTAAAATGGAGAAAAAAATCCTATTTTAAAATTGGAAAAATTTCCTACTTTGGAAAGTGGAAAATTTTTCCCATTTTGGAAAGTGGGAAGAAAATTACATGGGATTATTTTTTTCAAACACGTCAAAACACATCAAAAACAAGTTGCCTACTTATTTTAAGATAAAACACAGTATATCTCAGAAGAACATGAGAGAATAGATGCAAAATAAGAAAAAAATCCCATGGGATTTTTTTTCCACTTTTAAAAAGGGATTTTCTTTTTACAGCCAAATATAATATTTTGTCTATACATAACGATTGTGTCATGGTTATATTGAATTTGTATGCATGTAAAAGACATAAAAACGCGGTTTCAGAATTTACATAAATCCCATGGGATTTTTTTTCCAGCCTAAATAAGTGGGGAAAAAATCCCGTGGGAAAACGAAAAATCCCATGGGAAAATGGAAAAATCCCACGGGAAAGTCAATTTTGCAATTAAATTTCATAATGAAAGAAAAACATTTTTTCATGTAAAAATCATCAATTATTGATAACAATTAAACTTTTTAACGAACACTTCATGTAAAACAGTAATAACTCAATGACAAAGGGTACTTAAGTTTGCCAAATTTCGGTTTCGCAAAGTTTTTCTGGTGGCCGTTAATTTTGACGTCATGAGATTATAATACCCGCGAAATTTTTCCGGTAAAACCAATTTAAAATGTAAACAACGGTGGGAAAAGCAAAACTCGTGAAAATATAATTTTCTATGTACACTCGTGAAATAAAATACGATCTCACACCGGATTCAACAGGTGCAACAGGACCTTACAACCTTGTTTCGTATTTTGACAGAGTTATACCCCTTTTTCGAGGTCGTTATGGTTAGGTGGATAAAATGTCCGCCTTGCGCCCGGGAGGTCCCGAGTACAATCTCTATACGGGTAGCGATCTCAAGATTTTTCCAAAGACACTGAGTACTGGTTCTTCCCAGTAAACGGACTCGAGAGTGTATCTATAAATTTAATTGAGCTGAAATAGAAAACCTTGATAAGTTATTCACTTGAAACTTGGAATGTACTTTAGCCAACTCCATCTCATCTCCAGCATCATTTGCTACAACTTCCATTAATCTGTTTAGATTTTTGACAGAGTTATGCCCCTTTGTCACAGATTTTCAATGTATGAGTTTGCATTCACACATTTATAAGGCATTAAATTGGAACTTTGAATACATCTACTAGTATGTCATCATGTCCAGCATCAGGTGCAACAATTTCCATATTTTTTGTTTCAAACAAAATATGCCCCCTTTTTAATTAGTTTTTTTTTTCAAGATAAAGTTTGGTCCTATAATGTCCATACTGCATTATGTATTTTCTTGAAACTTGAAACGTAACATTTTCATCAAATACTACATAACAAAGCACATTACTCTGTTTTTATATTTTACTGATTAACACTACAAAAATCTGTTGACTATATATACCTGTCTGTTGTACTTTTGATAGAGATTTTACTAGTGGTACAATTTTGGTGTATCTCAAAAGTGACTACTTTTATTTATAAACAAATGCATGTTTGTAGGTTTTTTTTTCTCTTGCCCACTTTCTAACAGATGCACCAACTGAAATATATCGAATAATCGAGTGCGTTTTTCTCTGACAGCGCTCTTTATTTATAGAGATTTTTGTCATAAAATTGTTAACAAAGGTTATGGTTTCTGTGTCGTTGTGCCATCCTGGTTGCTAATGGGAGTTATATTGCACTTGTTATAAAACACTATCACCCGTGGATAGTAATCATAGTATGTATCACATTAAATGTCTTAAATATTACTGTTTATAGCACAATATCCTAGTCATCATGTCTGTCATTCTATGCCTAAAGGGGATACGATTGAGAACAAAACGAAGTGAACATAAATGTCTTCTCATCCATGTACCGGTATTTCAAGTGACCTATCATATATCTACGAAAACACTGTTAAAATCATAAAAAACACTACAAGTTTGCTAATACGTGTATGTTTATCCCAGCCATGTATCATGTACCTCAATATTTTTGATGAGATGTGCGACAATATTTTAGACAGGCTAAGATAAAAAAATAAGTCGGGTTTTATGGATTGTTATTTCACACTTAAGTTATAGCTACTACTACTCACTTGAAGGTTACTGTAATGGTGTTAGGTTTATTTGGGGTACAGACCCTTTAAATAATCATAAGGTGAAAACTGATAAGATTCAAAACACAGCCCATCGTTATTAACCTTATTCATTCCAAACGTTGTTTTCAGGGTTCAGAGTCAAGTAAGAGTTCAGGTTCAGGGGCGGGTAAAACTGGCGAAACATGGAAGTACAAACTACACTTCGATCCGGAATGTGACTCAAAAGAAACCGTTAAATACGACAACATCAAAGATGAGGAGCTTATGACCAAACTTAAAGACCTTGTCGGTGTTGATGAGAATATCAAATGTGTGAAGGCATATGAATTGCCATTGGTTAAATGGCAACTCACTAAACTTCTGTTTTTCCATATGTTTATCCTTTTTGAAACTGAAAATTGGTGGTGGACCATAGAAAAACATGCAAACGGCATCACTATTCAGCGCAGTAAACATTCAAATGCTGTTAAATATACAATCAGGCAGACAAAGCGGGTTTCCGGCATAACTTTAATGATAGAAGATGAAGGAAACATGCGCGTACACGACCTTATAGAGTGGTTGTATCAAAATAATGAGTTGAAGAAGCCATATCATTATCTTTTTAGCAACTGTAAGCACTTTGCTAAAGATGTGTTCAACCACGTGGCAATGAACAAGCGCATTATATCAGTTCATCTTTCGTGGATTACTGAAAAGACATAAACAACATTTTACATGTAGTTACTATTTTCGACAATATAAATATAGCATATGTAAAGGTGCTGAAATGTTAAAGCTTACGTCCGAGAAATTAAACTTGTATTATTTAATGATGACACATGTCTCCCGACTGCATGTACGTATGCTTTTGTTTAAATTGATGTGTATTCGGCTATTGCATTCTTAACTATGATCCACTGAAATTCACAAACATTAACTGTTTGAATGGTGATGCCGGAGCTATGACGAACAACCAGTATACATATCGATGCCGTAGTAAAATCGAAATACTTTCGAAATATCAACCAAATTATCAATATTCACTGTGACTAACTACCAGCTACGATGAACATTTTCTGATAATTAGTTGATAAACTCAGATTAATGAGGTAAATGTATGATCGGATATACAAATTTATACACACATATCAGACTAAACTAATGAGTGTGTTGAGGCATTTCCATTTTCTGACTATATGTATAATATATTGTTGCTATTATAGACAAACATTTAGATAGAAGTTCTAAAATGTGTGTGTCAAAGGCTAGAATAAGAATATGTTAATTTCTGTTAACAATAGCTTGATGTAGTTTGTTCAACGTTTCTGAAAAACATTTTTAAACGCATGTCATTCTGTTTCATACCATACTGACATGTATGCAGATTTTCATAACCAAAACAATTTTGAATTATGTGTATCATTTTAACTATCTTGATCTTACGTTTCCTGCATTGAAAGCATAACCATGTTGTCTGGATTGAAAACGTAAGCCTAATGCAAATTGGGTTATTCGGCAATACGACTAAACCATGTTAACACTATATACATACACGCAGCTTCACACAAGTATAGTTTAACCTACTTCTCTAGTTTGTATCTGTTTTATACAAATCACCGAAATTGGAGGAACTTGTGAGCGCCGCCTTAACTGTCCACCGGTTCGTCCGATCCATATTCCTGTCCGGGCTAATTTTCAGCAGCATTTCGCCAGATTTCAATGAATAGTTTCAATAGAGATGTACATATTACCAAGAGGTTCCGCTGCAATTATCTTTTGGAGCTATGGGCCATTGCCAATTCCGTCAACTATTTACACATATATATTTATAGATAGATTATTTCTCAGCAGTCACTGACTAAAATGCAATGAAACATTATGGGATGTTTCATTGGCAAGAGGAGCCGGAAACAGAGCCTTGATCGTAAAATGCTTTCATGATCTATCTTGGAGATACTGGCCGTTGTCGATTGCTTCAGATAGTATCAAGAAAGCAATTCTTGTCCAAGCAACCGCTCCGCAGCTATTTACCATAATTCAGTTAAACTTTATGAAAACGTAACTTTCAAGTGTGGGGAGCATCAACAAGGGCGTTTTACTTCAATGATTTTTCTTGGAATTATGAGCCACATGCGATTGTTGAAATTAGCATATGGTGCACAATTCTTATCCAAGCTAATTTTCAGCAATGTTGATCTTCAAATATTGTTCTTTCAAAGAACTGTTGTATAAAATTCATTGATTCTTGATGAAAGGTTAAATTCCTAGAAGATATTCACCGCATTACAGTTATGACACTTGATTTATTATACAGTGGGTTTTTGATTTTTGTTATACAATATTGCTTTACCTGTACGTTTGTATATGTATGTGCTGTATTTTTGTTCTTGACATATTTGATAAGGCGGTTCTAGTGATTTAAGTGATCATTAATATTTTTGTATGTCTTATTGCATTCGCATTACTTTATAATGTGCGTTAGGAAGCATCAATCAGTTTCACTGAAAGCCTTGTTCTTTTGGTAACAATTGCTCAAACCAAGAATTCAATGAAGTGGGAATAAGCTCAATAATACAAAACAATCGCATCTACCTGTAAGACGTATTTTGCACATTTAAATAAATCAATCTTTTGATAAGAGTGAATTTTTTCACGTTTCTTGGTTTGCGCGACGATAATATAGAACTTAAACTATATGACGCTATGTTTTAAGACGAGATATAGCTGATCTTTGTTTTTATTGCATTTCAAAAGTAGTGCTATCTATATATTTGAGATATCGTGTTTGCGTTTCTTCCTGTTTGTAGTAATCAATAATGCCGCTTACGTGGTTTCCTTTTTGGGTTAAAGTACCAAAAAGTTTGTAGATCGAAATTACCCTAGGTAAATTACGTGGGTTTAAAGTGTGGTGAAACCTGTGTACCGTTCATAAATAACCATTGTATTTGAATGTTTTAATAGCTAATTCCATGTTTCAAATGGGCGTTACCGAATTTAAACATAAATAACTAAACCAGTTGCACACGACCCTGACATTTTCTGACTGCTATGTTTGTGATATTCAATCAATATTTGGTAATGTTCACGAGCATGCATATTGTTAAAAACCTAGCATAATTTAAATGTCAGTAAATTGTATGACTGCACCCTGATAACCCTAGCGCAGTGAAAAAGACCGTTACCGTGAAAAAGAATGTTGCTGCTCGAAGACTTTTTGCCGACCTAACAGGTCGTGAGAAACCGTTGGTCTTGATTTAGGTTAGCGATTGATCGCCGACTGGTCGGCGATTAGTTGGCAGACCATCTTACGACCGCTCGCCGAGTTACCTTCGTCTCCAAAACACGTTTAAAGTTGTTCTCACTATACCAAACTTATATTTGTGCCCCTTTTGCAACCCAATAGTAATAATTTTAACTATATTTTATTATTACTGTATAATATCTACAATCTAATTATTTACTGTACAGTTATGCATATTTTGTAATGGTATACATGTATTAGTCATATAGATCTTGATCTCTATTTGGTGTGTTTATTGTTTGTACGGTAAAGTAGATTTTCCACTTTGGAGTTATAGCTTCGCCAGGAAAAGCATTTTAACTACTAGTTGGTACTATATGGAATGTATATTCCACTGCTATAGTTCCCCAGTAATTTCAGTCTATTAAACTACCGAGCTGTCACAACTCTTGTTTTAGGTTTGTACCATTTACATCTTATTAGGTGCTAGACATTGGTGGAGATGCACGGGATCTATGAAAATACACACTGATCAGTACAAACGACCAAGCTCCTGTTTAACGAAAGGGTTCTCGCTAACGTAACGCGCGATCTCCCGGTAAAATGGCCGATAATGTAAAATAATAAAAACTATAGAATAGTCAATCCTGATTAAAAACCATCTGTAAGGTATGTTTTATATTCCTTTTTGCGATTTGTTTTGTTAGTAAGCTAGCATTGTATTCTTGTTCTGGGGTCATGCATTATATAATCAACGGGAGTCACACTCGTTTTTCAAAACTTAATAATTAAATTCGTATACGACATTAATAGAACGATTTTGTCAGGATATTACATAGCAACGCTAAACTCAGTAATGTGTCGTGATAGACTGTTTAAAGTGTGTGTCTGAGTGCGTATTACGTCAATTTTCACAAGTTTTGATCACGTTTCCATTTACACGTAAAAATGTTGCAGGCTAAACTTTTACAATTGTATATGTTTTCTAATTCAAATCATTTACGAGTATTGGGGACACATATGGCGGTTCCGTAAAGGCAGTCGTTTGAAACTATTTTATACAAAAAACGGAGAAATATACAAATATTGAATACAAACGTTCGACATTTTTAAATAATCGGCCATTTTTACCGGAGGTCGCGCGTTACGTTAGCGAGAACCCTTTCGTCAAACTGGAGGTCGGTCGTTTTTCCTAACCAGTGTATAAATAAGGGACATACACATCTAGACAATATCAGTCACATAACAGATTTTTGTGTGAATAAATATTTGGAAGGCATTGATGGGCAAATTATTGCTGGAGATTTTATTTTATTTTGGAAAATGAGATTGAGATTTAACCGAACATGGAACAAACGTTAAGCATATATTTTAAGACCTTTAATTTTAATTTTACAAACAACATACACACGTCGAAGTCAAATAAAAATGATAATCGCTTATCCCAGTCTAGACTTGAATGTTGCTTGCCGTTTCACGAATAAGCTAGATCAAATGAAACTCAAAGAATTTATGAATTATACATAAACATCGTTTACTTGTGTGATGTTATTTGCCAAAGATTACATTGCCTGTCCAGAAACTCTGAGCTATAAAATATATTATGTATACAGAAAACAAGCTACATTTACTCAGTAATTTGTGCAGAAATTAAAAAGCATGAAACTGAGTTAATTAAACATTAACTGAAGAAAACAACAACAATGATCCTGAAAATTGTGCGAAATTAATTGAAAATCATTATAATTGGGCGAGTTGTCAACATTGTTGTTGCTGTCGACTCAATCGCCCAACATGGTGCGAGTCGTTAACGAAGCGAATCGTTAATATTATGAAAATCGGTAATTCCATTTAATGCTTCAGAAAAATGTGAGTTTTGCTTATGTATATTACTATTGTTAAAATCAAAAATCAACTTTACTACGACATGTCACACTTAATAAACAACTTGCCTTCTTTTTCTATAGTCGTGTGATCGTCGTCCATTAACAGCCTGACCCAATAATAAAAAGTAACGTAGTAACAGGGGCTGATAACTACCCGTCTAATTGCAGAGGTATATATGATGATAGCAACGAACGACACCTCTGCTAGGATAGCGCTAAGCGCACATGGTAACAGGGAACCAAATTCTTGTATTTTTTTTATTTTTTTTTTATTTTTAACAGAACAGAATATTTTATTCAGTTACTTGAACATATATACATGTTCCTCATAACATGATCCAATGCATAACAATTATAAACACATGACAACGTATAATATATGTACATATATACACACTTTATAACAGAAGAATTTAACAAACACGTAGTTAATAATTCAATAGTTCTATATGAATATCAAACAGTAGATATATAGTAAATTACAACGTAGTTTATAAACAAGATTCACTCCCCGAGGAGGGACTTATAAGTTATAGACGAAAAAGTACGAAAGAAGAATGACAAATTTGTACAAAAGAAAACAACAAATGAGTAGTTATTGGACGAAATTGATCATAATTTTTCGTCTGTTAAAAGCATGGTATATATATTTACAAAGGTTTAATATAGTTTTATAGCTTTTAGATTTAAATAAATTTATAAATTTGACCATACTGGGCTTAGTATAATAATATTTACTAATATATTTTTTACGAATATCTATATACAGTGGGCAGATACATATAAAATGGTACTCGACCTCAATATCATTTTTATTACAAAAAGTACAATATCTGTTACAATGTTCGATTCTGTTATTACCATGACGTCCTGTTTCGATTTTTAATTGGTGAGATGACAATCTCAATTTGGATAATACAATGCGATATCTTACTGGAACTTTATCAAGGTAACATTCAAATTCATAGTCAGTTTTAAACAATTTATACGTGCACATAGATCTACTAATATTTATGGCTGTATACCACGATTGTTTGAATTGATCGTGTAGTCTTTGTTTAAATTCTATATGGAAACTTTTCTCGTTAACTGAATGCGGTGTAATCCAAACATATGAAACTCCATTGCTATCTAACAGAGACTTAACATCAGTTAGCCAGTTAGATTTGCCTTTGTTAAAATCATCTAGCAACGCTTGGTACAACCGATTAATAATAATATTGTGACTATTTAATAACTTTAGCCAGTATTTTATTATGCGTGTGTGACTATTGATATGAAGTGGGAATCGGCCAAGTTCACCGTATATTGCCATTGTACATGTAGATTGTTTAACTTTAAGAAGATTTTTACAAAATTTCAAATGAATTCGCTCTACTTTTGTGGATTTGCCAAATCCCCATACTTCGCAACCATAACTCAAAACTGATCCTACAAATGCGTCAAATAATTGACATATGGTACTAGGTTTTAAAAGGGCTGTTTTGATATTACTCATAAGAGTATTAAGAGCTTTCAGTCCTTTACCAGAAATGGTTTCGCAATTCAGAACGAAGCTACCTGTATAATTAAAAACAGTTCCTAAATAGTTAAAATCATCTACAACTTCTAACGGGATATTATTGTAAACCCATTTTTCTTCATGTTTTAAAGGACCTCGTTTTCTAAATACTACGACTTTGCTTTTGTCGGGGTTAACCTCAAGTCCCCATGAATTACAGTAAATTTGTAGACGATTTAGACCGTGTTGGAGATCTGCTGCAGTTTTCGCGAGGATAACCATATCATCTGCAAATAGCATCAAGATAAAAGTCAAATCATCTATCGATAGGCCACTATTAATATCATCACAGAGGAATAATTCGAGATCTTCTAGGAAGAGAGAAAATAGTATCGGCGACATTACTTCGCCTTGTTTTAAACCTACAGCGACTTCGAAGAATTCAGAATATGAGCTACACCCTTTTATACAAGCTTGCACTTTCGAGTACATATCCCTTATTACCCGTAAAGTTTTGCCTCTCAGGCCTATTTTAAATAATTTATACCACAAACCATTTCTATATATACTGTCAAAGGCCTTTTTAAAGTCAACAAACGCACACGCTAGTCTCCCATTTTCATTTAATACTTTACTTATAATTGCATTTAAAACAAATATAGCATCTACGGTGGAACTCCCTTTTTTGAAACCAAATTGTGCATCACTTATTATATTATTATCGGCCGCACACTTCGAAACACGTTGATTAATAATACCAGTGAATATTTTGGAAAAGCAGCTATTCAACGTAATGCCTCTATAATTATTAGCATCATTAGGGTCACCTTTCTTAATGCAGGAGATGAACTGTCTGTTCTGTCGTGGAACATTAATGGTCTGACGCAAGATAAGAAGGAAAGTGTTGAATTTGTTGAGATATTGGCAAAATATGACATTTGTTTTTTGTATGAATCGTGGTGTAAAGCAAATTCTAACGTAAAACTAAATTGTTACATTACCCATAACTTTCACAGGACTTTCCAAAATAGAAATGCCAAACGAAGTAGTGGCGGTTTATTGCTTTGTTACATGGATTATTTAGAGGGTGGTATAGAAATTATAAAAAATCATTATGACGCCATAATTTGGTTAAGACTAGATCATGTATTTTTTAACATGGAACAAGATATCTTTATATGTGGTGTTTACATTTGGGGTGAGGATTCACCAGTCTATAACTATTTAAGTGTTGACTTATTTCAAATTTTAGAAAATGATATTTCAGATTATGATAATAAGGGTGCAATTTATATATGCGGTGATTTTAACAGTCGTGTTGGTGAAAAGAATGATTATATTTTGCATGATAGAGTAAATATTTGCATCGATGATATCGATTATAGACCAGATTGTACTCCTAGCAGGGCCTCGTTAGATGAAAAGCACAATAATCATGGTATTAAGGATAGGATAGGATATTTATTTCAGACTTGTACATTGTACATCGTCTACAACACATTAAATAATATAATTACAATGTCAACGTGAAATGCATGAGTTAACAATGTTTTGGATATTAAATAATACACATATTTATGATTAGTTATTCAATATATAACATATTAACCTAACATATTTGTATATAATTGTATATGCTTATTTTATTTGCTATCTGAAATATAAGATAATAAACATGTTTGCAATGGAGATGAGCATTTAGGCAAAAGTGTTATGGAATACAGTACGTACACTCAAAGCTTCTTTTATAAATATACAAAGATTGATAAGTTCTGTTCTATTGTTACTTTTCAACAACTCGACATATTTAAAAACCGAAGGGCGTGTACGGTACTTTAATTTAACATATTTATTTCTTAGATAAGAAAAGCCGGGACAAATACAAATAAAATGATATTCGTCTTCGATGTCAAACTTGTTGTTTAGTAAACAATATAAACAATATCTTTCATTTCTAGGTGTATTATTTCTATTATATCTACCAGTCTGAATCCGTAAAGGATGAGCAGACATTCTCAATCTACACAGATAAAACCGTAGGCTTCTCGGAACAACATTTAAATATATTTCATATTCTAGAGAAGTTTTGAATTGTCTATAAACATCAAGCATAGAACTATTCTCAAGTGAACTAAACCATTCCTGTTTAAATGCATCAATTACTCTATTTTTAAAGGTACTTACACATGTTTTAACATCTATGGATTGTACATTATCAAATACAAAAGATAATCCGTAATCGTTTAACAATTTGCTCAACTCAAATACCCAATTACGATTACCATAGTCACAATCAGCTACAGCTTGAGTATATATACGTTTTAAAATAATGTTATCCGTGGATACAATTTTAAGCCAATACTTGACCATGCGAACATATCTGCTTATATACAGGGGGTATCTGCCCAGTTCACCGTAGACAACGGCGGTGCAGGTGTTAGAAGGGACATTTAACAATCGTTTGCAAAATTTCAAATGAATTCTTTCAATTTCTTTACTTCTGGTGTGACCCCAAAGTTCAGACCCATAGCTTAAAATTGAGCCTACAAACGAATCAAACAATTGACATAATAATTTTGGTTTTAAGTCATACATTTTACATTTAGCAAGCAAAATATTCATTGCCTTAAGAGCCTTTCCAACCAGATGCTCTTCATTTAGGTTAAAACTACCGGTATATTTAAACACCAGTCCAAGGTAATTAAAATTATCTACTACTTCTATTGGTTGGCTATTGTAAGACCAACTTTCGGTGGGCAATAGCCCACCTCGCTTTCGGAAAACCATAATTTTTTTTTTCTACATTAACTTGCAATCCCCATGTATTGCAGTATTCGTATAAATAATCTAAATGTGTTTGAATTTCGTTTGGAGATTTACCAACAATAGCCATGTCATCGGCAAAGAGTAAAAGTAACAAAATTATATCATCAATTTGTAGACCTGGGTCAAGATCATTTTGCAAATACAGTTCTAAGTCCTCAACAAAGAGAGAAAACAATAGAGGAGACATTACCTCCCCTTGTCGTAGTCCTACTGCATATACAAAGTAATCAGAATAGGAAGAAAATGATTTTACACATGATTTTACTTTTCCGTACATATCACGCACAATTCTTAGAATCTTACCTTGAATTCCTGATTTGTACAATTTAAACCATAACCCATTTCTATATATAGAATCGAAACATTTCATCATATCAACGAAAATGACGTATAAACGCTTGTTTTTATTTGATTGATGTTGTATTAAAGACAAAAGAATGAACGCAGCATCAATAGTAGATCGCCCTTTTCGAAATCCGAACTGCGCGTCCGAAATTAGGTTATTTTCATTACAAACTTGTTCGACACGGTTATTCAATACAGTTGTAAATAGTTTAGATAGGCAGCTCACAAGCGTAATCCCCCGATAATTATTAACATCATTAACAGGACCCTTTTTGTGAATCGGAATAATTATACCTTCTGTCCATGTATCTGGAAAATATCCAGAGTTAAGAACTATGTTAAACAAGTCACATATATGCGAAGACAATATATCAACTGTTTCAATGAAGTATTCGTTTAACAAAGAATCTTTACCGCTTGATTTGTTACGCTTCAAAAATTTAATGGCTTTTACGATTTCATCAACGCTGATTGGTCTATCAAGTTCCGGGTAAACATCATTCGGCATGTTAAAATCGTTTTGCTCGTTAAAGGTTTCTGATTCCTCATTTCTGCAATTGAAAAGATTACTGCTCACATTTTCAAAATAATCGCGAAAGGCACCTAAGGAAATATCTTCAGAATGTTTATGTGATCGGGATTCAAAATGATTCCAAAAATCTTTAGGTTTAGATTTCTTCATCTGTTCAAGCTCAAGCATTTTACCTTTATAATGTAAACGTTTCTTTTTCCTAACTATATTTTTATACCTAGCTTTACATTCACATAGATTAATCCTGTTAGATTCCGTTCTCTGAGAATTAAATAATTTAAGAGCGTCAAAGTAACAAGAACGCGCTGTTTTACATTCATTATCAAACCATACATTTTTAAATTGTGTACTATCGTTGAAACAAATTTCATCTTTAAAATAGCACGTTTTACAAAACAGGGGATCTGCTACGCTTCGTATTGTATTAGTAAAGTCATTTAGCATATTATTAACAGAATCTCTGTTTGAGCAATCAACGTTGTCCACAATATAATTAAACTTTGTCAAATTACCTATAATACCCGAGCGAAATTGCTCCCTAGAATGCACATTCCATTTATATTTCATTTCCGCATGACTAGTTTTATCACGTCTATTTTTATTACAACACAATGCGAAGTTGACTGGGGCGTGATCGCTCCATTCATTAAAACTATCAATACCAAATCGTGATAGTTGTGAAAAATTACAATCGGCAGTGAGCAGATAATCAATTACAGAACAGCCGTTATGCGACAAAAAAGTATACTGATTTGAATTTCCTAGCCGGCCATTAACAATACGCAGACCGGTTGCCTTACAAAGGTCTAGCAGCTTAATACCATGATTATTGTGCTTTTCATCTAACGAGGCCCTGCTAGGAGTACAATCTGGTCTATAATCGATATCATCGATGCAAATATTTACTCTATCATGCAAAATATAATCATTCTTTTCACCAACACGACTGTTAAAATCACCGCATATATAAATTGCACCCTTATTATCATAATCTGAAATATCGTTTTCTAAAATTTGAAATAAGTCAACACTTAAATAGTTATAGACTGGTGAATCCTCACCCCAAATGTAAACACCACATATAAAGATATCTTGTTCCATGTTAAAAAATACATGATCTAGTCTTAACCAAATTATGGCGTCATAATGATTTTTTATAATTTCTATACCACCCTCTAAGTAATCCCTGTAACAAAGCAATAAACCGCCACTACTTCGTTTGGCATTTCTATTTTGGAAAGTCCTGTAAAAGTTATGGGTAATGTAACAATTTAGTTTTACGTTAGAATTTGCTTTACACCACGATTCATACAAAAAACAAATGTCATATTTTGCCAATATCTCAACAAATTCAACACTTTCCTTCTTATCTTGCGTCAGACCATTAATGTTCCACGACAGAACAGACAGTTCATCTCCTGCATACCCCTACTGCTTTACCGGATGCCCATTAATGTACAGCGTATCATACGCCAACCAAGCACGCTTGCCCTGTCGCTTTGCCTCCTTCATTTGTGGAACGAGACGTCGCCGCTTTTCTTGCACTTCCGGAGGAAACTGTTCATACACATTATAGTTTGTGCCCTTAAGTTGTGGCCACTGACGCCTGAGTAGCTCGCGGTCCTTAAAAAATGCAAATTTCGCCACAACTGACCGTACCTTACCATGCACTGGTTGAGAAGGGGTACGGTGAACTCGCTCGAGTTGTAGCCCATCCACCGTCTCCTTGGGGATCTTAAGCTTTTCATGCAGGTGTTCCCTTAGCTTACGTTCGGTGATGGCTTGAGATTCATTACCCTGGGAGTTATCCTCTTCGATTCAAGTGAAGACCAGGTTGTTCCGCATTGATTGGGATTTTAGGTAGGCAACCTCGTCACAAAGCTGCTGCCGCTGCTTTTCGATATCCGCCACCCGCGAATCCAGCATACCAACTCCTACGTCGGCGGCTTCAACCTTATCTTCTAGGCGAGTTACCTTTTCGTCCGTGCGCTTACATCGTTCATCAAGTGCCAACCAGACCTTCTTAAGCTCACGCTCGAAGTCCGTAACCTTCCGTTCAAGGATATCAATGGTGTCTAGCCGCTTCTCTATTTTCGTTAGCCTTTCATTGAAATTGTCTGCTATACTCTTCATATAGTCCATGAGATCCTTATGGGTTGGCTCGCTTCCGCTCTCAGCCATCTTGCTCTCACTACCACAATGACCACTAAACACGCTATAATCCACAATGTCAATACTGCTACTATTTTCGTATAGAACCGAGTTTGCAATGCCCAAAATATCGCTAACGCTCACACCTTCATACTCCTCAGACGGGCCTCTATGTTTCGATATTTTACACTTACTTGTATTGTCCGAAATGTCCGAACTACTTCCACTACTATTTCTGTTTTTTCGTTTATCCTTTCTCACTTTGCTCATCGTAAACAAGGAGAGCAATTTATAAAAATAAGCACATTATATAAATCCACCACTTTACACACACAAAAACTCCGTTTATTAGGAAAAAAACAAATATTTTCACTCTTGATTCAAAGGACAGCTTTACCGCGCTATCACGTGACATTAACCTGCTAGACCTTTGTAAGGCAACCGGTTTGCGTATTGTTAATGGCCGGCTAGGAAATTCAAATCAGTATACTTTTTTGTCGCATAACGGCTGTTCTGTAATTGATTATCTGCTCACTGCCGATTGTAATTTTTCACAACTATCACGATTTGGTATTGATAGTTTTAATGAATGGAGCGATCACGCCCCAGTAAACTTCGCATTGTGTTGTAATAAAAATAGACGTGATAAAACTAGTCATGCGGAAATGAAATATAAATGGAATGTGCATTCTAGGGAGCAATTTCGCTCGGGTATTATAGGTAATTTGACAAAGTTTAATTATATTGTGGACAACGTTGATTGCTCAAACAGAGATTCTGTTAATAATATGCTAAATGACTTTACTAATACAATACGAAGCGTAGCAGATCCCCTGTTTTGTAAAACGTGCTATTTTAAAGATGAAATTTGTTTCAATGATAGTACACAATTTAAAAATGTATGGTTTGATAATGAATGTAAAACAGCGCGTTCTTGTTATTTTGACGCTCTTAAATTATTTAATTCTCAGAGAACGGAATCTAACAGGATTAATCTATGTGAATGTAAAGCTAGGTATAAAAATATAGTTAGGAAAAAGAAACGTTTACATTATAAAGGTAAAATGCTTGAGCTTGAACAGATGAAGAAATCTAAACCTAAAGATTTTTGGAATCATTTTAAATCCCGATCACGTAAACATTCTGAAGATATTTCCTTAGGTGCCTTTCGCGATTATTTTGAAAATGTGAGCAGTAATCTTTTCAATTGCAGAAATGAGGAATCAGAAACCTTTAACGAGCAAAACGATTTTAACATGCCGAATGATGTTTACCCGGAACTTGATAGACCAATCAGCGTTGATGAAATCGTAAAAGCCATTAAATTTTTGAAGCGTAACAAATCAAGCGGTAAAGATTCTTTGTTAAACGAATACTTCATTGAAACAGTTGATATATTGTCTTCGCATATATGTGACTTGTTTAACACAGTTCTTAACTCTGGATATTTTCCAGATACATGGACAGAAGGTATAATTATTCCGATTCACAAAAAGGGTCCTGTTAATGATGTTAATAATTATCGGGGGATTACGCTTGTGAGCTGCCTATCTAAACTATTTACAACTGTATTGAATAACCGTGTCGAACAAGTTTGTAATGAAAATAACCTAATTTCGGACGCGCAGTTCGGATTTCGAAAAGGGCGATCTACTATTGATGCTGCGTTCATTCTTTTGTCTTTAATACAACATCAATCAAATAAAAACAAGCGTTTATACGTCATTTTCGTTGATATGATGAAATGTTTCGATTCTATATATAGAAATGGGTTATGGTTTAAATTGTACAAATCAGGAATTCAAGGTAAGATTCTAAGAATTGTGCGTGATATGTACGGAAAAGTAAAATCATGTGTAAAATCATTTTCTTCCTATTCTGATTACTTTGTATATGCAGTAGGACTACGACAAGGGGAGGTAATGTCTCCTCTATTGTTTTCTCTCTTTGTTGAGGACTTAGAACTGTATTTGCAAAATGATCTTGACCAAGGTCTACAAATTGATGATATAATTTTGTTACTTTTACTCTTTGCCGATGACATGGCCTTTGTTGGTAAATCTCCAAACGAAATTCAAACACATTTAGATTATTTATACGAATACTGCAATACATGGGGATTGCAAGTTAATGTAGAAAAAAAAAATTATGGTTTTCCGAAAGCGAAGTGGGCTATTGCCCACCGAAAGTTGGTCTTACAATAGCCAACCAATAGAAGTAGTAGATAATTTTAATTACCTTGGACTGGTGTTTAAATATACCGGTAGTTTTAACCTAAATGAAGAGCATCTGGTTGGAAAGGCTCTTAAGGCAATGAATATTTTGCTTGCTAAATGTAAAATGTATGACTTAAAACCAAAATTATTATGTCAATTGTTTGATTCGTTTGTAGGCTCAATTTTAAGCTATGGGTCTGAACTTTGGGGTCACACCAGAAGTAAAGAAATTGAAAGAATTCATTTGAAATTTTGCAAACGATTGTTAAATGTCCCTTCTAACACCTGCACCGCCGTTGTCTACGGTGAACTGGGCAGATACCCCCTGTATATAAGCAGATATGTTCGCATGGTCAAGTATTGGCTTAAAATTGTATCCACGGATAACATTATTTTAAAACGTATATATACTCAAGCTGTAGCTGATTGTGACTATGGTAATCGTAATTGGGTATTTGAGTTGAGAAAATTGTTAAACGATTACGGATTATCTTTTGTATTTGATAATGTACAATCCATAGATGTTAAAACATGTGTAAGTACCTTTAAAAATAGAGTAATTGATGCATTTAAACAGGAATGGTTTAGTTCACTTGAGAATAGTTCTATGCTTGATGTTTATAGACAATTCAAAACTTCTCTAGAATATGAAATATATTTAAATGTTGTTCCGAGAAGCCTACGGTTTTATCTGTGTAGATTGAGAATGTCTGCTCATCCTTTACGGATTCAGACTGGTAGATATAATAGAAATAATACACCTAGAAATGAAAGATATTGTTTATATTGTTTACTAAACAACAAGTTTGACATCGAAGACGAATATCATTTTATTTGTATTTGTCCCGGCTTTTCTTATCTAAGAAATAAATATGTTAAATTAAAGTACCGTACACGCCCTTCGGTTTTTAAATATGTCGAGTTGTTGAAAAGTAACAATAGAACAGAACTTATCAATCTTTGTATATTTATAAAAGAAGCTTTGAGTGTACGTACTGTATTCCATAACACTTTTGCCTAAATGCTCATCTCCATTGCAAACATGTTTATTATCTTATATTTCAGATAGCAAATAAAATAAGCATATACAATTATATACAAATATGTTAGGTTAATATGTTATATATTGAATAACTAATCATAAATATGTGTATTATTTAATATCCAAAACATTGTTAACTCATGCATTTCACGTTGACATTGTAATTATATTATTTAATGTGTTGTAGACGATGTACAATGTACAAGTCTGAAATAAATATCCTATCCTATCCTTAAAAATAGGTACAACTAGTCCGTTCATCCACGATTCTGGGTAGATACCAGAGTTAAGGATACCATTAAAAATATCAACTAAGTGTGAAGCTAAAATATCACATGATTCAATAAAGTATTCATTAAGAAGTTGATCCGCAGCAAAAGATTTGTTGCTCTTCAGGTTATATATAACGGATTCCACTTCTTGTATTGTAACTGGTACATCTAGTTCATCAAAGATACAATCAACATCAACATTATCATGATTATTATTGTTATTATTATTATTATTATTATTATTATTATTATTATTATTATTATTATTATTATCATTATTATTGCTACAAAAATGCTCAGCTTCTTCATTATGGACATTTGGAAAGTTGATGCTTAAATTAGAGAAATGTTTAAAAAAATCTTCATTGCTGATTTTATTATTATTACAACCATTAGTTTTATTATTTCGAAAATGTTTCCAAAAATCTTTAGGTTTAGAATGTCGTAAGCTTTCAATTTTTTTCATCTTCTTCTTATCGCAGAGGCGCTTTTTGCGCTTAACTAATTTTTTATAATCTCCCTTAGATTTTATCATGTCCTGTCTATTAATATCACTTTTATGGCAGTTATAATTATTCAAGGCTCTAATATAAGTTTGCTTTGCTTCAATGCATTCTGCGTCGAACCAATCAGATTTGTTGGAAACACTTTTACAATTATAAGCACTATTATGATCAGTCTTGATTTTACAAAAAAGTGGGTCAGCAACATCTCGTTTTTCTTTGGTAAAATTACTTATACAATTGTTAACCGATTCCCTATCACCAAAATTGGTATTCAGTGTTAAGCAATTAAGTGTAGGCAATTTTGATATAATGCCACGTCTAAATTCATTCCTCAGACTTTCATCCCATTTAATACTAATTCGTGTGTAATTGTCGTCATTACTATATGACACAGTGTCACAGTTAATGAGAATCGAGATTGATGCATGATCCGACCATTCGTTAAACGGGTTCACACAGAAATTGTTCAATTTACCAAAGTAACATTCACTCAACACTAGGTAATCAATAATACTCGATCCTGATGAGCAAGCATAAGTAAAATTTCCAATATTATAATCGTTTCCAAGCCTTCCATTAGCAATTCTCATGCAGTTCGACTTACATAAATCAAGCAATTTAATACCAAAATTATTATGGATTTTGTCCATTGAAACTCGTTTGATTGGTCTATCCGGTTCATATTCATCGTTATCGTAATCTATAATTGGTTTGTCACAGGTAATATAATCTGTTTTATCCCCGTTTCCGACCCTGGCGTTAAAATCTCCCGTTAAAAATACATTTCCACGAGTTTCAAATGCACAAATATCGCTTTGCAATAAGTCAAATAAATCAACGTTTATAAAATTATACATAGTTGACGCTTCAGGCCAAATATAAATTCCTGCTACGTAAATATCATCAGACAGATTAAAAAAGTGTTTATCTATTTTCAACCAGATAATTGTATCAAAGTGATTTTTAACAATTGTAATACCTTTGCAAAATTCGTTTCTTATATACAAAACTACACCCCCACTACATCGTGTAGCTTTTTTATTTTGAGTTTTCCTATAAAAATTGTAACATTTATATTGATTCAAATCAAATTTAGATTTTTTATTGCCCCATGATTCAAATAAAAAAATGATATCATATTTACAAATAAGGTCAGTAAAAGCACTATCCTCTAGTTTCGTTCTACTAAGACCATGAATGTTCCATGCCAGTACAGATAGTCCGCCCTCGTCGCGCCTCTAGACTCTACCTGTAACTTCCGGAACCCTGACGCTCTGTTTCCGAACACCGTCTACCATCAGGGAGTCGTAGGCTAACCATGCATTATGTCCCTTTTTCTTGGCCTCTTTTAGTTCCGGGATGAGGGCTCGACGCCGGGCAGCAATTTCCGGCGGAAACTGCTCGTGCATGTAGAACCCAGTTTTATCGAGCTCCTTGCGGCGGCTGCGGACCATCTCTCTGTCTTTGAACAGGGTGAATTTGGCGACTATCTTCCTCAGCTGGCCGCCTTTATGGCCGTAAGTTGCGTTACCCATTCTATGCACACGCTCGAACTTAATGTCGTTTACAATGTCCTGTGCAATTTTCAACTTCTGAACCAAAAATGACCTTATTTCGGCTTCTGTATGCTCATGCCTTTCGTTTGGTACTTCCGGTATGTTACCAAATATCAGATTGTTCCGCATACTTTGCGATTGCACATATAATAGTTCATCTTTCACTTTTGAATCTTGCTTCCTCATATTGTCAATATCACTGTTCGCAGTTGCTAACGAAAATTCAAGATTTTCCACTTGAATGTCCATTCTCGAAATTTTTTCATCAAATCTTAGGTTAGAATCATGTACAAACGCCCATAATTTTTTAAGGTCCAGCTCAAATTTACTAACCTTTTGCTCAAGACTGTCCAATGTGTTTAGACGAGTGTCAACGTGGTTCAGTTTTGATTCTATTCGTTTTAGGAAGGAAATGATTGCATCTGTAGGATTTTCATCGCCGGTCAGCTCGTTTGCAGTTCTTAAGGGCGCCGCCGCCTGAGGGGCTGGAGTGCTGGCTATCGGCGGTGAATCGGATGACATATTGATTATATCCAGATACAACGATTGCTAAAAAAACACTGAGTCATTATATAACACTGAATTCGCTTGGTGTAAAGATTCACTAACCGTAAATAAATCCAGGTTCAGTTCTACACTGTCTGCACTGTCAAACAAAGGCGATTCACCGATGCGCGCGTTTTTTAAAATACCACTGTTTTTGTTATCACTGCTACACTTTCTTTTCTTGTTCAAATCACACAAAGATGGGACGCACTCATCCATCAGAACAGTATATTGAGTTTTGTAACATACCCGCTAGTAGAAATGACCTACGTTTGTTAATTAGTTAATTTATTTATTAGTTTTACTTTTCTTCGTAAGAAAAGCGTCCATCTTTAATCCGCGTCACGTATTGAACCCAAAGAAATTATATCGGAAAGGAAATAGGTGTAAATTCAACGCGAAACTAAACGTCACCTGTAAAAACGACGATTAGTCATCGTATAACCAATATTTATTTCGTATTTATTTTATAAGAAAAGTTGTTGAAAAACAAAGTCACTATAATACATAAGTATTTATTTCAATTTGGTTTTAACTTGGTAACTTTATGGTAAGTAGATCTATTTGTAAAATGTTGGTAAATTGTACTAATGTAGTTCCCAAAATATAACAATTAACCTTGACGAAATTGGCGAAACAGTTATGTCCTCATCTGTTTTTAAGAGTAAACAATAACTGACAGATAATTGACATACTATTATATTATATTTATTTAGCAACATGGAAATGAAACCGAAAATTCAATTCAGCGAAATGTAAGATCTATGTTTAAACCCTAACCCTCAATAGAGCTTATTGCTTTTATAGTACATTATAGTGACATGATAGAAACATTTATTATACTTTTAATACTTTTAATATCGGAAATTTATTATTTTCTGAAGATATCCTACCCGGACATCCAATGTGACTGTTTAAACATTATAACCACTTGTTTAAATTCTTAGAATATGTGTTCATAATTAGACAGCGCAGACACAGTGACTTCGATCCATTTATATTTCATGCTGAATGCACCCAATATAACATGGAAAACCGTTTTAATTGTGTTACTTTCAAAATACACAATTGTGTTTATTCTTTGCATTCAAATAAGGTAAAAATAGAAAGCCTCAGGGCCCTGTGCATAAAATATATTTACATACCCAGGTTTGTTTCCCAGACGGTGATTTGCTAAGTTCTAGGTTTAATTTGTGGAAATGTGGTACAAAATAAAGTGACCACATTAATAATAATAATAATAATAATAATAATAATAATAATAATAATAATAATAATAATAATAATAGCAATACTACTACTTCTACTACTACTAATAATAATGATAAACATGTTACAACAACAACAACAACTACTTATACTACTACTATTACTACTACTACTACTAAATACTACTACTGCTTCAATAATCACCACCATAATCATCATCATCATCATCGTCATCATCATCGTCATAATAATAACAATAATAATAATAATAATGATAATAATAAGTATTATATTATTATTATTATTATTATTTTTATTATCATAAGCAGTAGTAGTAGTAGTAGTAGTAGTAGTAGTAGTAGTAGTAGTAGTAGTAGTAATTGTAGAAGTAGTAGTTGTTGTTGTAGTAGTAATGTTAGTAGTAGCAGTAGTTCTTGTAGTAGTAGTAGTAGTAGTAGTAGTAGAAGTAGTAGTAGTAGTAGTAGTAGTAATAGTTATGATAGTAGTAGTAGTAGTAGTAGTAATAGTTATGATAGTAGTAGTAGTAGTAGTAGTAGTAGTAGTAGTAGTAGTAGTAGTAGTAGTAGTAGTAGTAGTAGTAATAGTAGTAGTAGTAGTAATAGTTATAGTAGTAATAGTAGTAGTAGTAGTACTAGTAGTAGTAGTAGTAGTAGAAGTAGTAGTAATAGTAGTAGTAGTAGTAGTAGTAGTAGTAGTAGTAGTAGTAGTAGAAGTAGTAGTAGTAGTAGTTGTAATAGTAGTCGTAGTAGTAGAAGTAATAATAGTAGTATTAATGGTAGTAGTAGTTATAGTAGTGGTAGTAATAGTAGTAGTAGTAGTAATAGTTATAGTAGTAGTAGTAGTGCTTGTTTAATACCACGCCGTATAGTTTTTTTAATGTGTAGCGATGTTTGCAATCAATTTTAAATCATTTCATATGTAAGATTTTGTTGTACAAATTACGCCTCGTTGTAATTTTGTCGAACGAGTTCAAAGATTACCATCTCGTATATTATTTACATGTAATTAATGCATATAAAAGATGCAAATTATGATTTTGTTGTTTGTTCTTGAACCAAAAATCTTAAACGATTAACACCTTCAAACATTCGTGCAACTTGTGATAGGGTGCGATAAAACTGGAGCCTGTTTGTCACACTTAGCGTGTTGAGTAGGGGCATAGTACTGTAGATACCAGAATTGACATATTAAAAATACGATATCACTACCGGTATACACAATCTGGTAACCCATTATTTATGGCACATGGGTCTTTACCCAATAACGCTTATGTAACGGTCCACCACCTCCACTCTTTCATCTGCCAGGTTTTATGACCTTCATCCGGTTGTAAAAATACATGTGCGATGGGTCACCGGATGAACGAAAACAGGTTAGAATTCTGCTAAAATACCACTTTCATATAGAATGTCCGAAAATTTAGATTCAATAAAATTATGGGTTAAAATCAGGATGTCCAAATATATATAGTGACAAAAAATAATTATTTTTGCTAAAAAAGAGGGTGTCCGAAAATGTATAGTGTCCGAAAACATAGAGCTTTTACGGTAGTAGCAGTAGTAATAGTTGTAGTAATAGTTATAGTAGTAGTAGTAGTAGTAGTAATTGTAGTAGTAGTACTTGTTGTTGTAGTAGTAGTGTTAGTAGTAGTAGTAGTTGTAGTAGTAGTAATAATATTTATAATAATAATAATAGTAGTAGCAGTAGTAGTAGTAGTAGTAGTAGAAATAGTAGTAGAAATAGTAGTAGAAAAAGTAGAAGTAGTAATAGTTAAAGAAATAGTAGTAGTAGTAGTAGTAGTAGTAGTAGTAGTAGTAGTAGTAGTAGTAGTAGTAGAAGTAGTAGTAGTAGTAGTAGTAGTGGTAGTAGTAGCAGCAGTAGTAGTAGTTATAGTAGTAGTAGTAGTAGTAGGAGGAGTAATAGTAGTAGTAGTAGTAGTAGTAGAAGTAGTAGTAGTAGTAGCAATAGTTAAAGTAGTAGTAGTAGTAGTAGTAGTAGTAGTAGTAGTAGTAGTAGAAGTAGTAGTAGTTGTAATAGTAGTAGAAGTAGTAGTAGTAGTAGTAGTAGTAGTAGTAGTAGTAGTAGTAGTAGTAGTAGAAGTAGTAGTAGTAGTAGTAGTAGTAGTAGTAGTAGTAGTAGTAGTAGTAGTAGTTATAGTAGTAGTAGTTATAGTAATAGGAGAAATAGTAGTAGTGGCGATTTTAGCGGTCCACAGCATTAGGCCATTCTGCTGACGAAGTCCATAGTACACGGGCGATAGCTCCAGTTATGCTTTCAATCATTTGTAAGTGATATTCAAAAGTTGAATATTTATTTGGTTTATTATGGAAACCACACTGACTTAAAATTCCATCAAAAACAAAGGTTATGATTTCAACAACATATTGCTCCACCAATTAATTTCAGTGGTCAACGGCAACAACAAGAACACAATACACTGGTTGTAATAGTTCATTATGTCGTGGTTACCACAGTCAAATGTATTTTTAAAGACACATGAATCATGACTTGTAAATTGTAAATGCAACCATGTCTGATTGAATGGGATAATCAGCAATGCATCATTATGGCGAAAAATAATAATCGTGTTTTTCATTTTGGTCGAAAGTATATACGAGTAAGCTGCTGCGGTAAATATTTAATGTTCAATATTCATAAAAATGACGGTACTTTTTTCAGTGAATATAAATTATGGCAAATATTATATACAGCTTTATTTAGTGTTAATAACGAAACAGTTTATAATTCTACGTTATATCATTTTATGTGCGTGTTTTGCTTATGTAGCTGGAGTTTGAAACTAAATCATTCATTCTACAAAATTGCTGCAAAACAGATAACGGAGAAGTTTGATAAAAGACAAGTCACCATTATCGTAAGTAGAAATTATAGTTTAAATGTCAATCAATTATTTTTGGTATTTACAGTAAAGCTGTAAATTACGGAATGTTGATTCCGCCAGTTCAATTGTGCTTTGTTCTTGACCGCTAAATTCAACGATCGACATGTTTAAGTAATTTAAGGATTCCGTAGTAAATACATCGTCACTTTTTACAACGGAGATTATGACTCCAAGAAACGGTTTTTAAATATATGTTGTAATAACCGGTGTGTCCATTCGTAGTGTAATTAAATGCAATATACATTGTGTGTAAATCGAGTACATAATTATCATTGAATACTTCAAACATTTACACATCCGTAAAATAAAAAAAAAAATATAAAAAATATATTAATGTACAACCTAGCAAGTCAAAACACGCATGCCAGTATCTGATAAACATAATTAAGAAAACATTGACAGAGATTTTAGTCTGTTTTTGTTTAGAAGAAACTCTGCTATTGCATGTAAAAATTACCTGGCGCTGTACTGAACTTATCAACGGGGTACAAGATGAAATCGATGACTGAGAATACAAAGGTTGACAAGGTATGTAGTATACAACATATTTTAAAAGAGACAAGTAAATGTACTTGTTTGCATTAAAATGTTAAACCACTTTGAATTCCAGAAGATATGTATTATGTTCCTTACAACATTTCATCGGCAAAATGATGTACATTTTCTTAAGTTTTTGACTTAAAATAGAATGATATTTCTCACCGCTCTACCTAGAAAATTGATTTGGAAAACGTTGATATATTTTGGGAATCGAGCTTCCAGATGTTCTTGATTTAAATGTCGGTGGTGAACTCTTCACCAGAAAATTATCAACTCTCACCAAACACCCAGACAGTATGCTAGCCTCCATGTTCAGCGGACTACACCGGAAGGACAAAGACAAAAAATGGTCGATACGTGATCGTATCTTCGGTTCGGAACAATGACACCTAGCGACAGTGGCTGAAGCGGCGCAAAAGTATTCGGAACACTTCGGATTGAAGGAGCTGTCGACGATCCTCTGTTATTTCTAACATATCAAGCTGAGTGTTCATGTCAGGGAAAGGCAGTAACGTCATCCTGAGTATCTCACATTGGCCGAAAGAAGTTATTGGTTAGCTAGGATAGCTTTTTACATGGGTACTGTAAAGTGTTTGTATTTCTCAAAACTGTTATAATGTGTCAACACGTACAATATACAAAATATATTCTGAGCGCTGTCGCAGAAAATTTGCACAAACATTGTAGTTTTAAATTATGTTTTGACTTCCGTTTTCAATTTCGAATATTTCAAGATATTTTTCTTAAATGCCAACCACCTACAGGCGCTAGGTTGCGGACATGATGAACGTTATCATACCATTAAACGGTGTGAGGATGTAGGGTTCTTCTTGATTTGCAAGGACCATGTCCTCCCAAAATTCGATGCAATAGAGGTCGGAATATGTCAAAGCGAACCCGGTTTAGATAAGTTACCATAATGAATTAATGGATTAAATTTAAAGCCGGCTTGGATTAAGAAAATCACATTTCTAGGTTTATGAACAGTAGAAGTAGCACAGTAATAGTTGTTGTAATAGCAGTAGCAGTTTTTGTAGTAGCAGTAGCAAAGCAGGAGTAGTAGTAGTATTTATTGGTGCTGTTGTTATTTCATTTATTTGACATGGATGTATATACAATTTAAATTAGAACGCTTTTCACATCCGAAATGTGTGAAACAATGCCTTTTAACAGATACAAGAACAAAAAAAAAGGCACAACCGAGTTCTTTGTTGATAATAACAATTGATAAGGTACTGTTAATGTTTATTATTTAGTTTTTTATCTATTGTTTTGAGATCAATTGCAAAAACTACTGATAAATATAGATCATCATAATAAGGCATAACTGTCTTAATATTGTTGCATTATATAAATAAAGTACAATTTTTATACAATGTCTGTGCTTCCTGTTAGCTAAGTCTCTCAGATAAACTTCTCTATATTCAACACTAACACTATATTTCTATCAGTTATTATTGTTTACATTTATTGATGCGTATTTTAATGTAACTTTACAAATACATTACTATGTAAAACAAAGGTTTAAAAAAAAACAGAATTTGCACATCGTGTTTGTCATCATCATCCTTGGTAGCGATAAACACCACCGAGTTTCTTCAAATATTTGGAGACCTCTGTACCTTAACAGTGTTCATTCTTAAGCAATATAATTTATCTGCAAACATGACAACAAAATCAATACACAATAATCAATTATATTATATCCGAATCGATCGGATAACCACCCATCGTATAAAACTTTAGCTTTATCCGATCGCTATTTTTAGCACACGTTTATTCGATCGTTATTTTTAGAACGCTATGTATTTCAATGAGAAATCATACCAAATGGATTCATTTTGTAGTCAACAAAAAAATAACAGTGTTAAATCGGTGTCAAATGGATTTCGATGATAGACTCTTATTGTCCCTTTTAATTTAATTTATCATTATACGTACCATTCGAACGTTATTTGACAAATATTGCTTATTACTATTTTGATGTTCTAAAAACGGTTATATCGATAAATATTAGCCGCATTTAATCAGTGTGTTTTGTACTATAACGTAACCTACATTCACTCCAGCCTATTATCTTAGCAGCTAGAAACTGTCTACCTTATTTTTAATTGAAAATGTGTTATTCTTACTACTGCACTCGTATCACGAACGGCCATTTATTTGTTGTCAAGACGTACTCAGACGTTTCATTACCCCGTGGATACAGAATATAACCATAAAGCCTATGTCACACTGTCACAATTTTGGCTACGATTGCCCACGATTTGGAAAATCTTGGTAAAGCGTGAAAAAGCGTCAACAACGGCATACGTGACGGCATCTGTGTGAATCTTGATCAATACAAGATCGATTATCGACCTCACATAATTTGTTCATGATCGCTAATCGACCACATGCAAGCGTTCTGGAGCACAACGCAATCCTTGTACTAAAAATCAAATGTTATCGATCAGTTACACAATCGTTACCGGGCATAGTAAAATATGTTCGGGAGTGTAGAAATGGCTACTTCATACGTGCAAAACCCAACTGATGCCCACATTAATTTTATCATCAGCACCTAGCACCTGACACGACGACAACTCCTTCTACCTTCATGTTCTCAGACAACATGAATGTTAACTACTAGTAAATCTTCATAGTTTAATTAGAACAATTATCATTGCCCGAATATTTTACTTCCTCCAACAACCACTGCGCTATTATGTCGACCTGCTCCGTAAGATACAGAGATCGAATATGGATCGTGTACGGGCCATGTATACGGATTATTGTCGTGAGGGGTCGTGTGCTGGGTCACGTACACGCACATAACTCTATTCTAACATTTAAAAATTATTTACAACAACTGTTGTTCCACATCAGGGTGGATAATGTATATCAAACAATTCTAAAAAACTGTAGTAGGAGACAATTTTAAGCATTGCCGTCACTATGTCTCTAACGATGAGTATTTCAAATTGTATTTCAGGAACATAACAACTGATTCTGATATTATTATAACGTACTACAGTAGAACCTGTCTAAACCGAACAACGTCGGGACCGGTCGGTTTTCAGAGGTGTTCGGTTTACCCAGGTTTTATATGTCATTTTCTTTTAAAAAATGCACGTTCTATTATATAAGTTTATTCGAGCATGTAATAAGACAACACAACATGATAAAGTTTACATTTGTATAATTGTAGTTTTTCTTTTTTTTGCAAGTAAGCATGTGTATTTGTACATACAACTACAATCAAATAATCAATCAAACAAGTTCGTGAATGTAATTAACATACAACTTTTTTACATCTGTGTAAAGAAATCACCGATTGTTGACTGCTTTGATTAGTTTAAAAATATATATTCTAGCTTGATTATATCGCAAGCCGAAAGCTTAAAGAGATCAGTGCCATAATTTAATATATGTATAAATAAACTGCATAATTTTGAAACATTTTATAGTGTAAATTTCAACATAAAAAACTACCGAATAATCTTTTTTTCACAAGTTTACTATTTTTGTCTTTTTGTTTTGTATGTACCAACTTGCTGATCGCTAATTGCACCACTGCCCACGGCGAATATGCCCTTTGTGTGTACTTGTGTCACCAATTATCGGGTTCACGCTTCGGGTGACACATAAAAGTATACAGGATACAGCGTTCGGGTTATTCAGGTTTTTTAAAATTCAATGAGATCAAATTTGTTAACAAATCGCTTGGTATTCGGTTTGGACAGGGTTCGGTTTATTAAGGTATTTCTATGTATAAACAAATCGGGACCGACACAGCCGTACGGTTTTGACAGGGATTCCGTTTTCACAGGGTTCGGTTTGGACAGGTTTCACTTTACTATAATATGAACTATATTTTACTAGCAAAATAAATATTTTCGCAAAACAAACATATCAAACCTACACATGTATACACAAATACATACACAGTGCAATTTTGAAATTAAACAATAAAAAATAATCAATATGAATATACTTTCAATAAATTGCGTTTTGGACAATGATAACGCATCTTAATTATATAAATAAACACTAAAAGGTATAGTTTAAAAAAGACTACAAATAGGAGCCAATTGACCAATATTTGTAGGACTCCATTGATGACGTCTCTAAGATGACGTTCAACGTTCGAGCTGTTGTACTTACTCGATATAGAATGTAAGTGTTGATTGTTATACCGGAAATTTCAAAACATTTTTCTTGTTGACAAAACGTAAATTATAATAATTCATTTCTAAAAAATGATTTCAAACACGGCAAAGTTCAAATTCTACTGTGAATACGCATGGTTTCTTGAGTCAGAGGTTCTTCTGAAGCTTCTAAACGCTTAGTATCCAGGTTCAGATGACACGGCCATTACTCTCTTGAGGTGCCAGTTGGCCGCGTTATTTCTAGGTTTGTTACGAATAGAAAGCGAGTACAGAAATAGAGCTCCATTTAATTCACCACTCATCTCAAAACAATGTCCCATAAGATTAAGCGCAGTGTCTACATGGTACAAGTCGTCAGGATTCTGAGTAATGTAGTCTTGTAATGCCAACACAGCACCCACTTGTCGAGATTGGTCACCGAGTCCGCCGTACGTGAGATACTGCATATAATACAGGAACACTGGAGCGTCTACACAGACTATTCTGGTCCAATCACGTTGTACAATATAACGTTCGTTTATTTCCGATTCAATTCCCGTTCTGTTCATTTCATATAACAATGCTGGAGGCACACAATATGCTTCATGCCTAAGAAAGTGCACACACATTTCGGTATTGTTTTCATTTAGCGAATGGTCTCCACTTGTGTAGACTGCAAAAGTATGTAGAAGTTTGTCTCTAGTGCGTTTTTTATCACATGAGCAAATTGCTCGTAATGTCTGTTCTTTGAAGCGTCTTTCCACATCGCGTAGAAGGAGGTTTGCCGAATATAAATGTCCTGTGCAATAAAATATGGACGCCAGTTTCAAACGGTTTGAAGCTGCATCCGTTTTCATTGAGTATTTAAAAATTTCCAGGACATGTTGATTGATAGATTTACGATTTCGGATGCACATCGCCGCTATCACAGACGCTTGGAATGAAAATAATGATCTTGACATTACTTCAGCTACCTTCTTTTGTAAATCATTACCGTTAAGACAATAATTTGCACTGTCCCGTTGCAATCGTTGAAGATAATGCAAACAATTATCGCTTGAACGTTCTAAGAAGTCAGTGACGAGAGTGTGAATACTCGAATGTAGTACCGTAATTCTGTCAAACTCAAGTTTTCTACGAATGCATATATGCATTATGTAAGGTACTAGTTCATGCTTGCATCGCATATGGTCAGTGTTCTGTGAACGCAACTTCATACCGACATTATCAATGTTTATTTCGCTTAATCCTTGTAGGTTGTTTTCTATAAGTGATGAAAGAAACGTATGTAACTTGTGACGCTGAATAACAGACAGTTTACCGTCAAAAAAATTAACACCTCTTATTGCATAATGAGGGCATATACCACTTTTGAGCCATCTACGTAGAAATGTGCAAACACAGTTTAATTAGCAATTGTAAATTGCGTTCATGCCAAAGATTCGTGTGTGTTCTTTCAATTGTATAAAATAAAACAGTCTTGCAATGAAAACTCGTGATTCCGTCTTCTACTACGTTGCATAAAAGGGACTTCTTTATCATTTTCAGTAATACATAACATTTAAGTTGAGTAATATTTAAACTGAACATCAGTTTTCTCTCGATGAGGTTTGGCGACAGCCTCCATTCGATATGTTTTGTGTCGCTGAACCAATGCCCGACAGGCACTAGGAAGCACATGCATGTTTTAGCGTCGTCAAGCAATTCCTGTGTTGGCCAGTGGCCAGGTCTATGTCTGTTTATCCATTCCTTCACTTCAGGCATTAAATGTGTTACGCTTAGTGCATGCACAACGTCATATTCTTCCGACCAACTAGTGGAAGGACCTGCAGTGTGTGCAGTACCAACAAGTTGTAATGAATGTTCTATCGCAATATCCCTCCAACTGTCTGTGTTTAGTAATATTCTGCCGCTTTTATCGCGCACGTCATGCCATTTATTACACGCGTTTCTGGTTCTGGTGAAAGTCTTTTAATAACCTGGAGAAGGTACTGCTGTGGGGGTAAATCCGGATCCTTCAGCATCATCATTGTTATCAGTCCACGCCTCCATGCTGCCAGTTCTGAAATCACATGCACTTTTGAATAATACCTGAGCATGTCTGTGTCGGACTGGAGTCCGGGCGTTGTGGTCCCTTCCGACTGACTGCCAAAATAGAACCAATTGCCAGATTTTTTTTGGAGCACAGTTACCATATTAAAACACGTCTCTTCTAACAAAAATGAATTTCTTCTTGCCATTACAATATCATCAGTCATCCCGGCATGTTCAAGGGCAGAGGAGAGTCGCGTGGACCAGGTTGTGTAAAACTCGGGAGCGCAATAATCACTCTATAATAAAAACAAACAACACTAATGCAGCCGCAGTATTACGTTTACATATAGTACGGCTCGGGCGTTTGCCTTTTCCGCAGTGTCGCCGCGGACGATTTTAATCCAGCGCGGACAATAGCGGGGTTTCTTTTTTCTACCGCGTCAAAATCACCGAGACCGATCGCAATGACAGAAACCCTCGCGTTCACCCCGACCCTCTTATCTCGTCTTATCTTACCGTGGACCGCCGCGGACAATAGCGGCAATTTTGATATCGATCGCGGCGTTTATGACTACTTTCTTATCGCCTTATTTGTTTCAGGCATATTTAACAAGTTTTTGCATTTAATGTGTACTTTTAAGCCCAGGCAAACTTATTTTTGTTAATAAACATCATTGTTTAATATTCTTTTTAAACCATGTCGTATATCAAAAGAACCATATTAATATAACAAAGAAACATTTGATAGGTATTATTATTATTATTATTATTATTAGAAGTTTAATAATAATAATAATAATAATACTAATAATACTACTACTACTAATTATTAGTATTATTGCTGTTATTATTAAAATTATTATTATTTAATATTATTATCATCATTTGTATTTGATACCTTAATTTTGTTTACAAAATAGTCAGCCAACAAAATGCAACATACGCTATTGTGCCAGAGATTTATATTAATGTGCCAGAGTTTTATATTAATGTACATATACATGTTAACCCGTAAACTTTATAAACAACACAATTTAAATTCCAAATATGCTGTAGATCGTAACGATAAGATCGCGGTGTCACCGCGAGTCGCAGTGTCTACCTCCTGCTGAGTTTCTTCGGCGATAAAGTTTTCATCACCGCGTTCGGTCACGCTCACCCTCGTCGACCGCGTTCCGCGGCGATTTCGAGTCGATAAGAGTCCGTGGCGACACTGTGGAAAAAACACAAATACCGCGCGAGCCGTACTGTGGTATAACATCTTAGGAATTTAGCAGCGGTATACTCCAAAGTACGAACACAAACTGCGTCACAATTACTATATTTCGCCTACATATTCGTATTTCAATTTGTTGTTAAAGATTGCGAAGCAATGCAATGCTGAATATTTATCTATTTGATTATTTGCTTATTTAAGCACTTCAAAACGGGTTTCAGTAAATAACATACGTGAAAATAAATCAAACTTACCATAATTGCAATATATCTATCTGCTGACTGTTAAGGTGCAGTTACTATCCTGACCTGCTATTTTAATTTATGTAGTAACATTTAAATATTTCACATGGTGTCATACTAAAGTTAGTCATGCTATTACACAATAAAGAGTACTGTAATGCACTTAAATACTTTTAAATTAACTGTTTACACTTCACAGTCAGCTGCCAGCAGTTATCATTGATGCATTTTAATTCTCCAGTCAGCTCATTGTACGACCCAGTACAAGTTATCTATTCTTTGTTATCAATAAATTATCTCAGTTGTATCTATATTATTCACGATTTCGACATTATCAAATAACGCGCATAACGAGAGCTGGTGAAAGTGAAATGTCAAGTACTGTTTGAGTGTAATTACAATGGGCTAGAAAGACTTTTGCTGTGCTTAAGGTTGCTCTCATGAACGTTCACAGGGTGCAGTTTGCAAATTCCACATATTTCCTAAAGACCCAACAACAAGATAAGCATGGTTGTCTAAAATCTAGAGTGGTAAAAGTGATAGCAAATGGAAAATCAGTTACGAAACCATGGTTACCAAGCAAATCTTCAAAGTTCTGCAGCTGTCACGTTTTGAAACCCCACCCACCAAGTCAAGGAAGATTTGTTTTATTCCTTCAATAGTTAAGCACCGACCAGCCAACACCAAACCAAGCAGAAAACCACCTAATGAAAGACAGTCTGGTCTGCAGGAGAGAAGCATAAGAAGACCTCTGTCTACAGCTATTCCATTAGTATGTATCTCAATAAAATTCACTAGGCAAAGCTGTGTAATGTAACAGTGCCAAGAATAATTATTAAAAAAAACATCGATATTTAAATTGTAATTTATTTGTGTACACTTCTTAACTTCTCCTTGACACTGTTGACATTATGATTATCAAAAGAGAATTTCTCAAATTGTACTGTTTTCACACCGGCTTTGTGGGTTAGCTAAATTCTTCCCGCTTACTTACAAGGTCGGGTTAGTGAAATATACTTGAAAATATAATTTGTATTATATTGACAGCATTGGGCAAGAAGATAATAAATCATTTCGAAATAACAATATAATATATATATTCAGGTCAACAATTAAATAACATGACTAGTTTTTATATTGTTATTTCGAAATGATTTATTCTCTTCTTGCCCAACAGTGTCCGAATTTAGCTTATAAAAATGAAATATTTTAAAGTTTGGTTCTTATTTTGAACATTCATCTAGATGTTAGCTTAAAGGCATTTGTCTTGTTGAGGGGTCCCGCATTTGTTGTTCATGTATAGTACGCCGATTACGTAATTTATCACCTGTCTGTCCAATGTAAATATTTTTTACAACCACTAAACACTAAAACATACATTACATTTTTTACATCACATGACATGTCTGTTTTTATTAATCCCCCGCCGCGAAGCGGCAGGGGGATTATAGGAATGCCCTTTGTTCGTCCGTCCGTCCGTCTCTCCGTCCGTCCGTCTGTCCGTCTGTCCATCCGTCTGTCCGTCCGTCTGTCCATAATATGTTCGTGTCCGCTCCATATCTCCTATACCCTTTAAAAGGATTTTATGAACATTGGCTCAAATGTTTAGGTCATTGAGACGATGTGCAGAAGGCGTGAGTCAGTTACGCCGGCTCAAGGTCAAGGTCACACTTGAAGGTCAATTATTCGAGCCTAGATTTCGTGTCCGCTCCATATCTCCTATACCCTTTGAAGGATTTTCATGAAGCTCAAATGTTTAGGTCATTGAGACGATGTGCAGAAGGCATGAGTCAGTCACACCGGCTCAAGGCCAAGGTCACACTTGTAGGTCATATATTCGAGCCTCAATTTCGTGTCCGCTCCATATCTCCTATGTGTTTTGAAGGATTTTTATGAAATTTGTCTCAAATGTTTAGGCCATTGAGACGATGTGCAGAAGAAATGGGCCTTTCACGCCAGCTCAAAGTAAAGGTCACACTTGAAGGTTAAAATTTTGAGCCTCCATTTTCGTGTCCATTTTTCGTGTCCACTCCATATCCCCTATACCGTTTGAAGGATTTTCATAATACTTGGCTCAAATTGTTTTGCTTATTGAGACCATGTGCAGAAGGCATAAGCCAGTCACGCCAACTAAAGGTCACACTTGAAGGTTGATTATTTGAGCCTGTATTTTCATGTCCGTTCTATGTGCCCTTTAAAGGATTGTTATGAAATTTGCCTCAAATGTTTATCACATTGAGGCAATGTGCAGAAGGCATGAGGCAGTCACGCCACCTCAAGGTCAAGGTCACACTTGAAGGTCAAATGGTTGAGCCTCCATTATTGTGTCTGCTCCATATCTCCTATGCCCTCTGAAGGATTTTTATAAAACTTGTCAGCTCCATATCGCCTATGCCCTTTAAGGAATGTTCATGAAACTGATTAAGGTCAGT
This sequence comes from Congeria kusceri, assembly GCA_027627225.1. NCBI lineage: Eukaryota > Metazoa > Mollusca > Bivalvia > Myida > Dreissenidae > Congeria > Congeria kusceri. Next base: position 42,386,922 of record CM051038.1, read on the forward strand.
GTGATACTTCAAAGTCACCTTTAAAATCTAATGAAGGATCACGGCGGGGGATATAGCTGTCCTGTGGACTGCCTTGTTTGAAATATTTTGCCATTAAAGTCAAACTTATTTCCTTCTATAATGTAACTACACAGGCAAGCATCTCAGATCATTACACTTGTAACAGTAGGCTCTATTGTAGTAAATGTGGATTTGGTAAGTAATTGTTTTAAATTTTTACTCTTTATTATTTGTGTATTTTGTATAATATTATTCATTCCTGTATCAGTTTTTAAAATTTCCATGTTAATGTTTAGTATTCCAAATACTTCTTTATTTTGAGGATTGTGAGTAGAAATGAATGGAATTATATTATTATTTTCCTTAGGTGTCTCTGTCAGTAACTTATCACGTGAAATAGACAGAACATTTTGGATACCTTGTATTATGACAGTTTTCGGGTATTGTCTTTGTAAAAGTGATATTTGAAGATCTGATAGTCGCTTTAGTTTAAGCTCATGACTGGAGACAATGGTAGAAATTATTTTAGCAAGTGTTTAAGGAATATTTATTTTAGTGTGTTTATTATGGCATGATGTAAAGTCAACATATTGTCTTGAATCAGTACATTTGTAGTAAATGTCCGTGATAACGTATGTTTGGCTTTTAATAACTAATATATCAATAAATGGTAACTTATAGCTGCTTATTTGCATTGTAAATTTAATATCAGGGTGTAAATTATTAAGAATAGTATAAAAATAGTGATGTTCATTTGCATTATTTATCCAACACATGAAGCAATAATAAAAACATGATTTGGATAATTAATACATACATATATATATATATATATATATATATATATATATATATATATATATATTGCTACGTCTACGGCGTATGGGCGATGCGGATAATTTTCCAGTACTTGGGCGAGTTTATCGTTTTCTTCCAGAAGCGTTATGTGTGCACATAATTTCGCGTGAACAATCTTTGATGCATATCTAAACGTTACAAAATAGACGGCATTGTCTCATTTAAAGCAGTTTTTTGAAAAAAATAAAATAAATTCCTCGCCCTTATGCACATTCGCCTTAATGCGCCGCCAATTTATAGAAACTTTAGTGTATACATCTAAAGCAGTTGGTGCAATACTTATGAATTTGTGTTTCTCTACATTTAATGTTTTTTAATCTAAAGATGTCAGATTGTTTTTTTATTAATATGTACAAACTTGCCTGTTATAACAAATTCGTCGTTTTTGTTGTTCTTATTCACATAAGATTTACAGGTGCTAAAATTAGCACAATACATCCTTTCTAAATATATCAAACCGGAAGTATGACACACGATAAAAGATTTTCCATTTATATTAATGTTTTGTACACGTTTTTATAAATAGATTTATACAGGTAGATGGTGCTAAATTCGCGAAAATCTTCAACAAAATCTGGAATTATTATTTTGAAATAATCTAACCTTAAGAAGTGGAATTAATATTTCAAGATAGAAAGTCCAATTGTTGAATTCAGTTAAAATAATGATGTATTGCGCTAGTTATAGTTATATTGATAAGCATTTTATTGTACACATTTGAATCTAAGCAGTCGTTGTTTTATATAAATTAGTTAATAGTGTAGATGTTGCTGTTGTCTAACACATGTTCTAAAAGAACCCATACTGATTGTTATACCATGTCGTGCCACTTCTTTTATTGTTCTAGTTAATATATTCTGATATTTGTTTATTCAAATGAGAAAGGGCTAGGTTCACGAAGGGTGAAAATATGCCCTGTTTCAAAAGTTATTGACTGTACTTTTGTCTACAAGGACAATCTTTCAGATGTATGAAAACAACTTATTTTTAGAAATTCTATTACTTTATTATGGTTGCTATGGCAACGTTCTAAATATGTATTAATTTGTCATTTGGTTTAATATATGTGTGTATATATGTAATTTTACCAACAAAATATATTTCAGCATATATGTGAACACCAAAGAAAACATTGCAGTTGAGATATAACAACATATCATGGTTGGTTTCCATGGTAATAATTAACAAATGATGTTTTTTTCAATGAAATATGCATGCAAATCAATGAAAGTATTGTAATTACACATTATACACAGTGTGCTTTCTCTTATGCATCATTATTAAAATGTCGGCTTATTTGCAAATGTTTTATGTAAATATAATGTATAAGTATACCATACGTATCCATGGTAACAGTTATATTTTACCCAAAAAACTAATATGTAGACAATATAAGGATGATAGCATTCTTTTATGTCCGGAAAAAAACAAAACAATTCCATTATCAATTTCGATTTCCAAAAATACCGACATATAAACAAGAATACAGGAAGACATTTTACAAAACATACAACTTTAATTAATGGTCTGTTACCATGGTAACAGTTTTTCATTGAAGAATAGTAAACAAAATATAAATACGCTGCCCATACTTAATGCACACTTTATCCAAACAGTCCGATTTCAAATGAAAGGAAAATATTATTTATACTGCGCCTGTAAATACATGTTGCCATGGTAATTCATCTCATATACCAAAATATATTATATGGAGACATATATGATATTACAGAATAAGGAACCCCAGCACACATATACAACAAAAAGAAACATCAAATAATGGTGATGGCATAAGCGGCACTGTTACTTACTTTCATAACATATTACAACATATTAAACATGTGAAGTCAGTGAATATAAACTTTTCACTAACCTAAAAGCAATTAATTTGTAACGTGTCACTATGAGTGCTATCAAACATGTAAATAGTACACAAGTTAGCAAATGGTTGAACTTTTGTAAAGTTATTATCTATCATAAAGCCCCAATAACGTTGAAAACGTTGTTAGATTGAGACGTACATTTCTGCTAAAGTATAATGGCGATTATACGAAATGACGGTGTACTAGAAACAAATGCGGTCCTGTCGTTTTGTCCTCTTAATGCAATGTAAAAAAGATGCGATTATTCAAATCGCAATTTTACGAAAAATGCAATTATAAGGACAATTATCATGGTTATTTAAAAATTAAATACGAGTGGAGAAGATGCGATTATACGAATCGCCAACTGGCGGTTATTTTCACACCTGTTTGATTGATAACCGCCATCCTTTGTTTCACATATTTCAGGTGTAAGCGCTGAAGTTATATAAACAAGGTACTACTTTTAATGTGTGATAGGGCACGAAGTAATTTATGCGAAATCTGAAAGATCACCAACATAACATTGGTATACGATCATATGCCATCTGCAAACTACAACGAAAAACTGTATTGTTTAATAAGTCATTGTTGAATAAATATTCTAACATGATACTCGCTTTTTTTTTTGATAGACAAAGCACAATATTATCGTTGTTAAACTACACAATAAACAACACAAAAAGAAGTCCCGATTCTGAGCGGTACATAGTAAAAAGTAGTTCCAATTATAATTGCAAAAATATGTCAACTCATGTTATAATCAGAATAATTTTCGCATTATCGTTGTTTATCAGCCAATAAACAATTTAAATTCAACCTGTTTTGTATTTACGTTAAAGACATATTTATCCTGTTTTTACAATTGTGGGTCAAATTGTACAGAAATATTGCAATTACAGAATGATGTTTTGTATTATTTAGAAATGATGCTATCATACTGAAAATGCGATTATATGAATAATCGCGGCGGTCCGGTGACTATTCCTGTTTTAATGGCGATTCGATTGCATGTTGAATATTCATTTCATGAGTGTGTTCAGCATTGAAAATTAAGATAGGGAAAACCATCGAAAGGAAACCTATCAATCCACTTGCGTATTATTTACTCTTCCACAGTACTGAAATCAGACTCGGATTCGGAGTCGGAGGTGTCCACAGTTTGTGGCACATGAGAGGCATCATCAATGTACTTACTCCAGTCCTGTATGCCACAATTGTTTGTTTGTCCTGCTAATCCAGACAGATACCAAATGACAGATGCAACATGCGAACATGTGCCAACTGTTCGCGCACCTGCCCGGCATTGACAGTACCATTCTTTAACATGGTCTGAATCATATTGAATCCAGACCTGATATGTCTTGGAAGAAATATGACGTCTCTGGAGACGGACACGCAAGAGATCACAGGTTTCTCTGAATACATCGATTGTGCATTCAGAACCCATGTATTCCTGAATGTAAGATGGACACAGCTTCAACTGGTATGTGCATAATGTCAGGATTTTAAGCATTGTTTCATCAAGTTGAGGAAAGTCTGTGACAGTGTCGCTTACAGTTGCCCATTTACTTATACTACGGCGATTAAGGTTGTTTTTTCTTCTATAAATGTTTGCAATGTATTTTTGTCATTTAATTTAGCTAGCATCCTTTCAGCACATAGCAGATCTTCCGAAGAGTCAGAGGTGGCATTTAAAGGTGAAAGAAACTTGTTGCATAAAGCACATATAATTTTAATATAGTCGCCTATGTATGGCACTTGATTTGTTGGAAGGATGTGGTCTAAGTACTTCCATCGTTTAATTCGGGCGTTAGCAGCTTCGACCACCCATCTAACCTGCAATTATAATGCGAAATACAAGAATAATCGATTGATGATTTGAATAGCTTATGCCTAGATCACATTTGGCCCGGCGTCGTACGATAAATTCGTATACGATTTTCCGTACGATTTTAGGCATCATAGGTGGCTATGGGCTTCGGCTTCTGTGTTGACATTGTATATGACCTCCGTGCGAATTTTTCTACTGACTTTCGGGAGCAGGTGATGGCGAATACGGAAATCGCACGGAGCCCGTGGGGCATTCGTGCGGACGTCGGACGGTACCACCTACGATATGTCTACGAGCTACGTGCTTACGACTTTTAAAATGTGTATAACTTTCAGTTCAACAGAATCGTATAGGGTACCGTGCTCGTAAATCCGTACGATGTCGTACGAAAATCCTTAAGGAGGCCACACAGAAAGCGAGTTAAGGAGAGTTTACGGGCGCCGTAGACGCATGTTAGTCCAAATGTGAACTAGGTATTTAATTAGGATTTAAACATGCGCATGTACGATCTTACAACAGATATAGTGACATACATATAAATTAAAACAATTAAAGTCAATTGTCATGTACGATTTAAAACAAAAGAAAAGCTTATAAAAACCATTGTTGTAATACACTTAGTTACTTTTTAATGACAAACTATTTTTCGGATGTTGAGACAGAAACTCAAATACATGTATATACGTTGATTCCACAGTTCCAATAGGTTACAAAACACTAATAAAGTATTCAAACGTCGACAGTCGTATTTGTTGATTTATTAGATAATTTAGTTTTTCCTTCGCCATATTTATGTGTTTTAGTCTGTATTCAAGTTATAGTGTCACTTTCATCTGCGTATTTTGACAATAATTGACATGAATTATATACACTTTAAATATTATCAATTACACGTACATATGGCACTAGCTGCATCGATGGAATATTGAATGTGAGTCTACGTAACATGCATATGTAACCAGCAATAATTATTGAGTACTGTAATACGCAGAAATAACAACCGTACCTTTGTGACGAGCCGTTGGCCAACTCTGTTGGTAGTTGTTTTGTTCCTCGCGGAATAAACGATGGCATCTGCGCTCGAATCCCGAGATCCTCAAGTAGAGAAATGGCATCACGGAAACCTCTATCAACTACAAATACGTCGTTTTCCTTGACCCAGTTCTTTATTTCTTCGATGTTATTTGTTATTATATGTTGCAGTATTGAAGCATCATTGCTTTTTACTATTTGCCAAATATGGCCCGATTACAGAAATAAAATACCCTGAAGTAGTAACAATAACCATGGGTTTCACTAAAGGTCGTCCTTTGTGCATGCTATATGTTTGCCTTTGAAATTGAAAGTTTCCACTTTTTTGAATATATATGTACGTACCGTCAAGGACGAGAATAACATGTTCTTTGTTTTCGGTGAACAGAATTTGCGCTGAAGCACTTGTATGTTTATTAATAACATCTTCACGTGATATGTGGGAGAACCCAATATTACACGGCACAAAGCTGGAAATAAGAACATTTCTTGATGTGTGTATAGCTCTTCTGACGCTCGATTTGGAAATATCAAAAAGTGTTGCAAGAACTTTATTCGAAAGACCCGATTTGAACTTTAAAAGAAAAATTCCAAGAGTGGTTGCCACAGTTCTTGCATGCGTGTTTCTGAGGGATTGTCCGACGGCATTCAATAGGTGTTTAAAGTTAGACACAGAAATCCCAGTTAGATTCATAATATCTTCATCACCCAATGATTCAAAATTGTCAAAAGACAGCCTTTTATTGGTTGATCGAATGGAATACTCCCGAACTGTATTTAGCAGTTTAAGCAAAGAGGATCTGTTAAAAAATGCATTGTCAATAGTTAATCGACGTGATGTGACGTTTTCTTCAAAAGCAGTACAATATTGTTTGATATGGCCTGGGCAACACCTACTTTCCTCTGTAATGAGAACATTGTGGTTGACGAAGGTTTCCGTTCTGAACAGGAACAACAATTAATTTAGGTCCAGGTTTCTTACAAATAAAACAATAGGCATGACTTTTTGAAGTAGTCTTAATATTCATTTGTATTGACGGGGAGCTGCTTTATAGAACAGTTTCTTTATCTTGAGACAGCGCTTAACTGCTAGAGGTGACGCGTGTAGGTTGTTGAAATGTATCGTTGTAAGCTGGGCGACTACAGGTCCCACAGATAAATTGTTCTTTCGTTGCATCTAACATAAAATTCTTCTTTAAATATTTGGAGACATGTTTGTTAATGAGTCGGCGCTCGTGTAGTTTAAGATACTTGTTGCATAGAACGCACGTTTTTAAAGGCATGCTGAAAGAAATCAAATTAAGAACTTAGAGGTTAAATATAATGCTGACATTTATTTTATTTTAAGCATTGTATTTACTGATGCACATTGTCATTGCTGTAATACGGTTGCATAGTAAAGAAAACGGAAAAAAAAATTAGTATCGCCACCGAGATTTGAATTGCGTACTACAGCGTGTTAGTACACGACACTGTCCATTACACCACGCCAACTATCGTACTATACTTTGAAAATTCGCACTACTTAAACAAAAGAAATGACGTGCAGTGACAGCGCATATTTCATTTAAACCTGATTAAACCATTCATGCTGTGATCATTTGAACACAAACGTTTATTTCAACAGTTTTACATTTACAATGACACTTTGAAATCTATTTAGCGTTAGAAAACATAGTTTTAAACCAAAAAATAGCCTCAGTCGTATGCAGACGACGTACAATAGAACCAATAATTTCTTACTTCATCATGATTTTCAACAGACATCACAAGAATTTCAATATCGTACAGTAATAACAAAGATAATTGATTTTGTTCGCTTGCTACACGACCACAATGTGAACACTGTTGTTGCATTTTGTGAACAGGTATGTAGAGGATCATATTTATTATTCGATTTAAATTCTGGTTTCTTCATATTGAAAGAAATATGTGCGCATTGTTTGGTTTCGTCAAATCTCCAATCATCACACACGACAGACACAAACATGTAATTCTACTTTATCACGCTTATAAATCGTTATTCTATTACGACTTTCACATGGAGTTTCATAAGATAAGTGATAACAATAATTTGTGTGTGTTTAAATCCAAACAAAGTAGATGATACTCAAACTGAAGACAGACGACACAACACAATTATATTACTATATGTTTTATTACTTCAAGTTTATATATAAATTTCTAACAGTTAAAGATATACTTGCTGTTAACAAAGTGAATACCGGAATAGCATTAAAGCGACACAATGATAGCCAACCGTTATTTTCTATCCAAATGTGAAGCCGCGGTATTTTATGAACAATTATGCTTCACTATAATGGTGCGCAATAAACTGTTACGATATGTTAAGGTAAGTCCCTTCGTGCCCGTGGGTGACAGCGTCCTCGTGCTTGGTACATTCACAGCCACACAGCTGTCTAGCAAATGTAGAGGCCATTATGTAGATAATGTTGTCAGATACAAACATATTGAGGTAATTATTTATTTCATATGTAACTATATAAATGTGCTTCCAAAATTGCTTATACGTGACTAAACACATTAAAACTAATGTAGCGAGATACAATTGTAAAAACACAATAAGTGAAATATTATTTGTACTTAAAGCACAATTCTAGAACTGACATGAAATGTTTGCCATTATTTGTCAGAAACAACGTTTCGACGTCCGTGTCTTCCAATTTCTGAAGTGGCCGAAGGATTCTCCTGTTTGCAAACCTGATGATATGCTGAGTACTGTGGTCGATGCACAGGATTGTTCAAAGAATGGCCCAGTGGGGATACAATGTCAGTGAGTATATGCTATTACATTGAAGACAATTCTTCGTATGTCATCTAATATACAAAGTACGTGACAAACCAATGTATTATGCATGTCGATTTCTTCAGCATTGTGTCATGGCTTTTGGGATATGTTTGTCAACGTAATCAATGCTATTCAAGTTTACTAAATTATAACGTTGTACGTACTGTACATACTGTAGTGATGGCTACACACGCAGTGGTCTGTTTGCGGTCATGTGGTGCATTGTGAAGGAATAAAACGTGACGGAGACGTGGCTTTTGCAGAAACAGTACGAATGGTCAGAAAGAGAAGGAAGCAAATAATAACTAACGAGGTACGTTAGTTTCGATATAAACGTATAAAATAGTTCCCCGGTGTATATTCAAATTAGTTGACGCTTCCCTGGTGTATTATTTGGTATGAATGTCAGTTAAAATTCCAATGTAGTCTTAAATCAGTTGTAGCTTTTTCTGAATGGTAATGGTTTTAACCATTTCACTTTTGTTTGAAAGAAGGACGTAATTTGACACGTGCCACTGAAATCATAACGCACCTCCATGCATATGGTTGTAATATGATTTGATGTCATTATGTTATTGTTCCGTTCCTTTTTTCAGGCGCAATACCGATTCTGCCACGAATTCACACGAAAGTACGTGGAAGGGTTCCACGAATATGTGAATGATTTTGAGATCAAATAGCCCATACTACACACTAAGTGATAAGCAGTTGCCAAAAACATACATTCACTTAAATATATAAGCAAGTGTCTTGATAATTAGACTATTATAGTAAATCATCGTGTCTTTGTCTATCACTAAACGATTTGTGCTATTGTGTTAATATATATTCACAAGTTGTTATGTGTATAGCATATATTTTTGTTTTGGACACACGTTGCACATGCCATTGCCATTTGTTCATCGTTTAATCCACCTTCTATTGTGTATTTGCCATGTTTAACACACTGCATGCGATAGTCGATAATAGATGCATGTATTACCAATTCATTCATTCAATTCATGACATTTTACCAATAATATAATACTATTTTAAATAACTATTTAAAACTAATTTTGAAATCGATACAATCTCACAGTGGAAACATATTAATGCATCATCGTCTGAGTCACACGCATACTATTCATGGACCGTATTACATAAAATTTGATATACTATTATTTTTGTTAATTAAATGGGAACAAAACGCCGACGGCTGTCAATAGGATTGGTTTACGGTTGATATATTTGCATGTACCAGTATTTTGTCGAAGAACATGTCCAATTTTATGTTCAACAATAATGCATGATATATCGAACTATGACAAAGAGGGCTGAAAATCTGTTACAAAATAGTCCTGTGATTTAGTCTATGAAACAATCGAGTTTGATTCCGCATAGGTGTTCATTTTGTTATCAATTACAGTAGATGAATACCACGCAACATATATCTTGAATAATAATTAGATCTAGCATTACCAAGCCAAAGAGTTGTTTGGGTTTTCACGATATTGATTATCGCTGTCATACCCAGTCGATGCATTGCATTATTCTTCCTGTTAAAAGTTTAAGTTATTTGTTATTACTGTTTATGACTGTATAACATATTTAGATTGTGAAGAGGTTTCGATTGATAATCACGCCGCCTCTTTCTGATAACAAAATCTATAAATCAAAACAGGTATTCTCCTCTAGTCCTCTTATGCTTTGTCCTCAAGGAAGTATCGATATTTTTAGGGCAAAGAATGCAATGGAATGTTGACAAACACTTTCCACGTAGGCCTACCTAATATGTTGATATTTTAAATTCCGCCATTTTTTTCAAATTTAATTTCTAACTTAAAGCTGTTCGCACATACAACATTCATGCATGTACAGTGACATATATTACATTGATCGGGTAATAAGCTGAATAAAATGTATAATCGTGCTATCTCGTTTGAGTTATAAACAATCATATTTTGTGTTAGATCCATATCTATAAATCATATGAGGCGTGTAGTGGGAAAACCAGGCTTAATGCGTGTGCGTACAGTGTCGCCCCGGATTAGCATGTGCAGTCTGCACAGGCTAATTCAGGACGACACTTTCCGCCTACAGTTGATTAATATTTAGATGAGACTTCTTTGAAACAGAAAATACCATAAAAGCGGGAAGTGTCGTCCCGGATCAGCCTGTTCGGACTACACAGGCTGATTCAGGGCGACACTTCACGCACAGGCGTTCAGCCCGGTTTCACACGACATATGTATACCGACTGTCACTGATATATCAATACCCACAATGTACTGCTCAGACGTGTACTATTCTTCGCCTCTAAATTGAAAGGGAAATCTAAATGTTTTAACGCCACATATTTTCATATTGCAAACACGTAATTACCATTGTAAGTATTGACACTAATAAGCTATACAAGTTTTATTACTGATGCATTGCATAGATCTACATGTACGTCTAAGGGATAACACACGTTATTTTTGTTTACTCTGTGAATTAAGTTCTTTGTCCTTATAAGGACTCAAAATGCATTTTTAAATAAGTCTTAATGTTGGTTTGTTTGTATTGGAGTATCTTTAACGTGTGTATTATACTTTAAGACATTGCAATATTCTTAATTATAATGACACCGCCGGGTTTGTGTTATCTTAAAAATCATTAGTAATTGCGCATCAAGGACATTAACTAGAGTAATCGTCCCTTATAACTATGTAACAATACTGTTCCCTAAGGAAACTAATTGTCCTGTAAGTGGATGTCATGTTGGCTTCGACTCGCACTACTGTGATATTTAACAATGTATCGGTACATAACTTCCCATATCTGCTTTATGTATTGTTATGAACAAGCACCAAATCACGCAAACAATATTGCAGTTGTTACTTAAAAAAAAGAGTTGTTGACTATCCCTTACTGAATTCTTTTCGTGGAAGAGCGGTTTATTATCAATACTTGGTTTTACAATAATAAATTACACATACAAGAGTGTTCTGTTTATCTGCATGCCGATATAAGCAATACCTGCTGGCCCTTATAAATCACACGCTCAAGGCTGTTTATCTGCATGTTTACATGTATGGCAGTTTCGATTAACTGTTCAGTTTTTATTTACATCGATTAAACTTCTGAAACTTAGAGGCGAAGTAACCCAAATATAATTGCATCATTTAACATTGGTAGATTGTCCTTCTTTACCAGGTTTACTATAATAAATCACAAGCACAAGGTTGTTTATTTTACCTGCATGTTTAAATAATCAATATCTGATTGTACGTTTTTCATCAATCACCCACGGGTTACAGCGATGTTTACAGATCTTTATGTTTATGGCTTTTCCGATAAGATGTACACGTAACACCCGGTTTATATTTAAACGTTATAAACTAGTTAATAAAATAAAAGAGAAGTAATTCAAATATCACTTTACCAGCACTAGATACAGATTATAATGATCTTGTCATTTACCACTGTATATATTGTTACTGAAATAATTTTATGCCGCAGCCATACGAAAAACACAACAACATGCAACCACTTTGACGCGTTGGAAATAAATGTACTTCTACATCAATCAGGCAATCCACAATCTCGATGCAATGCCTGATTGTCTCTGATGAAATGTACAACGTGCAGGTAATATTAAACAAAAAATGTCCTTACAATATATTCGGCGTCTATGGTAGCCGAACTTCATACATAAATAAATATATTTAAACTGACAAATGCGTAACACGGTTGGTTTTCCTCTTATAACTCACTAGATCCAAACGGCACACAATACTCACATACTGAATTATACTTAACTCCCCCTAACAGATCTGTTTATGTTTTACATTATTTATTTTTTTTAGACATTTTAGACGAGTTTCACTTTCTTTTAGAATGTCCCGTGTATTACGACCTTAGACGTCAATATATTAAACGCAAATACTGGCATCGCCCAAATATCCCTAAATTTACCGAATTAGTAAACACAGAAATTAAAAGTGAACTATGCGGATTATCGATGCATTTATATTACAGCTTCCTCCGACACAAAGATATGTTTCTTTAATCTATAAAACATATTTTACGGATACGCACTTAACTAATATTTCAAATTGTCTGTCTTTCTTCCATGTGCAACTACTTTTTTTCCCTCATTTATTTGCTGTATGTCTATTTATATGTCAGTTACCATGACGTTAATATTTTGCTGTATGTATTTTTATACGTAAGATACAAAACCATTTTTGCAACTAATGCAAAATTACTATATTATTATAAATAATCTCTAACACTATATAATTTAAAGTGGCAAAGATACGTGCATGAATACAAGACCACGATGACGTGGTTATAAATATGTTGCTATATTTTTAACACTCAGATAAAAACTCGTGTAATGTTTTTAACACTCAGATTCTAATATTTTTCATGTAAAGACGTCCTAACCAGAAATTGCAACTGTATGTATGTATATGTAACTAACACTGTTTGAACTAATGAGTGTATACTTATTGTTCAAAATAAAGTTTCGTCTCTTCTTCTTTAAAAATGACTTTGTGTGATCTTCAGAGTTTTTAGTATTACTTAATAAAATTGAAAAAAAAATAAAGAGAAAAAGAGCAATACAGATAATAATGGCTAGATTGTATACAATTCAATACATTGGGTATCTGTGCATGCACGGCAAGTTATTTTGGTAACGAGTACATTAATTTCTGAAGTCAAGTTCCTTACATTTTCCACTACTCCTATAGTTTAAAGCTCAGAAAGAGTGATCTCAAACTGACCTTGAGTCCAGGATAAATTCACTCACGAGCGTCGGGTCAATATGCCCTTTGCGGTGGAAGCATGGTCTTCGACACAATGCTAATTATAGTGTGCTTATTGCGTACGAGTATAGAAGGAACACTCTAACGTAGTCAAATGTATTCATTTACATCGTTGCAAAAATGATAAATTTATCGCTCTTTTACATATCAATTACATTTCAAATATTTCAAGAGAGTTTGTTATATATGAGAGCTTTCATTTCGTGTCTCTGCGGTATACCATTATTGAATCTTCCATCAATACTCCAAAATTGTTACGAATGTGTCTTCCATATTTTTGGGATATTGCACCCTTAATTTATGACCAGTGTAGTTTGATATGTTTTTCAATAAGCCGATGCAATATTAGGATTTTCATCATTCGGGACTACTCGCGGGAAGTTTTCATAACATGTTATTGGATATTGAGAAGGTCAAAAGTGAGGTTAGACACTTAAGACGAAAAAAAGTCAGTGACCCAGGAAAATGACCCATGTAAATGACAATATTAATGGTATTTACAACCACCGTCTCTTGAAAGCCATAAGGTGCTATTAGCATTATGTGCACCTATGCTCATAGCACCCTCTGACTTTCAAGGGACAATTTGTAAGCGTTCAGTAGGGCGCCACACGCACATTTTGAAGGGACGCGTTTGTACATGAAATAAACGTATACCCCGGCATTATAAAATGCATACAATAGGATCGGTGATTTGATGCACCAAACGGTCATGATATAGTTCCATAGTGGTATAGCTGAATATCAATTTTCAAATGGTTTACGAAAATTGTAGGCATAATTTAAACAAGATTTTGAAGCATTTCCTGGCAAACAAACTGAACATATTCAAGACATTCGTTGTTTAAGAATAAACGATGCAATACGCGTGTGACAGCTTGGGAAATATTGTATATGTACATGTGTAAACTATCATATTCTCTACTTCTTGAATATCGAGAGAGTAAAATAAATACAAGAAACGTTTAAAAATGATATAAACATTTTTTAAATATTTGTTTGGATACAAGGATACATGAATATTCACAGTAGAAAAGTAAGTAGATTTGTTAAAAGCATACAATTCCTTAAAGATGTGGCATTATGTAATGAGTTGTTGAATCGTGAACAGAATCGACATTGATTATTTGGTTGCTTAAGTTCAAAAATAAACTATTAATTTAAACACACGCAATTGATTTTTAATTTTGACAAAAAAGAAAGTTAAACGATTTGACTTATAAGCTTATTAGGTCCGAGACCTTCGGTCTGCGTGTACCTTTAGATATGACATTGTATATGGCTAATACCTTTCTTGACCTACTGTGAACTCTGAATATACACTGGATGTATACGTGTCATTCGTGGAAACAGTGGTCTTGGTTAAAAGTCGTTAACGCTAGGTAAGCAGGTTTGTTGTTTGAATGGCCTCGTGCAAATATCTAGTTTAATAATTCAATAGTGGATATACACATAGTCCATCACTCGACATGTAAAATGTTCAGTCACCCGTTAAATGATGAATAATGACGATTAAATTAAAGTAACACGTTTATAAGCATGGTTAGTGCCTAAATAATTATTTAGAGCGTTCAACAAATTTAAACATTTATATCCTTTCGTGGATGTACTTGTTAATTATTCTCATTATTCTCTAGTTATATACTGTCGCGTCCGCCGAAAACAGGGAACGTGGGATGTACATTTTTTGCATATGCTAAACAAATACTGAAATGTATCGCATTTCGTTTTTATATTATATACATTAAAGTAGGTGTTGATTTACAAACTGGACATTTTCAAACGGATCGCAGAGATTGGTTCATGTATTTGTCTGTTTTTATTACTGGTTTAATTTTCTAATACGTTTACATGTAGTTATTTTATACATTTTTCTGTACCCTTATTCATAAATTAACAAAGTACTTATTAGTAATTGTTCATTAGAAAAAAAACACAGAAATTAGGGAGGGCCGTAACATTTATTTTTGAAACCAGTTGGCTTGTTTCTTTTTTCAAGTACTAAACGTATGCAAATGCCTTTCTTGGTATAGAGCTTGGATAAAAATCACGTGTACATGAACGTGATAAGAAAAATGGGCTCCAATTTTAAATTCAGTTAACATTATTATTGTTCATATCTAGCTATTGTTTGATTGTTGATCAAACAGTTTAAAACCGTGTGTATGCCGATATTTATAATCTACAATGTATCAGTGCCTGCATGTATCCGTCTGCTCGTATGTCAGTAGACGCTTCCACAAATGTTAATCATATTTAAATTAATCTGCAATGTTATCCAATCATCGCACTTGGATATCACGTGTTTAGCGGTTTAACTATTTCATTAAATTTGTGTGATATATTGAAGAACACGTGGTTATGTTTGTGATATTCAATGAATGGAAATTAATCATTTAACAATAGATGGGGAGGAGTTTAAACTATCCGTGGCAAAACATTGATCGGTCCTTCTCGAAATATATCCCTTTATATTATATAGTGGATGCATATACAAGGGGCTAATAGACCGTTACAGGTTTTGTCACGAACAGATGAAACCCATGCACAGCTATTGTACACAGATAAATTTCAATTTATTGAACATCACAAACACATCAGAAGCTTAACCACGTGCACTTTTGAGTAAATTACGATAACTGTAAAACACATGATTGGATAAATATGCCGATTTATTTGCACATGATGGACATATATAGAAACATCTACTTATTCTCTCTTATGTACCACAAAATACAGTCACGTGCGCCGAAAACACCTTATTGGTAGAAAAATTTCATGGGTGCGTCTGAGGTTGAATCCAGCATACACACTGAAAAATGGAAACATGATCCCCTCTGTATTTTAAGAATGGCGAAGATAGATGTTTAAATATAGGGTACATGATGGTGGGTGTAAAATATGTTCGTGTATAGTATAAAACACGTCATAAAGAATAAGACATCGTTTGTTTCCAAAAAAAATAAATAGAATGTAAGCTTCAAGTAAAGGATCGCATTGAAACAGAAAATTGTACAACGTGTTTTTGATCGACTAACATATACAAATGCAGCTTTTGTTGGTTTTTTATTTGAACTTCCCCAGTGACGTTTCATTGAAAAGACGTTTTTGTCAGTTTTAAATGTTCGATGTTTGTTTGCAGTCAAGTGTACGCACGTGCGTGCGTGCCTATGTTTGGGCCCGACCTTGACGTTATATACATTTTATTCATGATCAACAATGATTTTGTATAGAGAATGTTGAAATATAAAAACATGTATATATAATAAATATTAGAAAAAACATTGTTTTTTGGAGGATAAAACTATTGCGATACTCAATAAAACGGTCGCTATATTCGAATATCCATACCTTTATAAAAATGACTATACACATGTTTGCCATGTCGTTGGCACAAAACACCGTTACAAAAGGTTGTACATGTACATGTATTCTGCTGACTATGTTATTATATTCTAAGCGAATGAATAAAAATTCGTTAAAATACAAAAAAAACATATTCGGTGTAATCAGCATTATATCCATATTTTTTATTTAAACTAAATAGTAGTACAAGGGTTTTAACTGTATTAGGTTGCCTTTAACGCAAAACAAGGAATATTCAGTCTAAAGTAATACAATACCCTGAGACAAACACAAACTTTAATAGCTAAAACATTATATTTCTTCCTTTACAAGAAAACCTCATACAGCAAGATTCATGTTTTCAAAATATTATAAAAGGGAAGAATCGTAATTTTAATCGCACCATCTGGGCTGAATTAATGAGGCAGTGATTTGTATATTTAAATTAAATCTACGACTATCTGCCGCTGCAGCTGTCAGCCCGCGAACGGCGGTCCTGATATATTTCCGGTTGAGAATACAATTAAAGATAAGACAAAACGTGTTAACAGTAACAGGACCGAAGATGGTGATTGGCTGAACGGCTAACAACGCCATGTACCTATAAAATATTGAGGGTTTCTTTGGTGAGAGTCGTCAAAAATCCCTGGTACCGACACTCGAAGGGACTCTCCGCTTTCTTTGCAACAACGAAACTGTCACTGTAAGTATTGGCGATTTTAATTTTAGTTAGCATTTGTAAGTGTTCATGAGTTAATTTTCGTAAATTGTCGGCAATTATTTATGATTTATTTTGTTATATTACATGGGAAGTGTTTATGGTGTTTGTTTTAGTTGTCACTAGTCTTGGCGATTTTTTATTATCAGTTATCACTCTTAAGTATTTATGTTGTAAAGGTTTAGTTGTTGCTAGTTAGTGATAAGCATTTATATTTAAGATATCTTCGTTGCGTATGTTTAGTTGTCGATTGTATGTGTTTATGTTGTTTATTTTATTTAGTTGTAGATGTTTATGCTGTATAGTTTTAGTTTTTTGTTTGGCCCTTGTTTATGACTTATATTATTTGTACATGCATATGTTTATTTGTCGCTGGTGTTTGTGATTTTTATTTTGTTATGTCAGTGGTAAGTGTTTATGATTTATATTTCAGTAATGATTGGTAACTGTATATCACGTATTTGTTTAATTGACACTGGTTAGGCCGGACGAAAACATAATAAAGTAAATAAAAACAAATTGCTAGTATAAACACAATATGTTTCGAAATATATATGACGATAGCAATAATAATTCAATGCAACGCGTGTTATATAAACTTGGACATAAAATCAACATGATTTACGATGAATTGTTTATGTTTAGAATGAGTTGTTTAGTTGGCGATTGTAAGTTTTGTAAGGTAATTACAAATGGATGTGAGGTCCACCTTACGATCGGGAGACCGTGAGTTCCATCCCTACTCAGGAACGTTCGGGTGGTCTTCCATTTAGATACTAGATCTTGGTCCTAAATGTTCACAGGAAACGGACTCGAACGTGTCGCAATAAGTATCTGGCTTTCGTCTTAATCAAGCTGCTTGTCTAGGTTGAAATTAATTAAATTAAATAGTTTATGCAGTTTAATTTTAATTGTCACATATATGAGTTTGTAGTGTATATTGTTTTGTTCCGTATACTATTCGTATAAGTTACACATAACCGTTAGCGAGACCAGATAAGCTGATTTGTTTTAGTTTTAAAACAACTTAGTTTGAAAACATCCCAGTCTTACGGCGGAAATATGTAAAATAAAATTAATTTATATTATTAACATTGTTGTTTTCGCCATACACGTAACAATAACAATATCTAATTTAATGCATCCTTTGTAACAATAAACTAAATATAAAACACAAATCTTATTACATTAGGAATATCTGTTAAGTTCATTTTTAAAGACATCGCGTCTTTCCTATCTGTACAGTCTACTACTACTACTACTACGACTACTACTTCTACTACTGCTGCTGCTTCCTCGACGACGACGACGAAGACGACGACGGCGGCGACAGCGGCTGCTACTGCTCTGCTAGTGCTATTCTTTCTACTGCTACTGCTACTGCAACTACTACTACTACTACTACTACTACTACTACTACTATTAACTACTACTACTACTACTGCTACTACTACTACTTATTATACTACTACTACTACCACTACTACTACTACTACTACTACTACTATTACTACTACTAATACTAATACTAATACTACCAATAATAATAATAATAATAATAATAATAATAATAATAATAATAATAGTATTATTATTATTATTATTATTAAATATTTTATTTTGTGTTTTTATTTATTCCAGAAAATTGACTGCACAGTATATATAAATATTTTATTTTTCACTTTCCAAAGTTTATGACCCAATTGGTATCGGTTTCTTCATCACTTTCACCATCACCACCACCATTATCATCACCACCACCACCACCATCATCATCATCATCATCATCATCATCATTAACAACACCATAATCGTCATCATCAAAGTCATCATTTTATTTATATTGATCATATTCATCATGTTTTTTTATCCATAAAGTATTAGTATAAGCACTAATACTGTGTAACAGTAAATACTTTTAAATTACAATGTCAGTATTTCTAACATATATAAGTTCCTCGTTTTTATAGACAATTTAATACGTTCATTCCTTTGCGGAATAATAATATTGCTTGGGTAACGCAATTTGAACAATTGAACCAGTAGACGAACATAGATCGCTCCGCCTTTCTGTTTGTCCAAGGTTGTTTGTCCAAGGATTTTAAGTAATTTTTGTTTTTCCTGTTTAACAATTTTATTCAATTCGTAATATCAATTCACAATTTGTCAAAATTACAAATCTTACATAATGCACACTATAAATTATAAATAAGTAAAAAACAGTACATTTAAACCAGGTATACAATATATACAATATATATACAACACAGTACATTCATGTATACAAACACTGCTCTATAAGTAGTCAACAATGAACAATGGATTTAACTATTTTAACATACTAATTGCATAGAAGTCTTATAACTGTCCAATAGAAATCTTTTTTGGATTCATACTTTGTGCTTGTATAAATATTTAAAGCTAATCTTATACTAGTTTTTAAATCTGAAAATTTTGGGATAACTTCTTTCCTTTTACATGCAAATATGTACTTTTTAATTTCCATGAAAGGAATAAAACAATTGTCGTTTTCGTTTGTGTCACCAAGCAGTACCAATTCGCAATTTATTTCAATTCTTATATTTGCCTTTTTTAAACTATCGGAAACATCCTTAATTAGGGTTTGCACTGTGTTACATTCCCAGAATAAGTGCGTAATTGATTCTTCCGACAATTTGCAAAAAGTGCATGCGCTACTACCGGACATGCCCATTTTAAAAAGGAATGAATTTGTACCCAATATTGTGTGGACAATCCTAGTATGTAACCATTGCATATATGTATCATTATTTTTTTTAACACTTGTCCATGTACAATATCCCATTGAATAGCATCATTTACAAAATACTCATTCCATTTAGTATGGCATGTTGGGATTTCTGAGTTAAATGTCAGCATATTATATAGTATCTTGTTGCAAGAATTAACAATTATTGGTTTAATATAGGTTGACAAAATTGGGTACATTTGTACTTTATAATGTACATGTTGTATATTTTGCAATGAGGCAATGTACGCAGAAAGAACTATTTTTAAGCCTTCATAGTGTACAAATTTACGGATCTATTTATTTTGTTTTGTAGCTCTTGCAATGACAAGATTTGTCCGTTGTCATTAATGACGTCTTTAACATACTGAATGCCATTGTTGTACCAATAGTTCCAAAAAATGTATTTGTTGTTGATCAGTAGATAGTTGTTATAAAGCAAAGGCATATTTAATAGCTTCTCCACAGAATCAATACTAATACATTTAACAAATTCTGCATATATAGTTAAAACATCAATCCAAAAAGTGTTTGTTATTCCTTTTATAGCACATATTGCATATAAACAACCTGTATTACATAGCTTCTTAAAATCTATTAACGTCCATGCCAAAGCCGTGAATTTGCTCTGTCCTTGAATAACCTTTCTTACCAAAGATAATTTCAAGCTTTTCATATAAGCATTTAAGTCTACCATTTTAGCCCCCCTTCATCAAAATCGTTTGTAATGACTTTGGCTTTAATTTGTGAAGGCCCCTGCCAAACAAACTTGTAGAGTTTATCATTTATATCTTTAATAGTGGAATTTCCAGGGTTTGGCAAAGAGACAAACAGGTGAATAAACAAGGGAGTACCAAAGACTTATCAACAGTTATTCTACCTAAGGGAGTTAGATCCCTTCTATTCCAATATGCAATGCAACTTTCTAATTTAACTAGTTTATCATTATAATTCAGCTCAATCATTTTAGATAGATCAACATCAAATCTTAAACCTAGCAATTTAAATTAAGTACATCCCCACGTTAGTTTCCACTTAGACTTAATGGATCGTGTACTGTATTTTATAGCCCCTATCCAAACAAGATAATTTTTTTCAAAATTAACCTTCAGGCCTGAGTATTGTGAAAAGGTGTGTAACAACTGTAGTGTAGTATTTAATGATTCTTCTGATCCATCCATTAATGACTAGGTATAATCAGCAAATTGTGATATCTTGTATTCTTCATTGTCAATTTTTATACCCTTTATTTTCTTACATTTCCTTATTTGATAGCTAATATTTCTGCACAAAGTATAAATATATGTGGTGAAATAGGGTCATATTGCCGAAAACCACGTCCTATTGTAAAGAATTCTGACAAAAACGCGTTCAATTGGACTGCATTTTCTATTTGATTATAAAATAGTGTTATCCAGTTCTTAAACATTGGTCCAAAATTAAACAAGTCAAACACTTGTTTTATAAAATTAAACGATAAAGTATCGAACACTTTTTCGAAATCAATTAGCATAAGCAGGCCAGGGATTTGATTGCATTCAGTATAATTCATGATGTCATACAATAAACGTGTATTGTCTCCCATATATCTGCCTTTAATAAAACCGGTCTGGTCATTGTTTACTAATTTATTCAACACTGATTTAAGTCTGTTAGCTATTGTTCCTGATGCTAATTTATACACCGTGTTCAACAAGCAGATCGGTCTCCAATTTTTAAAAAATTGTTTGCGTTTACCCTCCTTTGGAATACAAGTAATAATTCCCGGTGTTTGAGTAATAGAAAGAGAACCGATATTATACGAATAATTTATGCTTCTTACTACGAATACAGCCAATTTTTTCCAAAACACCTTGAAGAAATTTGTTGAGAATCCATTAGAGCCCGGGCTTTATCATTTTTCATTTGTTTAAGAGTAACTGACACCTCTTGTAAAGAAACCATACCCTCTAAATATTCTGCTTCCATATCAGTCAACTTTGGCACTTCCTCATTTTTGAATTCATTTTTCATATCATAATTGGTAGTGGGCTGTTCTGAATATAAATTTTTATAAAAGCAATTTGCTTCCTTTAAAATATTTTCAGGATCATTTATTAATGTTCCATCATCTCTCTGCATGCAGGCTATATTTTTGGAAAGATAATTATGTTTTTCTAAATTGCAAAACATTTTGGTAGGTTTTTCACCATTGTCTATCCAATCAGAACTGGACCTTATAAAACAACCTTTCATTGTTTCTTTTCTTATAGCATCTAATTCATTTTTAAAGCAAATAAGTGTTCTTTATTTTCATCTGTCAATGCCTGTCCCAAGGAATCAATTTTTGATATTAATAAATGTTCATTATTTCTTTTAATGTTGCTTTGTGACTTGAATAAGCGACGGTCTTACCACTAATTTCCATTAAAAGTTTTTCTAAAAGAAGTTGGTCATTGATAACAAACTGAATTTGACTGTCATCAATATCACTTAACATTTCTAGGTTGTATATAAGAATGCAATATTGCCTTTTAACATCATCTATTAATGTGTTTATTACAGACAGATACTCTATATCATTTAATAAAGAGTTGTTAAACTTCCATAAACCTTTACCATGTATAATTTTTTCAAAACTAATTACAATGCTTATAATAGAGTTGTCTGATCTGTAACTTGTTTGTATTTGCGCATTTAATAAATATTCAATCATGTTATTTGTAATAAGAAATAGGTCAGGACGGCCCTGTTGCAGAGGGTTAGTTCGTCTCCAAGTGTATTCCTTTTTATCACCATTAATGTATCTAATGCGTCCTGCAGTTTCCTTTTAACTACTTCCTCTAATAATAAGTATCTTGCTTTCTTATTACTATTTAACTGTTTAAGTTTAAATAATCTAACAAAGGGTCAAGCACTAGATTATAATCTCCACATATGATATACATTTTATTTAAAATTATATCGATTGTATCAAAGACTTGTTTATAAAAGGACGGGTTGTCTGCATTTGGGCCATATAGATTTAGTAACGTGAATTGTGTTGAAAAGTAACTTAAAAGAAGAGCTAACACATTTCCATCACCATCTTTTTCAAAAGAATTGACCTTTATTTGTAGTTTCTTTTTGAATAAAATTGCAACTCCTCTTGAGTTTGTTGACCCAAAACTAAAAAAAACAGTCCCCACCCCATTGTGAGTAAATATGTTTCTCCATTTGTGAGTTCCAATGAACATCTTGTAAACAATAGATGTCAGCATTGAGCTTTTTTATAAAATTCATTACATCAAATCTTTTTTTATTGTCATGTAACCCACGACAGTTATAAAAAATAATATGTAACTCAGTCATTTACAGATGATTTACAGAATAAATCTAACTGTGTTTGACACTTAATACTGCATGTACTTCCATAAAATAGCATACAGCTAATTTTCTCCTGCTTATAAAACAGAACAGTCTGATACAAAACATTAAAACATTTCATGTATGAACAAAAAACTTGCAAACATGAATGTAAACAAAAGAACAAAAAGAAACGAACACAGACTAATATATTTGTATAAAAAAAAAATACACAGAAAGAAAACATGCTCTGTAGCAAAAAACAAATATGGCATAATAATAGTATTTAAATATACAAGTCGTTTCACCCACCAGTAGATGAAACCAATATAGTGAAATATATTGTCAGTGACATTTTTGCGGCTGCCTATATATTGGGCAATTAACTGGAATTAAAAATAATTGTCTTAAAAAGTTTTACTAACATTGTCTACCAATAACAAGGAGCAGCTAATGTATAATATACATTGTTTGCTACCAGTAATGTTTTATTACTTTTACTTAAGGTAAATATGACAGGAATGCATAAGATAAGAGATAGGGGCAGCGTTTTAAAGGAAAAAATAGATATTTGTGTGCCCAACAAACCCAGATATGTAATATTTAAGTACACACAATTATGTTCATAAATTATTATAAGCATTCATTCAAATAAAAAAAAAATTATTAAAGCAAAAAAAAAAAGTGTGTATGAAATTTCCTTTGTTTGGTATTTTTTTTTATAGATCACGGTAGGTCAGTGAAGTTATGTATTTATATATTCTATGACATTTATTTTTTATTTTTTCAAATAAAAATTTAATGGCAAGTCAGCATATTGCCTTGGGCCATTTACATATATACAAAAATGAACACAACTATATGGCTTAGACGGGGAAACATACACAGAAAACATACGGAAAAAATACAAATACAATCAAACACAGAGAAATCAATTGAAAAATATATACACTGACAGTTTAATTGTTTGTAATATATAGTCATAACCATATGCTTTTACGTAAGTAATTTCGAGGCTGCTAAAACATTATTATGTTTTTTAAATCTAAAAATTAATTAACAGTTTTATATACAATATTATTTAGAATTTAATGCTGATAATATTCGTGTATTAAAAATACCAGCAGTGGCAACTTCACAAACTATTCACCTCATATAAAAGAGGAACAACTCATCGCCATACTAATTTGATTTTTTATAGGAATTTTATCCCTTTAGCTGCATCACCAGATCAACAGAACATTGTTTTGCTGCATGTTTGTGTAGCTATGTTAATAAACTCTCAGAAATTTTATTTACCCATTTATAATGATAAATTACACTTTTATATGGAATATTCTTTATATTTTAATGCTAAAAATATTTGAGGATTGTAAATACTGGCAGTAGCAACTTAAAAAATTGTTTGCGGCATATGAAAGGGAGACAACTCATTGCAATACTAATATGAGGTTTAATATGAGTTTTGTCCCTTAAGCTATACGAGAACACCAAACGGCTCACAATCATTGACAATGCACAGGACCATTTGTGGTCCAAAATATATGTACATATTTTACCAAGTCCGATATAAATATGACCGGCGTCTAAAAATAATAACAATACATTCAGTGTAACTTAAACTTAAACAGTTTAAATAAATAAAAACAACTGCAAAAATTGCCACAACAAGCCATATGTTAACTTAATTTATATTGAATTATTAGTTTTGCAGTGGTACCTGTTGTTTCAAAATATTTTCCTCAGTAAGTGGGGAAAAAGCTTCATTTTCAAATATTTTCAGAAATTCTTGTAGCTAGCTTATTTTTTTTAGGCAATACCTGTAGCTATTGTGGCTGTTGGTAGCGTAGATATAGTGTTAAGTTGAATGTCCCAAAACTTTAGTTAAGTGTACTTTAACAAATCTTATATAATCAAGACTTAAAAAGGACATAAACCATTTTTTAAACCGTATTATAACTACTGCATTTATAGATCTATATACACGATAATATTGGTCTTACATACTGTTCTTGGGCTGTCCACTTGCTTGTGTTTACCTCCTTTGGCTGTTGCTGCATCTGAATTCTTCTACCACATTGTCTATATTGTCAAAGATGTTAAACTTAATTCTTTCTTGTCTAGTAGTTTGTCCGAACACTGATCCGTTAAAAAACCAAGCACTTTCGAAGTTATGGTGTAATGGTGTAATGTTAATCTGTTGATCAGCCCGGCATTCAGCTTGGTAACGTCGTCTGCTATTCTGTGACCCACCTCCTTCATGGCCTTCCGCTTTTTCATCAGACTCGATTTTGCTGAGTTGTTCATTAGCTTTATGAGTACTGGTTTTAAACTCCCCCTCCTCCCCGGGATTCGGTGTATTGCCATGATGTCCTGCTTCTCGAGGATGACCCCTTGTTTGTTGAAGATATTGCATATTGTTGTGGTGAGAGTCTCTGTGTTTTCTTCTCCGTGCACTTTAACATCCATCACCTTGATGTTATTTTTGTTCATTATAGTTTGCTTTTCTATTTGCCTCCTTTGCCAGATCATAGTTCTTCGATACTAGCGTTTCCATTGTCACCAGCTGTTCAGAATGTCTCTTTTCCATTTGTGTTACTTTTTCCTGGAGTTACTGGTACTTAAATTCTAATGATTCTACTTTTTCCGTCACTTTCAGCACTTTCCTTTCCACCAGCTTTTCAATATCCTTCGCTATTCTTTCTTCAATGCCTGTCATTACCCTTGTCACACATTCCTCTATCTCCTCTTTCTTCACGACTAATGTAAGGTCTTCCCTTAATTCCACAATGCCACTGCACATCATGTCTATCTGCTCCTGCAGCCCGCCAAAATCCATGCTTTCATTGGAGTCGGAACTGGTGCGTCTCGGTTGCTTTGGTGCCCGTTCTTGTTTAATGGCTAATGAACTTGGTTGGTTAGCTTTAAACAGCAGTTGTTTTACTGGCTTATCTCCCTTTTCTGCTTTCTCTCCCTTTGCACTCATTTCTATCCATTCAAAGTATGTATGTGTATAAACAACTAATTATACTTTATTGTCCACTTTTTCAGACATGACAATGTTTACACAAGAGTTTTAATCCTTGTTTCAACTAGTCATCCACACTGTCACAGCTAAATATCACTCAGTTCAATTATCTTACTAGTCGGTAAATAGCTCCCAATTACACACCAAAACTAGAAACTGGTCATCGAATTCTATAATCCTCTTTCTGCACTCCTGGTGTGTCCATGTATATTGGTTACCGTTTGTATGAACAAAGAAAAAATCTTAATATCCAAAATGTTTTTTAAATAACTTCAAAATCTCTATATAATATCAGATTATTTTTTCTCAGTCATAATTATTGTTTCAACAATCCTATATATGACTATCCAAAAAATTCCACTGTTAAATCACTATTTAATATTTGTTTTTGCAAAAGTCACAGAGCTCTCACTTTGAACTCTAAACATTAAAAAAAAAGTTTTTAAGTAAATTGATTGGATTAAGCAACCATGTGCTATCATTAACCACAGAAATATAAACCCCAAATTGGTCAACTCAATCCTTGATTGACACGTATCTACTGGTCGGACAGAACTTTCTAAGGTTGTAATATTTGATATAAACGACAAGTCAATTATCTACAGTAGCTATGTACTCGATAATGTTTGATACATACGAGGACGTTTTCTAATGATATGAATACTAACAAGATAACTATTTATTTATTTGTTAAATTCATGCACGACAACTAACTGGAAAATTAATATTATTATTTAACGAATAATAACGTTTCTGTGGGAAATATTGCTATTTTAATTAAATTTAGTACATCTTTGTATAATGACCGATTTTAATGTTTAGCCTCGAAAGTTTATGACCATAAGTGGTATTGGCAAATGCGCTGGATTATTACAGATTACTTATAAGAAGGCTATCTATGTCCGTTTTATTGCCGAATACTGATAAGAAGGATATCTGTTTGGCCTTTAAGATCAATCCTCCTCATCATTATGATCATCATCATGATCATCATGATCATCATCATAATCATCTCAACCACCACCATCATTATCATCAGCAGCAGCAGCATCCACAGCAACAGCAGCAGCAGCAGCAATACTGTATTCATATTTATTATCCATTTACATATAAATTTAGAAATCCAATTAAGTTAAAAATTAAAAGCAAAAAGAAAAACCTACAGTTACATGAAAAGCGCTGCAAAAAAGTATAAACCTAAATTCTCATGTATATATAGAATTTGTGCTAAGTTCATTTTTATTGATATCGCGTCTTTATTCATGAAATTGTGTTTCAAGCACCGCACAAGTCAATACTTTTAAATTAATATCTGAGTTGTTACTGCAACTAGAATAGAAAAGTAAGTTTGTGTGCGAAAGCATCGCTTTAATAGACAATGCATCTTTTTAATATGTGCATTCCTTTGCAGAATAATAATATTGCTTTTAAATGCAATTTGAACAAACAATTGTGATAGTATAAACTTTTTCAGATTGTATAATTTCTAATAAACCACAAGTCAGTTATCTACAAAGGCCTTGTACCGGATGATGTTGGATTCAAATGATAACGTTCTTTTAATGAGATGGATTCTAACAATACACAAATACAAATATGTAATATGTAGTTTTTATTATATTCTTTTCAGTGAAATATACAAAACTATTTAATGCTAAGTAGTGAAATATAGAAAAATATCAGTGAGATATATACCTATATCTCTCACAGTGGGGGACTAATTTTTGGTGTCCCGATTTAATACAGTAAATGAAACGGACCGTCATCGAAATGACGTCATTATTTTGACATCATGGCGTTATTTTCCAATGAAATGTAAAACAAAAGTTAATAAAGCATAAAAAAAGACATTTTTTGTGTTCGGTGTCATAACGCGGAAAGGGAGACAATTTACATATGTTCACTCCCGCAAGCGCTCGTAAAAATATTAATTGTCTCCCTTCCCGGAGATGATATCACGCGTTAACACACCGAAAACAAAAACGTATCTTCTATTTATTGGTTAAATAAAATTTGATATTTTCACTGTTGAAACAGTAAAAATATTTCACTGCAGTGAAAATGTCACATAAAACGCACAATTATTTTTATCAATCGCATCGATCTACCAGTAGTGGTTTACCTTCCTTGGCAAATGTATCTACATGTACAGTATTTACATACATTTGTTTATAGAAAACACATGCTAAATTCAACAAAGATATAATTTAAAAACAACGACGATTGTAAAAGTATGACCCTAAGCGGTAGGAATTTAGTCCATACGCCTAATATAAACGCCTATTACATTGTAAAGTTTTAAAAAAATCTTTCGAAAGTGGAAATACATTGACAAAGAAGAGCTTCGATTTGTTCCTGATTCAAAACAACTCATAGAAACAGCATTTGGTGCTATTTTATAATTTCAATTACTTTAATTTCGTTCATATAAATGCATCGATATTACACTTCATTATATCATCACTGCCTAGTGGTTAGGGCGTTCGCCTACGGAGCGAGGCGGGTCGAAGGTTCGAGTCCTGCAAGGGGCTTGTTCTGTTATTGCTGTTTGCTTGCCCAGCAGCAAGTTAAATCGATGAGTACCAATTGACTTCCAGCCATGCGCCCGGCATATAGGATAGAAATCGAGAGTAAAGATGTTAGTCATTAAAGGTGTTTCATAATTCAAAATTGGTTGGCCCTTAATCGCGATGGTTGACACTATAATCAACAAACACTTTACTTCACTTTACTGTTTGCACATTGCTGATTTAAACGGTCTAAATATTATGTGGTTACTTAATGTTTCCATTTTCATGTGTTTTAATTTGTTGATACAATTCTGTGTGTTTTTTTTAAGAATTAATTAACTTCCTGGCTTGTTGTTATGTCTTTGAATGCAAGGTATGCTACATTTTGTATTGTTAAATGTTACAATGTATCTTTATGGGATAATATACACTTAACAGTTTAAAACATTTTAAAAACCAAATGAACCCAACACTCATACGTTCGGTATCAGGCTCAACTAAAAGTAACAATAAACGCCAAATATACTTTATTCAAAAAGTGTTTAGTTACATTGCCTACTGGTTTTCATTGCACAATATTAAGTTCAAAGTTTTGGCTTCAAAGACGCGTGTAGAACGATTTTTAGATTAAGATAGTGCAAAGTGCAATTTAACATTACATTACATTGACTTCACAAGGAACTAATGCTGCGCAAGAATCTCCAGTATTTTAAAGATGTAGTTAAATGTTTGCCCCCGACTGACTATACAAAGGTATACCATTGTAGCTTTGGATTTGGAAGACTCATAGAACCCAAACCTCGAACGTTATTTCGATTTCAAAAGCTAAGTGCAGAAGGCAGATAATAGCCTTGTTTTCAAACATTTATGTTCACATTTTCATTGGACAAGTTTCATATACATATTTTTTTTAGCAGTGCTCGAACTATGAGGTGTGCAATAAAATATAAAATCGTAACAATTAATATATATATTATTTCACTTATCCTTATGACAGTATTTAGTGCTATATTTCTTGTTAAATGGCCACCTAATTTTCCGTTTATAATTTTGTGAAACTTGATGGAAAAATGGAATCTTGTTTTATTCATTAATTCTTGCCCACGTGTGGGCTTAATTCGCCTTTTAGTTAGTGTATATATATTCATGCATTCCAAACTAGGTTTTGTAGGTTGGTAGTAATTTCTTTATTTCCATCCCTCGACGCAGATTCCCGTATCCGCACCTGTCAATTTCGTACATAACACACTTGGCTTCTGTTCAACATAATTGTATGGAGAGTAGCTTGCAAAAGCAAAAACAGATTCAGACTATGGTAGTGAACGCTTTACTAAAAAAAGTTTCTCTGTTGAATTATTGATTTTCTATAACTTCTATAGCTTGAAAATAAAGGTATTCAGACTTAAAGGCTAGACCTACTTTAATCTTTCTTTATTTTTGACACTTCCTTCCCAGCACCCGAATAAAGGGCTTGGTTTCCTGTGTATTAACACCATGCTGTGGTCACAGTGAGCACACAGTGTTGTGACTCTTGTCAGCTAAGATCAAACACTGCTGCAGTGAAAGAGATACCTTGAAACAGTGCACTAAGCCATTGCTCAGTCAGCGGAGAGAACAGATTGCAGTTAATGATAAGATATTTTATGGGACTATTATACAGAGTTGAATACCCCATAGAGAGTCCAAATATTCCTTAAACTAGATCTTTCAGATCTCATTTTGGATCTTTGGATCTGTTCAAGTGAAACTCTCATAATCAGCGTTAAGTGCAATTTAACATTATAACATTACTCTGATTTCACGGAATTGTAATACTGAACAATTAAACCGTAATATATCATTAGCAGTTCACATTTGTAAATAAATATTTGCCCCGACTGACTGCATAACGATATACAATTGCAGCGGTGGAGTTTAAAGAATCATTGAACCCTAACCTCGAACGTGATTTCAATTTCTAGCTAACCTGAAAGCACACAATAGGCTAGTTTGCAACATTCATGTTTACGTGTATGTAGGATAGTTTCATATACACATTTTATAGTACTAGTTCTATGAATTTTGCCATAAAAATATTAAATGCTGCAATTGAACATGTACCGTAATTTTAAGGGTGTATAGTGTATTGCAATAAAAATGACAACAGTGCTTGGTGCACTTTTCAACTGGTTTTAGTTACCCAAAATTTATTTTCTGTAGCTCAATGTAATGCAAAATCAATAATTGTTATTGTTTATACGTTTGCTACATACATCATATCTTTACGATACTCGTACCTGGTGTAACTATGTAGTCATTATGCAAAGAGAACATCTCTAAATTAAATTGCTATATAGCTTGAGTTCATTATTACTTTAAAGCAGTATATGGTCCTATATTTTGTTTTATATTGTAATATCACTAATCGTACTGATTATTAGTGTTTGCAACTAGATCTAAAATGTTAAATTCCTATATTATTTAAATCCGGGACACCCGTGAATGTGCCCCAAACGATTTGACCGTTGATGATTCGGATCCATTATGTGAGGTTAATAATCCTTATAACAATATTTCATGCTTGTTTTGTTTTATTGCCACAAAATTTGCCGTTGATACTTTTATGGAACTCGATGGAGAATACAATATTGTTCTTACCATTACTTTAGGTCCATGCAGAGCTAGATTTGCCTTTACAGGGTTTTCATTTATAAATTGCAAAACACGTTTTATTTAAATCTGTTTAAATTGCCAATGCTTGACCTTGACCATCACAATGTGGTAACAATATTTTTAATTATTGTTATGTTTTGTGATGTGTTGTGCGTATTGTCTTGTATTTTATACGCAGCAGATCAATTGCCCTAAATGAAGGATCTGCGGATATTAAAACATAATTTCCCCTAATTGTGTCTCTGGAAGAAATTCACGATTTATGGGTCTTTTCAACCGAATCTCTTAAAAGCAGCGTAAAGTGCAAGTTAACATTAGTACATTACGTTTATGTTATGAAGTATGAAGACAGTATAATTATAAAAATGCTTTGAATTGATTGTGCAAATCAAGTAATTTCCCCAGCCCGGCTTACTAAATACAGATATTCCGTTGCAACCTTAGTTTTTGGGAAACTATTTAATCCGAAACGTCAATGATTTTTTTTTCGGATCCAAGCTGTTCTGAAGGCAGATAATTGCCATGTTTGGAAACACTTTTCTGTACATATGTCTTGGTTATGTTTGATATAAACATTTTGTAGCAGTGCTCGTACTATGGAATTCTTGATAAAATATGAAAAGCTTAAATTTAGAATGTCTGTTATTGTTTCAGATTGTTTAAGTATATGTGTCAGTAAAATAAAGAGCACGTGGTGATATTTTTACTTGTTTTCGTTGCTCTAAATTTATTTTCAGTATCTTATCTTAAATATAAAATCAATAATTGTTACCGACGGAACGTTTCGTATTTACATCACAGCTTAGTTGGTTTAATTACGGAGCTTTTGCGCAGAGAGCTTAAATGTTAATAATACTGATATAAAATATGAGTAAAACTATACTTAAAACAGTAGATGGTGCTATAACTTGTGTTATATTGAAATTGTATTTTCTGTGGATTATATCTTTATGTAAAAGCAATTTTTCATATCGTTGGTACGTGAGTTACAAACCACACATCTTAAGTGGTTAAACAATGGTTGTATTTTGCAAAAAGGTGCATCTGTAAATTAAAATAATATATAACCTTTGTTTATCATTACTGTAAAACAGAAATTGGTTCTAAATTTTGTGTTTTATTAAAATGTAACTTATCGTTCGGCTTATTCTTGTATGGAGCTCGACTTAAAATGTTTAATTGCAATAAAATTAAATCCAGATCATGCGTAAATTTGGGTCAAACGGCTTGGCTGTAAATGATTCGTATTCTGTACGTAAGCTTAAGAATCCTTATAGCAGTAATAGGTGCTCTACTTCATGTTAAATATCCATCAACACTACCGTTGATAATTTTATCAAACTAGTTGTAGATTTTATCTTGTTTCATTTATTATTTCTTGTCCATGTGCGTGCTTGATTCGCGTGTATGCATTCATGCATTGCAAAATAAGTTTTTGTACGTTGATAGTGTCTTTTTCGTCCATCCGCCGTCGAACAATCCCGTGTCCGTGCATGTTAGTTTCTTACATAAGACAAATGACTTCTGTTCAACATAGTTTCATGGAGAACAACTTGAGCAAAACTGGCGAACACTATACTACAGAAAATTTATTTATCTGTGTATGTTGATTTTAAATAAGTGCTATTTACTTTAGATCTCAAATATTTGTGTGATGCTTGACACAAAGTCGCTTCATGCAGACAGTGATTTCAAGTATATGTTAAATTACAATAATGCACTTTAAAGTCCTTTGCAAGTATAAATAGGTTCATGGTTTAGAATTCGATATGGAAATTTTCCATTAATGTTTCAAAATGCATTTGGTGCGATTAATTTTTTTAATTACTTTGATTCCTTGTTATACCAATACAGCGACTTTACAAGTCAATAAGACATCAGTGTTTAACAGATGCAGATAAATATTTGCACTCTGTGGATTTGTACAGTCTGAATAGTATGTGTTTACATAATAATTGTATTTGAACTGTTTTAATTTGTTGATAAAATATACTGTTTTATTAAAATCATTTATCGCTTATCTGGATCTTTGAACTCGAGATCTTATTTTTAAATATAAATGTATATTAGTGTTTATATATGTGTGTGGCGCACATTATGCATCACACGTTTCCCAAGTTATTTGAAATTAAAACATAATTGATATAAACGCTTAGAAATATATTATAACTATATATTCTTGAAAAATCAAGATCATTCTGGATTCGAAACTCAAACTCTTAAATGCACCGTTAAGTGCTTTTTAACATGATAATATTACTTTGATTTTGGAAAGTCCTAATGCAGAGCAATTGCACATTATATTCCTTCAGTATTGTTCAGATGTGGTATCATGTTTTTCCCGACTGACTAAATATAGATATATCGTTGAAGCTGAAGATTTGGAGGATTCATAGAAAAAAAAAACAAAATCTCGAACGTGATTTCGATTTCAAGCTAAGCAGAAGGCAAATAATAGCCTAGATTTCAAACAATTATGTTTACGTTTGTATTGGATAAATGTAAAAAAATTATACACATTTTCTAGCAGTACTCGTACTATGAAGTACTATGAGTTTTTCCATAAAATATAAAATGCAAACATTTAATAGATATATAATTTGTAAGAGTTTATTGTATGTTCCAATAAAAAATAATAACAACAGTGTTGGGTGCAATTTTATGGTTTTCATTGCTCACATTTTTTTTTATGTAGCTTAATAAAATGTAAAAGCAACAACTGTTATTGATTATAAATAAGCTACGGACATGGTATCTAAACCTGCTTTAACTTGTATGTAGTTATTGTGAAAAGGGCACATCTGCAAATTACATTGATATATAGCTTGAGTTCATCATTACTTTAACACAGTAGTTGGTGCTATATTTTTATTTTTATTGAAATTTCACTAAAGATACTGCTTATTCAGATTTGCAACTTGATCTAGAATGTAAAATTGCTATACTAACTGAATTCTGATCAAGGGTGAAGTTGGTCCAAACAGTTTGATTGTTGATAATTCGGATCCATTACGTGAGTTTATTAAACCCTTATAACAGTAGTAGATGCTATATTTTTGTTTTATTGCCACACAATTTTCCGTTTATACTTTTATGGAACTGGATGTAGAATGCAATCTTATTCTATTCATTATTTCCAGTCTATGTTCGGGCTAGATTTCGCATTTACATAATGTGTATTAATTTATATATTGCAAAAAATGTTTTGTTTCAAACGTTTTAAATCGCCAATGGTTTGCATTGATCGTTCCAATCCGGTGACCCCAGTTTCTATCATTTTTATGTTGAGTGCTGTATCAGTTGTCTTAAATAAATAATAAAGCGTTTTACACATGGTGTCTCTGTTGTTTTATTATGCTCCCCGAAACAAATAGTCGCCGCTTTGTCCGTCCGTCCGTCCTTCTGTCTCTCCGTTCCAATTTATTGTCCGGAGTATTTCTCAGCAACTACTGACCAGAATTCAATGAAACTTGATCGGCAGCTTCAATACTATGAGGAGGTGTGCACTGAACCAGGACGTTCCGCTTCAATGATTTTTAGCTCAACTATTCGAAAAATAGGTGAGCTATCCTACTACCCCCAGCGTCGGCGTCGATGTCGGCGTCCGAATTGTTTAAAGTTTTTATTCAAAACTCTTGTAACTTTAAAAGAACATAAGTTATTCACTTGAAATATACCTTTGTAATCACCTCCAGTATCAGGGGCAACATTCCCCATAACTATGTTTGTATTTTGACAGAGTTATGCCCCTTTTTCACATAGATTTTCTAGTTAAAGTTTATATTCAAAAGTGTTGTTACTTCAATACTACATAATCTTTTCACTTGAAACTTGGAATTAACCTTTGTCATCAACTCCAGTATCAGGAGAAACATTACCCATAACTCTATTTTATATTTGACAGAGTTATGCCCCCTTTTTACTTACATTTTCTGTTTAAAGTTTATATTCAAAAGTTTGGTAACTTCAAAACTACATAAGTTATTCACCTGAAACTTGGAACTAACCTTTGTCATCATTCTAGTATCAGGAAAAACATTACCCATAACTCTATTTTGTACTTTGACAGAGTTATGCTCCTTTTACTTAGATTTTCTGTTTAAAGTTTATATTCAAAAGTTTGGTAACTTAAAATATACAAAAGTTATTCACCTGAAACTTGAAACTAACCTTTGTCATCAATTCTAGTATCAGTGGCAACATTACCCATCATTCTGTTTAATATTTGGACAGAGTTATGGGTAATGTGTTTCACATAGTTTTTTATGTTTAAAATTTATATTCAAAATTTTATTAACTTCAAAACTACATAAGTTATTTACTTGAAACTTGGAACTAACCTTCGTCATCAACTCTAATATCAGGGGCAACATTATCCGTAACTCTGTTTTGTATTTTAACAGAGTTAGGCACACATTTTACATAGATTTTGTGATTAAAGTTTGTGTTCAAAAATGTATAAAATATACAAGCTTCACTTGAAAGTTGTGTATTTTAACAAATTTATGCCCCTTCCACTATCCAAAATATGTACCAACTGAAATACTTCGAATAGTCTAGCGCGCTGTCCTCTGAATGCTCTTGTTGTCAGAGTTATGGGTTTTTGAAGATTACTGAAATAAGCATTTGGTGCACTATTTTTGTCCGGTCTATTTCTACCCAATTCAATTAAACTTTATAGGAAGCTTCATAACCAAGAGGAGGTGTGCACTGAACCAGTGCGTTCCGCTTCAGTTATTTTTCTTAGTGTCATGGGATATCTGAAATAAGCATTTAGTGCACAATTATTGTCCAGTCTGTTTAAACGGAACTACTGGCCAGAATTAAATGAAACTTTATAGAAAGCTTCATTACCCAGAGGAGGTGTGCAATGAATCAGGACGTTCTGCTTCAATGAGTTTTCTTAGTGTTTTGGGACTTTGAATATTTCTGAAATAAGTATTTAGTGCACAATTTTTGTCAATTTTATTTCTACACAACTAATTGATGGGAAGCTTTATAACCAAAAGGACGTGTGCACTAAACCAGGACGTTCCGCTTTTTTAAGAGTTCTGGGACCTTGAAGATTTCTAAAATTAAAATTTAGTGCACAATTATTGTATTGGCTATTTCTCCGCAACTACTGGCCAGAATACGATGAAACTGTATGTGATGCTTCATTATCAAAATGAGATGTGCACAGTACAGGATGTTCTCTTTCGGTTATTTTCCTTGGAATTATGGGACTTTGAAGGTTGCTGAAATTAATGCATAGTGCGCAGTTCTAATATGCACTGTTTCTCAGCATCTACTAGCCAATATTCAATGAAACTTTATTGAAAGCTTCATTACCAAGAGGAGATGTTCACTGTACCAAGATGCTCCATATTCAATTGAAACTTCACACATGTCTTCGGGGTCATTATTTAAGGTTACTGACTAAGGCCCATAACTCTGACCTGCTAATAAGCTGAATTATGCCCCTTTTTGTATTTAGAAAATAAGGTTAAAGTTTGCGTGCAACAACTCCATATCTCTCACATATATGCAACTGAAACTTCACAAATGCCTTCAGGGTCATTATATAAGATCACTGGCCAAGATCTGTAACTGTGGCCAGCATTTTACATTAATTATGCCCCTTTTTGTACTTTTTGTCCGGTTAAGATTTGCGTGCAAGAGAAAATTCAGGTTAAGGTTTGCGTGCAAGAAGTACATATTTCTGTAACCACTTCAGATCTTCAACTGAAACTTCACACATGTCTTCGGGGTCATTATGTAAGGTCACTGACCAAGGCCCATAACTCTGACCTGCAATTTAGCAGAATTAAGCCCCCATTTGTACTTAGAAATTCAGGTTAAAGTTTGCGTGTAACAACTCCACATATCTTTAACTACTACAGATATTCCACTGAAACTTCACACATATCTTCAGGGTTATTATATAACGTTACTGACCAAGGCCCATAACTATGACCTGCAATTTAGCAGAATTATGCCCCTTTTTCTACTTAGAAATTCAGGTTAACGTTTGAGTGCAATAACTTCATATCTATATATCTGCTACAGATATTCAATAAAAACTTCCCAACTGTCTTCAAGGTCATTATATAAGGTCACTGGCCAAGGCACATAACTGAGACCTGCATTTTAGGAGAAGTTTGCCCCTTTTTGTATGGATACAGGCCAATAACTCTGACAAAGTGGTTGAATGGTCGAGCGCGCTGTCCTGAGACAGCTTTTGTTCTCACAGTTATGGGTCTTTGATGATTGCTGAAATTAGTATACAGAGCACAGTTGTCTGGACTCTGCTTTTCTGATTGCATTCTCATTACTTGGAAAAGCGAATTGGGGAGCATCCATCAGTTCACTGATATTCTTGATAATCTTATATTTGTATGTTGGCAGTTACTACTTTCTATTCCATCCCAAAATCCCGTATCCGCGCCTGTTAGCTACGTGCCTAGTGGATTCTTTTCAACAAAGTTGCCTGATGAACAACTTGCTAAAGCTAAAAAAACATTTAGATCATTTAATGTGAACGCTATACCACAAAAATGTATCAGAGTCTCTTAGCATATTGATTCCTAATTTAATTTCTACTTTAGTACTCAAATATG
This sequence comes from Congeria kusceri, assembly GCA_027627225.1. NCBI lineage: Eukaryota > Metazoa > Mollusca > Bivalvia > Myida > Dreissenidae > Congeria > Congeria kusceri. Next base: position 42,425,053 of record CM051038.1, read on the forward strand.
AGTATGATGCTCGACACCAATGGTGTTTGTGCAGACCATGTTTGTCAAGTAATTGTTAAAGTCATGCGCGTAATGTCAGCGTGTTGTTAAATATTTTAAAGTCTTTTGAAAGTGGAAATAAACTCCAAATTAAGAGTTCGATATGGATCTGTCCCACTGACACCATTAAAAGCAGCATTTGGTGCTATATAACGTTATTAAGTGCTTTGATTGTGTGTCATATAAATACAGCGACATAATAATGCAATACGAGTATATCATCTATTTTAGAAGCTGTAGATACATGTTTGCATTCTCCCGATCTGGTTAATGTGTGTTTACTTAAAATTTATATTTTCATTTGTGTCATTTGTTTACCAAATGTAGTGTTTTATTGAAATGTGTATAACTGCCATCATGCATTACAAGTTTCCGAAGTTATACGAATATTAACTTAAATTCTTGAACTTCATATTAGCGCCTAGAAAAAAAAACAATTATAAAGATTCTTAAAATGTAAACACATTCACTGCAGCTGTAGATTTTGAGAATCCATTCAATAAAAAACTTGAACGTCATTTCGGTTTCAAGCTTATCGTAAGGCAGATAATTGTCTCGTTTTCAAACATTTCTGTTTTATACATATTTCTGGGATAAGTTTCATGCACACATTTTGTAGCACTACTCGTACTATGAGTTTCTCGATAAAATATTTAAAAATAAAAATAAATGTATATTATTTGATTTGAAGTGTTTAATATGTGTTTCAATGAAAAAAAAAACAACAGTACTTTAACTGGTTATCTATTTTCTGCAGCTTAACTTAATGTAACGGCAATCATTTGTATTGACAGAACGATTCGTATCATCATCACATTTTAATAGGTTTAATAACGAATCTATTGCGCAAATGGCTTTAAGCTTTATTTATGTTAATACTATATAGACAGACAGACAGACAGACAGACACTGGTTCACAATGAAATATGTCAACGTGTATATACACAGAAAATAACAGGGCATCAAAATACAGTGATATGTACAGTTAAACATATAAGTACAGAGGATGAACAATTGGTAAGTTATGTTATACGATTAATAATATTTGATCTAATACTCAACGATTCTTTAACAAATAAACATAATTTTATAAGTTCTGATCTATTGCACGATTGTAGCAGTTGAACATACTTAAATACAGATGGTTTATTGAAGTAATATTTTTTTAATGTATTTCTTTCGTATTTCATTAAAAGACGAACAAATACAAACAAAGTGAAATTTGTCCTCAATATCCATGGAATTGCAACAAAGACAATATCTTTCATTTCTAGCCATATTATTTCTATCATATCGACCAGTTTGTATACGAAGAGGGTGTACAGATAATCTTAATCTGCATAAGTAAAATCTTACTTGTCGGTACTAAGTCTAAATAAATCTCATATTCAAAGTTTGTCTTAACGGTTCTATAAACATCTAACATGGAGCTATTTTCTAATGTACGATACCAGTTTTGCTTAAATGTGTCAACAATTCTAGATTTCAGAATAGGTATAAAAAAAATTACATCAATATTATGAACACTGCTGAAGACATAACTGAATCCATAATCATCTAGTAGTTCCTTAACGTTGTATATCCAATTACAACAGCCTCTCATGCAGTCTGAAATTGCAATATTATAAACAGTTTTAAGTATTATATTGACAGATGTGGCTAACTTAAACCAATATTGTACAATTCGTATATATCTCTATATATATAGTGGGTATCTTCCCAATTCTCCATAAACACATGCATTACAGGAATTCAGTCTAACTTTAAGAACCGCTTACAAAACTTTAAATGTATTCTTTATAATTCCTTAGACTTGATAAAACCCCAAACCTCTGCTGAATAACTTAAAATAGACCCAACAAATGCATCAAAGAGCTGACATTGGATTTTTGGTTTTAAATCGTAATCTTGACATTTACAAAATAAAGTGTTCATTGCCTTAAGAGCTTTGCCTATTAAGTGTTCTTGGTTTAAATTGAAACTGCCGGTATAATTAAATACAACACCTAAATAGTTAAAATCATTAACAGCTTGTATATCAAGGCCATTGTAGGTCCACTTTTCATTGGGCAATAAACCGCCTCTTTTTCGGAACACCATAATTTTTGTTTTATCCGTATTAACCTTTAATCCCCAAGTATTACAGTAAGTAAATAAATTATCTAAATGATTTTGAGATTCATATGGTGATTTGCCTACAATGGCCATATCATCTGCAAACAGTAATAAAATTAAAACAATATCATCTAATTGCAAACCTGAATCAACATTATTTTGCAAGTACAACTCAAGATCTTCTACAAATAAAGAATATAACAAAGGGGACATAACTTCACCTTGTCGTAAACCAACAGCATAGCTAAAAGTAATCTGAAAATGAAGATAATTACTTAACACAGGATTTAACTTCTTGGTACATATCACGCACAAGTCTTAATATTTTCCCTTGTATTCCACATTTAAAAAATTTCAACCATAAAGCATTTCTGAAAATGATATAAACACATTTCATCATATCGACAAAAATAACATATAAACGCTTATTTTCATATAAATAATGATTTATGAAAGAACGAAGAATAAATATTGCATCAGAAGTGGACCGCCCTTTTTGAAATCCGAATTGGGCATCCGAAATAATGTTATGTTTTATACAAATATTTTCAACACGTTTATTTAAAACAGTAGTGAACAGTTTTGACAGGCAACTAACTAATGTAATTCCCCTATAATTGTTAACGTCAGATTTAGAACCTTTCTTATAAAGAGGGATAATAATACCTTCCGTCCATTGATCCGGAAAATATCCTGAATTCAATATATTGTTAAATAAATCACATAAATGAGATGATAAAATGTCAACAGATTCTGTAAGATACTCGTTTAAAAGGTTGTCACTTCCATAAGCTTTAAATCGTTTCAATGATTTTACGGCATTAATAATTTCTTGTACCATTATAACTTCATCTAATTCAGGATAAACATTATTAGGTAGATTAAAATCATTGAAACAATTAAAATCTTCCGCTCCAAAATTAATCCAACCAAAATTGTTCGAGCTAATCCTCTCGAAATAATCCGTAAATTCTGTTAATGGTATATTATTAGATCTTGGCATTAAAAATATCTTCAAGATAAGAAGACAAAAATATATAGCATTTTTGTTGGAAGTCATGTCTGGTAGCGATTGTTTTACCCTTAGGTTATAACACTCGGTAAAATTTGCCGTAGTTTTTCGATTATATTCCTAAAATTTGGAAAACATGTTATTGGTAATGCAGATCATGATGAGAAAGCAATTTAACATATTAGCACTTATATCGATCATTGTGCAAAATCCATATTTACTGATACATCTAGTGACATACAATCATATTATAGGCATGTTTAATTTAATACACATATAATGCATTACATATATATTTTGATGAGTTGTATTCAAAAACAAATAAACGGCATGAATATTAAACAAAATTATTTACACATTATTAGTGTTCTACTTTTCACAACCATCATGTATAATGTATATAACCAATATTTTAAAACTACATGTAGTATAAAGCTTATCCATTTCAATTTGACTAAGTCATTAATACTTATTATTTTATAGCATTTAATAACATTCAAACACATTAAGATGATAAAAGCGATATTATGTTCTTATGCATAGATGATAACACGTTTATTCAATGTTTTCTTAGAAGTTGTATTCATGGTACGCAGAGGCTGAAGGATGCTACTTGTGATGTACGCATGTGTAATTTACTCATCTATGTCAACAATTAAATAAATAACATCAAACAATAAACTCAAATGTTGACTGTTATTCCGTTGTATAAATGACTCGCTTCACAAAAATGTTTTACTTTTTTGTTCATGGAGTGAGCCCAGAGTATTTTGCAAAAAAATATTTTTTAAATATGAAAAACGGCTATACGTTAATTCCGATCACCAAGACTTCAATTTGGCGTGGCCTAAGATTTAGATTATGATTTATGAGTGGTTTTCTACAGACAAGTTACTCCTCTCATATAATTTTAATAGCTTATTTAGATATCAAAGATCAAGTTTGTGTGTAATGGCAATTAAGCATAACATATTCCCAAGTAATACGAAATTAAATTCAAGAACTTCATATATACGCCTAGAAGAATATTATAAAATTCTTGACAAAGTGAAGAAAGTCCGGATAAAGAGCTCATTATATATCTGATCAACTGAAACACTTACAAGCAGCGTACAGTGTATTTATAACATTTGATTTCGCGAAGTACTAATCCAGCGCAATTATACCTCAATATAGTATCAGTATTATACACATGTGGTACTAGAATGTTTGCCCCCGACTGATTATATAAAGATATACCGTTGCAGGTAGTAGCCTAGTTTGCAAACAGTTCACTTCACATTTGTCTTGGATAAGTTTTATACTACACATGTTTCAGTACAAAAAGTGATTGGTGACATTTTCTAGTAGATTTCTTTGCTCAAATTTTTTTTTTGTAGATCATCGCAATAATTCTTATTGTTGGAACGTTAGTCACTTACATCACATCTTAACTGGTTAAGAAATGTTTGCTGTGCACAAGACGCATCTGTGAAATAAAATATTAAAATAATACCGTATTTACCCTAAGTATTGGTTCACTTAAAAATAATTAACATTTTTATTGTCCCACTATTAAGGGACATACAAAAATAATTCTTGATATTGTGTCCTAACATTTTTAGGGCAATATATGATACAATCTATTTTGCATTTAACTACGTATTGAACCAATTAATTATTTTTATTTCTTTGGGATACTAATCGCTAACTAAAATATAATAAATATTTAATTGTAAATAATAAGAAGGAATATTTTAGGTGACTGATGTTTATATGATCCACTATTTCTTGGTAATTAATTGAGAAGCTTAATTGAGAAGACCATGCTTTAGTAGAGTACACAGTTTTAACCACGTGTCAACTACATGCAAACATACCCTGATGGTATACATTATGGTGTATAGATAAGCAAGGCAATATACCGTGTCACAAGTCGCTATGCAACCAGCGTAGTGGCAGGGTATGGAGTACAGTAACAGCTTAAGGTGTTATTTTGGTGTCCCAATATTTAGAGACAGGAAATAATTTAACTTTCAAATGTGTCCCAATATTAAGGGGCGCGAAAAATAATTATTTTCCAAAAATTAGGGATGTCCTAATATTTAGGGTGTCCCAATACTTAGGATTATTACGGTATATAACATAAGTTAATCATTGCTTTAAAACAGTATTTGTTGCTATAATTTGTGATTTTCTTTAAATGTGACTAATCGTACGGCTTGTTCTTGTAGGAACTCGATTTAAATTGTGAAATTGCTATGCAAATTAAATCCACAAATTTGGTTTAAATCGTTTAAATTCCTTGGCTGTTAATGATTCGGATTCTTAACGTGACAGTATTTGGTGCTATAATTCTTGTTAAATAACCATTAACCGTACCATTGATAATCTTATGGGACTAGACGTAGAATGTAATCTTGTTTTATTTTGTAATTAGTGTCCATGTGCGGGCTTGATTCGTGCACATGAAAATATTTCGTCGAACGTGTAAATATATTCATTATATAGAGATCTGTACAGGTTCCACTTAAAAGTGCAAACGCAACATTTGGTACGATGTAAAAAAAAATTAATTGCTTTATTTTCTTGTAGTATTAATAAAGCGAATTTATACTTCAATATGTCATCAGTGTTTGAAAGTTGTAGATAAATGTTTGAACCCTGCGGATTTGCACAGTTTGAATAGTATGTTTTTACTTAATATTTATATTTGAATTGTTATAATTTATTGAAAAAAATGTATTGTTTTATTGAAATCATTATTTGATTGTCTGAATCGTTGCTATATTTTTGAACTCAGGATCATTTTATCATATTGTTAAATGTGAAAATGTTAAGTCTCTTTATTGGATAATATACACAAAACATTATAAAACATTCCAAAACAAAACTAATAGTCCGTTGTAGTTGAGATTTTTAATTATTATTTAAACAAAAACTCAAACCTTTGGTATCATGCTGACTTGAAACTAGTAGTCTTTACCAACCGTACATATATAACAAGAGGGTACCACAAGGCCATAAGTCGCTCACCTGATGGGCTAAGGAACTAAACACAAAGGGCAATAAATGTGGCCTCTGGATTGTTCACAGGTTTTTCAATTTGGCTTGGTGACATAATGTTTGACCCCATGTGACCTGGTACGAACTTTTCCCAGATAAGATTGAGCGAATGTTTTAAACAAGTTTCGTGATGATTGGCCTATACATGTGGTCTTTAGAGTGTTCCCTAGCTTTTTGTTAATGTGGCCTAAAGACCTTGATTTTGACCCAACGTGGTCCAGTTTTTAACTTGTCTGAGATATCTTTGGGACAAATTTTCTGAGCAAGTTTCATGACGATATGAAAATAAATGTGGCCTCTAGAGTGTTGAAAAGCTTTTCAAATATAGCCATATAAGGAAAACTGCCCCGCCCCCCGCGGCCTTGTTTTTCAACAGAGCGGAACAATTATCAAACTCGCCCGGTATTTCGTAAGAACAAATTTTCTGAGCAAGTTTCATGTTGATTGGGCAAACGACTAACGACTAACGACTCACGACAGTGACGACGGATAAAAGGGGATCGTAAAAGCTCAGGTGGGCTAAAAAGTGTTTTGTGACATTGTCTGCTGGTTTTCATTGCACACAATTTATAATTGTTTCTACGTATACGATTCAGAGTATTATTTGTGAGTGTTAATTTACAGTCAATTCCTTTTATGAATTTGTAATAGCTAATCGATATATCAGAGTTTAAATATGTATTTGACGTCCAATTTGCATCATTAAGTTTCCATGTTATTTGAAATTAAAACACATACTTGATATAAAGGCGGAGAAATATATTGTATGATTCTTGAAAAGTAAAGAAATTCACGTTTAAGTGTTAATTATGGATCTGCAACTGAAACTCTTAAAAGCAGCGTAAAGTGAAATCTGACATAAAAAATTACTTTGATGTTGCGAAGCCCTAATATAAATGTTTGCCACCGATTGACTATATAACAATATACCGTTGTAGTTGTGGAGTTAGAGGAACCTTATAACCCAAATCTAGAACGTGATTTCGAATTCAAGTTAAACTGAAGGCAGATAGTATCCTAGCTTGCAAACTTTTCTGTTCCCAAGTGTCTGGGATAAGTTTCATATACAAATTTTTTAGCAATACTCGTACTATGAGTATCGTCATAAAATATTAAATCATAACATTTTAATATATATCTTAAAGTCAAGGGTTTAATGTGTGTTTCAAGATGAAACAGTGTTTGGTGACATTTTCTCGTGTGTGCTCCAAATGTATTTATGTAGTTTATCAATGTAAAACCAATACTTGTTATCGTCTGTACGTTATTAACATCACATCTTATTTGCTAAATGTATGATGTAGAGTGCCGAAGGCGCATCTGTAAATTAAAATGACATAAAAACATGTGTTTATTAATACTTTAAAACAGTATTTGGTGCTATAATTTGTGTTTTAATGAAATGTCACTAATATCGTACCGCTTATTCTCGTTAATATGAAAATCGATACAAAATGTTAAATTGATATAGTAATTAAATCTAGATAAAGTGCAACATTGGTACAAACTGGTTGCCTGTTAATTATGTTTATCCTTAGCGTGAATTAATTAATCCTTAACACGCAGTATTTCTTGTTATATTTCATGTTCAGTGATCGACAACTGTTGTTAATTGTTGGAACTCGATGTATAAAGAAGAATGTAGTCGTTTAAAATGTATATTATTGTTTCAGGTGTTAAGTGTGTGTTTAAAAAGAAAACAAAAACAACAGTAGTTGGTGACATTTACTACAGTGACTGGCTTTCGTTGGTCAAACTTTATTTTCTGTAGTTTATCTTAATGTTAAAGCAATAATTAGTACCGATAAACGATTCCTATTTAGATCTCATCTTAATTGGTTGAATTACGGATATTGTGTGCAAAGAGCATATATGTTTATAATACTGATATATAGCATGAGTTTAATTTTATTTTAGAACAGTAGTCGGTGCTATAAGTTGTGTTGTGTTGAAATGCCACTTATCTCACAGTTTATCCTTTTATGAAACTCAAACATTGCTATGCTAATCAAATTTAGAGCATACGTGAGTTTGGTACTAAAGCTTGACTGTTAATAATTCGGATCTATTACGTGGGTTTATTAATCCTTTTAACAGTGTTTGGTGCTATATTTTTGGTTAAATGGTCACCAAAATGTTGATAAAATGTAGTGTTTTATTGAAATTATCTATTGGTTTCATGGTTCAGTGTTACCTCCTTTAACGCTGGGTAACCTTATCCTGTTTTAAATGTCGAAATGTTAAGTCTTTATATTAAACAATATTACAATTATCCCATTCTAAAAACCGAAACAAATATTATGTTGTACTTATAGCTGAAGGTATACTTATAATATCCTAGTTTGCAAACATTTTTTTTTCACATATGTCTTGGATAAGTTTCATATACACATATTGTAGCAGTACTTATACTGTGTGTTTTGCCAAAAAGCATTAAGTACTAACATTTCGTATGTATATGATTTTATGTGCACTGTGTGTTTCATTAAAAGGGTGCTTGGTGAAAATTTCTAGTGGTTTTCGTTGCTTAAATTGTATTTTCTGAGGGTTATCTTCATGTGAAAGTAATAATTCTATTCGTTGGTACGTTATTCACTAAAATCATGACTGGTTATGAAATGTTTGATTGTGCAAAAGACGCACCTGTAAATTAAAATAATATATAACATGAGTTAATCGTTACTTTAAAACAGTATTTGGTGCTAGAATTGGTGATTAATAAAATGTAAATAAAAATACCGCTTATTCTTGTAAGGAAATCGATTTAAAATGTTAAGTTGCTATGCAAATTAAATCCAGATCACGAGTGAATTTGGTTTAAATGCCTTGGCTATCAAAGCTTCGAATTAGTATAGTATGTTTTGTAAATAATATTTGTATTTGAATTGTCTAATGTGTTGATAAAATGTATTGTTTTATTCAAAACATTTATTGATTTTCTGTATCGTTGTTATTTCTTTGAACTCATGATTACTTTATATTGTTAAATGTGAACATATTAAGTCTCTTTATGGATGGCCCTAGGTCGCTCACCTGAGTTAAAAGGGATCATAATGGCTTTTAACAAGAGGGCCAGATAGCCCTTAAGCACTTACCTGAGTATTAAGATCAGGACCGCGCAGTTTCAGGAGAAGCTTTTTAAAGTCTCTATAAATTATGTGACCCCCAAGGCGTGGCCACTTTTTACCCAAGGGGCATAATTTGAACACTATTTGTAGAGGAGTAGTATTCAATGTTTCATGCCAAATATGAAAACTCAGGGACTTGCGGGTTCAGACGGGATTTTTAAAGCCCAATTTCCATAAAAGTCTATAGAAGCCATGTGAACCCGGAGCATGGCTTCTTGTTAGCCCAGGGGCATAATTTGAACACTCTTTGAAGAGGACCATTATACAATGTTTCACACTAAATATAATTAAGCATCTGCGACTTGCGCCTTCAGAGGAAAATACCCCAAAGACAATATGACCCCAGAGCGAGGCAAATTTTACCCCAAGGACATAATTTTAAGAATCTTTGTAGAGTACCAATATACGATGTTACATACCATTTGCAAACCCTCTAGGCCTTGAGCTTTCGGAGAAGAAAATTGTTAAAGTCATTTTGTAATTTAAGTATTATATAAACCAAGTGACCCCCGTAGCGTGGCAACGTTTTACCCCAATAAAATTATTTGAACAACATCTGCAAAGGACCATTACGCAATGTTACACACCAAATACGAAACCTCTGGGGATTGCAGTTTGAGAGGGGAAGAAATTTAAAATCCACTTGCCATATAAGCCGATAGAAACAATGTCACCCTTAGTAAACGGCCAGTTTTGACCCCAGATGCATAATTTGAACATTCTTTGTAGAGGATCACTATACCATGTTACATACCAAATATAAAATGTCTGGGCCTTGCAGTTTCAGAGGAGACGATTTTAAAAGTAATTTTGCCACTTATGTATTTATAAGCCATATAACCCCCTGGGTGGCCACCCTTTACCCCATGGGCATAATTTGAACAATTTTTGTAGAGAACCACTATACAATGTTACCTCTGGGCCTTGCTGTTTCAGAGCAGAAGATGTTTGAAGCCCACTTGCTATGAAAGTCTTAAGAAAACATATATACCCCCAGGGCGTGCCCTCTGAAACTGGAGGTTTCGTATGTTGTGTGTAACCTTGTATAGTAGTCGTCTACAAAGATTGTTCAAATTATGCCATTGGGGTCAAATTTTCCCACGCTTCGGAGGGGGGGGGGGGGGAGAGAGACTTTAAAAACCTTCTCCTCTGAAACCGCAAGGCAAGGCCCAGATATTTACTATTTGGTGCACTTGCCATATCAGTCTGTATAACGAATGCGTGGACAGGTTTGACCCCAGGGGACAAATTTGCTTTTTTAATTTGGCTTGATGACCTAGCTTTTGACCCCATGTGACCTGGTGTCGAACTTGTATCAGATATCATTGAGACAATTGTTTTAAACAAGTTTCGTGATGATTGGCCTCTAAGTGTGGTCTTTAGAGTGTTCCCTAGCTTTTTGTTAATGTGGCCTAAAGACCTAGTTTTCTACCCAACCTGGTCCAGTTTTTAACTTGTCTGAGATAGCGCATGGAAACTAAAATATCCTTTAAAATGTTATATTTTTAATCAAATTGAAAATATGCGCAGGTCCTATTAGTCGGGATTAATTAGTACCGAAGATCTTGCTCGGAAACGAAACACATGTTCAAAACAAGAACTTTGCGGAACCTGCATTTAAATGCGCACAACGTCTTTATTACTCATAGAAGAAATACTAGGAAGTGAGTGAGTGAGTGTCATGTTCAAAATAAAAATACAAAATCGAAAAATAAAAATAAATGACCGAACGACCCACTATCGCATGTCAAGATTAATTTGATTCTCATTTATGATTATACATGCATGCGCAATGTTTTTGTTTGTGACTTTGCAACAAAATGTTTCTACATGTTACAGTACTAAAGACGCTTATATTTTAGGAAGCTTAAAATATTTAAAATTATTGCCTTTGTTCCATCTGCGTTAAACACATTGTATTCATAATCATATTTAATAATAACTAAAATCAGTGTAAAGCGCCATGTTTCGTTTCTGCCAGATTATTTATTATACGATTATTACGATGCTCAACTTTTAGTCATTAGTTGCCTACGTCAATTTGATTATTCTTTTTATATATTAAGTAGTTGCGTGAATTAAAGTGATCTTTGTTATTAACGGGTTTTATATAACCCATTAAAACAGTGTTTGATCCTATTATCAGATATATTTTGACAGTACATGGCATGTACGTTATTGCAACTGAATTTGAAGTGTGTTATAGCAAATATTATCTCTGATTAAATGTTGTTGTTCTGTGTTTAAAATACGCACGTGCCTTTATTTCTTTCTTTGTACGCGCGTGCCTTTATTTCTTTGTGTCTGTCCTACGGCGCCATTACGGTCACCGTGCGACTGTGAATTACTGTTAATGTCGATGCACGACCAATGCATAGTAATTGTACGATCACCGCAAGTTGTATGCACGGTCACAGCAAGACAGCAACGGTACTTTGGCACAACACGAACATCAATACTTTTTAATAAAAATCCTGTTTATATTGGTGCCATTTGCGACTTTTAATTTGACATGTATATCAGAAAGATGCTATGGATAAGTTTTCAAATTTGTTTAATTTAGACAATTGTGTATTATATATTTTTGTAACGTCATATAATTTACATAGTTGCATGAGATTACTTGTATAGACAAGTCCTTTAAGAGTTAATTGCGTGTCGCTAAAATTAGAAATTGACTGCGTTCTTAAGCTACGTAAACATCGCCATAATACTTCATTTTAATCACTTCCATGTATATATTTGTGCAGATAGAGAGGTCCGTTCAAAATATCGCTCTGTTAGTGTCTGTATACATTCACAATCAAGACATTAACATTTTTGTTCTAAAGGCAATGGTGCACGTTTAATTCACATGAATATTTAAACTGAAGCTGAACAAAAACTGTATACACTCTGTGTTGGACGTTTTCAAATGACTTAAATTGTCGATATAAGTCCGAAAGAAAGGTTTTTGGGATAATACTCGTTTTTCAAAAATAAATAAATATATACATAATAAACGTACCCAAGGTTGGTATTTACATAGTTTAGGTTTATAAATGTGTCACGTAAAATGCACAGTCAATGAATAACAGTGTCGTGCATGCGATTTTTTAACGTGTTGAAGAAAAATGCTTTTAATGCATTTCAATGGTTTCATATTCGGATCTAATTGTTCAATATGTTTTATAACGTATGATGTAGGTCATATATGGTTGAAATTCAACTCAATGAGGTAGATAATATAATACGTACATAGTTGTTTTGTTTAAAATAATTTGTGTCGGCTAAAATAAGACAGACTTAGACCCACTTTTATCTTTTCCGAAGACAATCTAACAAATATGGAATGACCCTCAAATGCATTTACTGCGGAGATTTACTTCCGATTTATATCGGTCGTTTACCAACATGGACTTAAATGGGATAATTATATATTCTTAATATTTGTAATAGAAGTCAAAACCCCCATACATGGCGATGGATGGTAATACACGAGAAAATACCCTTAACCTCTAGCCGGAGAGAGTTCAGATATATTCGGGGTTTCCAAGTGTATTTTTTAATTCATCGCGAAATAGCCCTTAATGCTGCTTTTCAACCCCCATATAAACATATAGATTTTATATCGTAAAATTGTCTTGTTTAAATAAATAAATATTAATATACTGTAATATTAATAATTACAATGTTCTCTAGATTGACCTTAACAAAAAAATACTGGTAAACGTCTTCGTTTTAAAGAAAAAAACAAACCGTTGTAAAAGGTACTATGGTACCATCTTATGTACATCGCCCAAACGCGGCAAAATCCGGCACTGGTACCGTTCCAAGTGCGGTACGTTTATTATGTATATATTTATTTATTTTTGAAAACGAGTATTATCCAAAACCTTTCTTTCGGACTTATATCGACAATTTAAGTTATTCGAAAACGCCCAACACAAAGTGTATACAGTTTTTGTTCAGCTTCAGTTTAAATATTCATGTGAATTAAACGTGCACCATTGCCTTTAGAACAAAAATGTTGATGTCTTGATTGTGAATGTATACAGACACTAACAGAGCGATGTTTTGAACGGCCATCTGTATCTGCACAAATATATACATGAAAGTGATTAAAATGCAGTATTATGTAGCTTAAGAACGCAGTCAATTTCTAATTTTAGCGACACGCAATTAACTCTTAAAGGACTTGTCTATAAAAGTAATCTCATGCAACTATGTAAATTATATTACGTTATAAAAATATATAATACACAATTGTCTAAATTAAACAAATTTGAAAACTTATCCATAGCATCTTTCTGATATACATGTCAAATTAAAAGTCGCAAATGGGACCAGTATATGTAGGATTTTTATTAAAAAATATTGATGTTCGTGTTTTGCCAAAATACCGTTGCTGTCTTGCTGTGACCGTGCATACAATTTGCGGTGATCGTACAATTACTATGCATTGGTCGTGCATCGACATTAAAAGTAATTCACAGTCGCACGGTGACCGTAATGGCGCCGTAGGACAGACACACAGAAATAAAGGCACGCGCGTACAAAAAGAAATAAAGGCACGTGCGTATTTTAAACACAGAACAACAACATTTAATCGGAGATAATATTTGCTATAACACACTTCAAATTCAGCTGCAAAGACGTACATGCCATGTACTGTCAAAATATATCTGATGATAGGACCAAACACTGTTTTAATGGGTTATATAAAACCCGTTATAACAAAGGTCACTTTAAGTCACGCAACAACTTAATATATAAAAAGAATAATCAAAATGACGTAGGCAACTAATGACTAAAAGTTGAGCATCGTAATAATCGTATAATAAATAATCTGGCAGAAACGAAACATGGCGCTTTACACTGATTTTAGTTATTATTAAATATGATTATGAATACAATGTGTTTAACGCTGATGGAACAAAGGCAATAATTTTAAATATTTTAAGCTTCCTAAAATATAAGCGTCTTTAGTACTCTAACATGTAGACACATTTTGTGCAGTCACAAACAAAAACATTGCGCATGCATGTATAATCTATGGTGGCTGATTTCTGCCATATCGTTCTGGCGTGTTGGCGCCTTTGAGGGGCGCCAACACGCCGACACGCCAGAACGACAAATATACGTGCCGATACGACAAATAAAGGTACTTGTCGTTTTGGCGTGTCGCGTGTGGCGCCCTTCAAACGCGCCAACACGCCAGAACGACAAAGTCAGAGCGCCAATACGACAAGTTTGTTCCCGCCAGAACGACAACAAGACACATAAATCTCTCGTTCTGGTGCCCATTATTTGGCGTGTTGACGCCTCGGATTTGTCGTTCTGGCGTTCTGGCTGGTTTGAAGGACGCCAACGCGCCGACATGCTAGAACGACAAAAAGCGCGCCGATACGAGAAATAAGGTATTTGTCGTCCTTTCGTTTTGGCGTGCATGCTTAGCGGAAGGCGCCAACACGCCAAAACGAAAGGACGACAAATATCTTAATTGTCGTATCGGCGCGCTTATTTGTCGTTCTGGCGTGTTGTCGTTTTGGCGCCTTTTAAACCCGTCAGAACGCCAGAAGGACAAATCTGAGGCGCCAACACGCCAAATAAGGACCGCCATAACGAGATATTTAAGTGTCGTGTTGTCGTTCTGGCGCGTACAAATTTGTCTTATTGTCGCCCTTATTTTATCGTTGTGGCGCGTTGGCGCGTTAGAAGGCCGCCAACACGCCGTCACACAAGAACGATAAATGTGCACGCCGAAATGACAAATCAGGTATTCAAAGGCGCCAACACGCCAAAACGACATGGCAGAAATCAGCCACCATAATATCATAAATGAGAACCAAATTAATCTTGACATGCGATAGTGGGTCGTTCGGTCATTTATTTTTATTTTTCGATTTTGTATTTTTATTTTGAACATGACACTCACTCACTTCCTCGTATTTCTTTTATGAGTAATAAAGACGTTATGCGCATTTAAATGCAGGTTCGTAAAGTTCTTGTTTTGAACATGTGTTTCGTTTCCGAGCAAGATCTTTGGAACTAATTAATCCCTACTAATAGGACCTGCGCATATTTTCAATTTGATTAAAAATATAACATTTTAAAAGGATATTTTAGTTTCCATGCGCTATTTCAGACAAGTTAAAAACTGGACCACGATGGGTAGAAAACTAGGTCTTTAGACCACATTAACAAAAAGCTAGGGAAAACTCTAAAGACCACACTTAGAGGCCAATCATCACGAAACTTGTTTAAAACATTTGTCTCAATGATATCTGATACAAGTTCGAAACCAGGTCACATGGGGTAAAAAGCAAGGTCATCAAGCCAAATTAAAAAGCAAATGTGAGCCCTGGGGTCAAACCTGTCCACGCATTCGTTATACAGACTGCTATAGCAAGTGCACCAAATAGTAAATATGTGGGCCTTGCCTTGCAGTTTCAGAGGAGAAGGTTTTTAAAGTCCCCCCCCCCCCCCCGAAGCGTGGGCAGGTTTGACCCCAATGGCATAATTTGAACAATCTTTGTAGACGACTACTATACAAGGTTACATACAACATACGAAACCTCCAGTTTCAGAGGCCACGCCCTGGGGGTATATATGTTTTCTTAAGACTTTCATAGCAAGAGGGCTTCAAACATCTTCTTCTCGGAAACAGCAAGGCCCAGAGGTAACATTGTATAGTGGTTCTCTACAAAAATTGTTCAAATTATGCTCATGGGGTAAAAGGTGGCCACCCCCGGGGGTTATATGGCTTATAAATACATAAGCGGCAAAATTACTTTTAAAATCGTCTCCTCTGAAACTGCACGGCCCAGACCTTTTGTATTTGGTATGTAACATTGTATAGTGATCCTCTACAAAGAATGCTCAAATTATGCATCTAGGGTCAAAACTGGCCGCTTACTAAGGGTGACATTGTTTCTATAGGCTTATATGGCAAGTGGATTTTAAATTTCTTCCCCTCTCAAACTGCAATCCCCAGAGGTTTCGTATTTGGTGTGTAACATTGCGTAATGGTCCTCTGCAGATGTTGTTCACATAATTTTCTTGGGGTAAAAAGTGGCCACGCTACGGGGGTCACTTGGTTTATATAATACTTAAATGGCAAAATGACTTTAACAATTTTCTTCTCCGAACCTCAAGGCCTAGAGGGTTTGTAAATGGTATGTAACATCGTATATTGGTCCTCTACAAAGATTCTTAAAATTATGTCCATGGGGTAAAATTTGCTTCGCTCTGGGGTCATATTGTCTTTGGGGTATTTTCCTCTGAAGGCGCAAGGCGCAGATGCCTAATTATATTTAGTGTGAAACATTGTATAATGGTCCTTTTCCAAGAGTGTTCAAATTATGCCCCAGGGCTAACAAGAAGCCATGCTCCGGGTTCACATGGTTCTATACACTTTTATGGAAATTGGGCTTTAAAAATCCCCTCTGAATCCGCAAGTCCCTGAGTTTTCATATTTGGCATGAAACATTGAATACTACTTCTCTACAAATAGTGTTCAAATTATGCCCCTTGGGAAAAAAGTGGCCACGCCCTGGGGGTCACATAATTTATAGAGACTTTAAAAAGCTTCTCCTGAAACTGCGCGGACGTGATCTTAATACTCAGGTAAGTGCTGAAGGGCTATCTGGCCCTCTTGTTAAAAGCCATTATGATCCCTTGTAACTCAGCTGAGCGACCTAGGGCCATCCATAAAGAGACTTAATATGTTCACATTTAACAATATGTTAAAGTAATCATGAGTTTAAAGAAATAAGAACGATCCAGAAAATCAATAAATGTTTTCAATAAAACAATACATGTTATCAACACATTAAAACAATTCAAATACAAATATTAAGTACAAAACATACTATACTAATTCGAAGCTTTGATAGCCAAGGCATTTAAACCAAATTCACACGTTATCTGCATTTAATTTGCATAGCAACTTAACATTTTAAATCGATTTCCTTACAAGAATAAGCGGTACTTTTATTTACAGTTTATTAATCACCAATTCTAGCACCAAATACTGTTTTAAAGTAATGATTAACTCGTGTTATATATTATTTTAATTTACAGGTGCGTCTTTTGCACAATCAAGCATTTCTTAACCAGTCATGATTTTAGTGAATAACGTACCAACGAATAGAATTATAACTTTCACATTAAGATAACCCTCAGAAAATACAATTTAAGCAACGAAAACCACTATAAATTTTTACCAAGCACCCTTTTAATGAAACACACAATGCACATAAAATCATATACATACGAAATGTTAGTACTTAATGCTGTTTGGCAAAACCCACAGTCTAAGTACTGCTACAATATGTGTATATGAAACTTATCCAAGACATATGTGAAAAAAAATGTTTGCAAACTAGGATATTATAATTATACCTTCAGCTATAAGTACAACATAATATTTGTTTCGGTTTTTAAAATGGGATAATTGTAATATTGTTTAATATAAAGACTTAACATTTCGACATTTAAAACAGGATAAGGTTACCCAGCGTTGAAGGAGGTAACACTGACCCATGAAACCAATACATAATTTCAATAAAACACTACATTTTATCAACATTTTGGTGACCATTTAACCAAATATATAGCACCAAACACTGTTAAAAGGATTAATAAACCCACGTAATAGATCCGAATTATTAACAGTCAAACTTTAGTACCAAACTCACTTATGCTCTAAATTTGATTAGCATAGCAATGTTTGAGTTTCATAAAAGGATAAACTGTGAGATAAATGGCATTTCAACACAATACAACTTATAGCACCGACTACTATTCTAAAGTAAAATTAAACTCATGCTATATATCAGTATTATTAACATATATGCTCTTTGCACACAATATCCGTAATTCAACCAATTAAGATGAGATCTAAATAGAAATCGTTCTGTCGGTACTAATTATTGCTTTAACATTAAGATAAACTAGAGAAAATAAAGTTTGACCAAGGAAAGCCAGTCACTGTAGTAAATGTCACCAACTACTGTTGGTTTTGTTTTGTTTTTAAACACACACTTAACATCTGAAACAGTAATATACATTTTAAACGACTAAATTCTTCTTTATACATCGAGTTCCAACAATTAACAACAGTTGTCGATCACTGAACATGACATATAACAAGAAATACTGTGTGTTTAGGATTAATTAATTCACGCTAAGGATAAACATAATTAACAGGCAACCCGTTTGTACCAATTTTGCATTTTATCTAGATTTAATTACTATATCAATTTAACATTTTGTATCGATTTTCATATTAACAAGAATAAGCGGTACGATATTAGTGACGTTTCATTGAAACACAAATTATAGCACCAAATACTGTTTTAAAGTATTAATAAACACATGTTTTTATGTCATTTTAATTTACAGATGCGCCTTCTGCACTCTACATCATACATTTAGCAAATACGATGTGATGTTAATAACGTACAGACGATAACAAGTATTGGTTTTACATTGATAAACTACATAAATACATTTGGAGCACACACAAAACACAAGAGAATGTCACCAGACACTGTTTCATCTTGAAACACACAATAAACCCTTGACTTTAAGATATATATTAAAATGTTATGATTTAATATTTTATGACGATACTCATAGCACGAGTACTGCTAACAAATGTGTATATTAAACTTATCCCAGACACTTGGGAACAGAAAAGTTTGCAAGCTAGGATACTATCTGCCTTCAGTTTAACTTGAATTCGAAATCACGTTCTAGATTTGGGTTATAAGGTTCCTCTAACTCCACAGCTACAACGGTATATTTTTATATAGTCAATCGGTGGCAAACATTTAATCACATTTATAAAATACCGAGGATATACTGAAGTATAGTTGCACTATATTAGGGCTTCGCAACATCAAAGTAATTTTTTATGTTAGATTTCACTTTACGCTGCTTTTAAGAGTTTCAGTTGCAGATCCATAATTAACTCTTAAACGTGAATTTCTTTACTTTTCAAGAATCACACAATATATTTATTCGCCTTTATATCAAGTATGTGTTTTAATTTCAAGTAACATGGAAACTTAATGATGCAAATTGGACGTCAAATACATATGTAAACTCTGATATGTCGATTAGCTATTACAAATTCATAAAAGGAATTGACTGTAAAATAACACTCACAAATAATACTCTGAATCGTATACGTAGAAATAATTATAAATTGTGTGCAATGGAAACCAGCAGACAATGACACAAAGCACTTTTTAGTCCACCTGAGCTTTTACGATCCCCTTTTGTCCGTCGTCATCGTCCGTCGTCTGTCGTGAGTCGTTAGTTGTTTGCCCAATCAACATGAAACTTGTTCAGAAAATTTGTTCTTACGATATACCGGGCGAGTTTGATAATTGTTCCGCTCTGTTGAAAAACAAGGCCGCGGGGGGCGGGGCAGTTTTCCTTATATGGCTATATTTGAAAAGCTTTTCAACACTCTAGTGGCCACATTTATTTTCATATCGTCATGAAACTTGCTCAGAAAATGTGTCGCAAAGATATCTCAGACAAGTTAAAAACTGGACACGGTGGGTCAAAATCAAGGTCTTTAGGCCACATTAACAAAAAGCTAGGGAACACTCTAAAGACCACAAGTATAGGCCAATCATCACGAAACTTGTTTAAAACATTCGCTCAATCATATCTGGGAAAGTTAGAAACCATGTCACATGGGGTCAAAAATTAGGTCACCAAGCCAAATTGAAAAACTTGTGAACAATCGAGAGGCCACATTTATTGCCCTTTGTGTTTAGTTCCTTAGCCCATCAGATGAGCGACTTATGGCCTTGTGGTACCCTCTTGTTATATATGTACGGTTGGTAAAGATTACTAGTTTCAAGTCAGCATGATACCAAAGGTTTGAGTGTTTGTTTAAATAATAATTAAAAATCTCAACTACAACGGACTATTATTTTTGTTTTGGAATGTTTTATAATGTTTTGTGGATATTATCCAATAAAGAGACTTAACATTTTCACATTTATTAATATGATAAAATGATCCTGATTTCAAAAATATAGCAACGATTCAGACAATCAAATAATGATTTCAATAAAGCAATACATTTTTTTCAAAATATTATAACGATTCAAATATAACTATTAAGTAAAAGCATACTATTCAAACTGTGCAAATCCGTAGGGTTCAAACATTTATCTACAACTTTTAAACACTGATGACATATTGAAGTATAAATTCGCTTTATTAATACTACAAGAAAATAAAGCAATTAAACAATTTTTACATCGTACCAAATGTTGCGTTTGCACTTTTATGTGGAACCTGTCCCGATCTCTATATTATGAATATATTTACACGTTCGACGAAATACTTTCATGCCCACGAATCAAGCCCGCACATGGACACAAATTACAAAATAAAACAAGATTACATTCTACGTCTAGTTCCATAAGATTATCAATGGTACGGTTAATTGTTATTTAACAAGAATTATAGCACCAACTACTGTCACGTTAAGAATCCGAATCATTAACAGCAAAGCAATTTAAACGATTTAAACCATATTTGTGGATTTAATTTGCTTAGCAATTTAACATTTTAAATCGAGTTCCTACAAGAACAAGCCGTACGATTAGTAACATTTAAAAAAAATCACAAATTATAGCAACAAATACTGTTTTAAAGCAATGATTAACTTATGTTATATACCGTAATAATCCTAAGTCTTGGGACACCCTAAATATTAGGACATTCCTAATTTTTGGAAAATAATTATTTTTCGCGCCCCTTAATATTGGGACACATTTGAAAGTTAAATCATTTCCTGTCCCTAAATATTGGGACACCAAAATAACACCTTAAGTTGTTACTGTATAAACACTCCATACCCTGCCCCTACGCTGGTTGCATAGCGACTTGTGACACGGTATATTGCCCTTGCTTATCTATACACCATAATGTATACCATCAAGGGTATGTTTGCATATAGTTGACACGTGGTTAAAACTGTGTACTCTACTAAAGCATGGTTTTCTCAATTAAGCTTCTCAATTAATTACCGAGAAATAGTTGATCATATAAACATCAGTCATCTAAAATATTCCTTCTTATTATTTACAATTAAATATTTATTATATTTTAGTTAGCGATTAGTATCCCAAAGAAATAAAAATAATTAATTGGTTCAATACGTAGTTAAATGCAAAATAGATTGTATCATATATTGCCCTAAAAATGTTAGGACACAATATCAAGAATTATTTTTGTATGTCCCTTAATATTGGGACAATAAAAATGTTAATTATTTTGAAGTGAACCAATACTTAGGGTAAATACGGTATTATTTTAATATTTTATTTCACAGATGCGTCTTGTGCACAGCGAACATTTCTTAACCAGTTAAGATGTGATGTAAGTGACTAACGTTCCAACGATAAGAATTATTGCGATGATCTACAGAAAAAAAATATTCGAGCAAAGAAAGCCACTAGAAAATGTCACCAATCACTTTTTGTACTGAAACATGTGTAGTATAAAACTTATCCAAGACAAATGTGAAGTGAACTGTTTGCAAACTAGGCTACTACCTGCAACGGTATATCTTTATATAATCAGTCGGGGGCAAACATTCTAGTGCCACATTTGTATAATACTGATAATATATTGAGGTATAATTGAGCTGGATTAGTACTTCGCGAAATCAAATGTTAGAAATACACTGTACGCTGCTTGTAAGTGTTTCAGTTGATCAGATCTATAATGAGCTCTTTATCCGGACTTTCTTTTCTTTTTCAAGAATTTTATAATATTCTTCTAGGCGTATATATGACGTTCTTGGATTTAATTTCGTATTACTTGGGAATATGTTATGCTTAATGGCCATTACACGCAAAATACTCTGGGCTCACTCCATGAACAAAAAAGTAAAACATTTTTGTGAAGGGAGTCATTTATACAACGGAATAACAGTCAACATTTTAGTTTATTGTTTGATGTTATTAATTTAATTGTTGACATAGATGAGTAAATTACACATGCGTACATCACAAGTAGCATCCTTCAGCCTCTGTGTACCATGAATACAACTTCTAAAAAAACATTGAATAAACGTTTTATCATCTATGCATAAGAACATAATATCGCTTTTATCATCTTAATGTGTTTAAATGTTATTAAATGCTATAAAATAATAAGTATTAATGACTTAGTCAAATTGAAAGGGATAAGCTTTATACTATATGTAATTTTAAAATATTGGTTATATACATTATACATGTTGGTTTTGAAATGTAGAACACTAATAATTCAATGTGTAAATATTTTTGTTTAATATTCATGCCGTTTATTTGTTTTTGAATACAACTCATCAAAATATATATGTAATACATTATGTGTATTAAATTAAACATGCCTATAATATGATTGTATGTCACAAGATGTATCAGTATATATTGATTTTGCACAATGATCGATATAAGTGCTAATATGTTAAATTGCTTTCTCATCATGATCTGCATTACAAATAACATGTTTTCCAAATTTTAGGAATATAATCGAAAAACTATGGCAAATTTTCACGAGTGTTATAACCTAAGGGTAAAACAATGTCTTTTTATCTTGAAGATATTTTAAATGTCAAAATGGTTTAATTTATTTTATCCAAACCATGAAAATTGGACATAATACAAGTGCTTTTGCGAAAATTATGCGCTCGCACCAATATACTCAAAATTGAAAAAAATAATTTTTTTTTTTGCGCTCGCTCGCTCCAAAATTTTTCGATAAAAATCTGATGACCACGTATTCAGTTTGGTGTGGCCTTATAAAGGTCTTCAAAACCGTCCTCACGAGATGTTGGTGACAAATCATAGAACTAAATATTCTGCAATAAAAACCACGATTCAATGTGACCATACAAATTTCTATATGTATGGTTTGTAAGGATGACTAGGTTTAGTTCAGGCTGATTTAGAACGTTTGGGTGTTTGCTTATATAAACGTTTAAAAATCGCAACTACAACATATTTGTTTTCAGATTTTTAAATGGGGTATTTATATTATTAAAATAAATACTTAACACTTAGACTTTTAAAACAGGATATTGTGATCAAGCGTTCAAGAACATAACAATGAACCAGGTCACCAATAGATAATTTCAATAAAACACTACATTTTATCAACAAATTAAAACATTGAGCAAGAAAAATAGCACCAAACACTGTTAAAAGGATTAATAGAATCACGTTAAAGATCCGAATTATTAGCAGTCAAGCTAAATTTGATTAGTATAGCAATGATATGTTTTAAATAGAGTTCCGCAAAAGAATAAACTCTGAGATTATTGGTATTTTAATACAACACAAATTATAGCAGTGCTAAAGTATAAATGAACTCATGATATATATCAGTTTCTTTTACCATATAAGCTCTTTGTGCAAACGATCCGCTATTAAACAAATTAAGATGTGATGTTACTACGAATCGTTCCGTCGGTACCAACTAGTGTTTTTTTTCGTACATTACGATAGAAGTAGAGAACATAAATTTTGAGCAACGAAAGCCATTAGTAAATGTCAGAAACCACTGTTTATTTTTTTATTTAAAACACACACTAAACATCGGAAATAATAATATACATCATAAATATTAACTTTTAATATTAACTGCTACAAAATATCTATATGAAACTTATCCAAAATATATCGTGCTGGTAAGTTTCTGCAAACAAGGCAAGTATTTGCATTCAGATCAGCTTGAAACCGAAAAATAAACGTTCACGTTTTGGATTGAATGGTTTCTGAAAAACTACAGCTGCAACGGAATATCTTTATAAAGTAAGCCGGATACGATATTTACTTTTTTGGTACAATACTCAGCATGTATGGAGGTACAATTGCGCTGTATTCGTACTTCGCAAAGAAAACGTAATGTCTTAATTTTCAATTGCACTTTACGCTGCTTTTAAGAGTTGCGGTTGAAAGGACCCACGATAAGCACTTAATCTTGAATTGTTTTACATTTTCAATCATATTTGTAATACTTTCTTCTAGACGCTAATATGACGTTTGTGACTTTAATTTCATATTACCTCGCAAACTTGCCATGCATAATCATCTCCTATCTAGACAAGAAATTAAAAATTTGTAATATAAATAAATTGACTGTAAGATAACTTTAAAAAATCATAATCTTAAGCATAGTCAAAATTTAAAAAATGTTCTACATGCGATGCTGTTGTCAAAACATGGAACTAACAATTGTGCGATGAAAACCAGTAGAACATATCATCTTACACATGTTTTTATAATGATTGTATGTTTTGTAAATATTACCAGATTTATGTAAGACTGATACCGAACGTTTGAGTTTTTGGTTATATAACTGCTTCCAATATCAACTGAATAAGGAATATTCTGCGTTCAAAGACATCACAACGAACCAGGACATCAATAAATGATAGCAATTAAACACTGAATAATCATTATATCAATAAATTAAACCAAGATAAATTCAAATATTATGTAAACACATACTATTTACACTGTAAAAATCAGAATGTTGCAATTATTTATCTACATCAAACACTGATGATATACTTTTAATGAATAGTTGTTGCTCGCCATTATGCGATTATCACCCGAAGATGTCCATAATGGCCTGATGGTCTGGATCTGGAAAGGAATATTGGGTGGATGGACAGATGATAACAATTTTTAAGAACATTCAAGCTGTGAATTTTTCAGTCTTTATGTTCTTGAAAATAAATTCATCACGATTTAAATTTGAATAGCGACTCGAGCAGTCACTCCGATGCCATCTTGAATGTACAGTTGAACGTGCGCGTCTCCACTCGCCAATTATGCATAATGGCCGAATTGGTGGCGGCCGAAATGTAGCTCACAGGCGCGGATGCACGATTGTGGCTTTATGGGTGGAAAAGAGTAGTAACTACCATATTTCAAACCGATTTTGCCATTTATGAATGAATGCACACTATGTAAAATGCAAATCAAGCCCGCATATGGACCAGACGTTATGCATAAAACACTATTGCATTCTACATTTAGTTCCATAAAAGTATCGACGGTATAAATGGTGGCAATTAACAAGAAATATAACATCGAATACTGTTCGATTGATTCATAAACTCACGTAATAGATCCGCATTTTAACAGTCAAGCCGTTTGTACAAAACACACGCGTGATCTGGATTTAATTAGTATAGTAATTTAACATTCTAATTGAAGTTCCATAAAATAAAATCAACTGTACGATTCTTGGGATTTCAATTAAACACTAATTATAGCACCATGTACTGGTTTAAGTATAAATGAAATCATGCTATATATTATTAACATAAATAATGCTTAAAGCCATTTGCGCAATAGATTCGTTATTAAACCTATTAAGATGTGATGATGATACGAATCGTTCTGTGAATACAAATGACTGCCGTTACATTAAGTTAAGCTGCAGAAAATAGATAACCAGTTAAAGTACTGTTATTTTTTTTCATTGAAACACATATTACACCATTCAAATCAAATAATATACATTTTATTTTATTTTTAAATATTTTATCGAGAAACTCATAGTACGAGTAGTGCTACAAAATGTGTACATGAAACTAATCCCAGACATATGTATAAACAGAAATGTTTGAAAACGAGACAACTATCTTGTTCTATAGAGTCTAAATACGCTGATTATGTGTACTATTCAGGCAATAAGACCAGATATTTTGAGTTTTTTCCACTTTTATTTTTCCACTAAAAACATATTTACATCGATCCATTCGAACACAGCACTCATTATTTAATCGATTACATTTTACCACAATACGGCTAACAACCACTAATTTCTAAATCCTTCACAACATTTCCCCCCTTGTTGATGGTATAACCATCAAAAGGAATATTCATAATAAGTTTAGAAATAACATTACTTCTCTATTATTTTCTAGGCAACTATAACTATACCCGATCACTAGTAATATTTAATTAAAATAATACCAGCTTAATTTTTTCACTACACGTCTATAAATCTATTTATACCAGACTTGGTATTGAATTGTCTATAACAATTACTTTAATTTCCATTACTTAAGTGTAGACCTTTTTCTTGTAAAATAATGGATTATGCCTTTCCTTTGCAACATCAATACTAGAATCATGGCAATTTACATATAAGCCAAAATTTCTCCTATTTGCTCAATAAATCCCCTGATTTTGTTATATTCATCTAGGCCTATTATGATTACAATCTGTTTTAACTAAACAATGTATTAGAATGATACATGTTATGGAAAATAGTTAAAGATTTTAACACATGAAGAGCAAGATATATCAATTACACAGTATATGGAAATATGTTTCCTTGATATTTGAAATCTAAGTAAAATATAATGTACAGTTTAGTTCTTAAATGCAACATTTAACTAACCATTCTATTACTAAAGCGAACAACAATATGGCTATTACATATATTTGTATATGCATGTTTTCATGTCCAATATAATAAAAGAATACATTATTTCAATCATATTAATGTTTTGCTTAAAAAATGAATGCATATATATTATATACATAGTTACATAAATGCGTACATTAATGAATAAGATGTCATCTTCATTCTTCATAATCTTCATGGTCACATAATGTTTCTATTTACACTTATACACACACATTGGTAAAAGAGTAGAATTTGTCGTTCACCATCTTTCTATGAACTACACTAGATTGATATTGGAAGAGGATTATTATGCCTCTTTTATTTATTACTACACTGGTCACACACACAATTCAGAGGATTATTATGCCTCTTTTATTTATTATTATTGATCTCACTTAAGAATTGTTAATGTTGAGTTCCAGGGGACACAATTTAACAATTGGACGAACCAGCTCCTTTCCGCCAACAACGACGGATGCAGCTCTGACATGTCCATCACGCCCTGTATGAACTTTACTAACGCGTCCCAGCGGCCAATTACCACGGGGTACCTCTGGATTGATGACAATCACAATGTCACCTTCACGGATATCTGCTGTTTCTCTGTTCCATTTGCTTCTTTGATTCAATGCTGGTAACCATTCACGAAGCCACCTGGTCCAAAAATGGCTTACAAGCTCCTGTACTCGCCTCCATCGTTTGACAAGATTGTATTGTGTTTCATCCACAGATTGTGGTGCGAACTGACCACCCATTTGTCCGAATAAAAAATGATTGGGCGTTAAAGGGGTGCAGTCACTTGGATTTGAGGATTGATAAGTAAGTGGTCGTGAGTTCATAAGATTTTCTGCCCCAGTGAATGCTGTTGTCAATTCCTCGTCAGTTACATCTGCATTCTTCAATATCCCATAAATCGTTCTCTTTGCAGTTTTGATTAACGACTCATGTACGCCACCCCAGTGTGGAGCAAGAGGGGGATTGAACTGCCATTCAACTCCTTTATTTGCTGTATTTTCAACGATTTGATCCTCACTGTCTTTTAATTCAGAAACTAATTGTTTTAGTTCTTTATCAGCTTTCACGAAGTTTGTACCATTATCTGACAACATTTTCACAGGAAGACCTCTTCTGTTCACCATTCGATAAAAGGCGTTTAAAAAGGAGTTTGTGTCTAAACTGTACGCCATTTCCAAATGTACTGCCCTTGTCGAGAGGCACGTGAACAAACACAAGTAACGCTTTTCTCGTCTTCTACCTCGACCTTGAACGGTGATAAACGGACCACCATAATCAACGGCAGTATTTGCAAAGGCTCTCAATGGTAAGTTCACACGAAGGGTCGGTAAAGGAGCCATGATTTGTTTCCCTGCCTTTAATTTCCTTCGTCTGCATTCCATACAATTGTTTTCAACTTCTCTGATAACTTCCCTTGCTGCAATTATCCAATACCTACTTGACAATTCAGAGAGTACTTGATTTGTCCCACAGTGATTGTTGCCCTCGTGAAACTGTTTTACAATCAATTTTGTAACTGCACTCTTTCTTGGTAATATAATGGGAAATTTTGTATTGTACGGCAAGCATTCTGCCAATGCAAGTCTTCCATCACATCTCATTAATCTTTCACTGTCGATTTTTGGATTCAACTTCAGCAGCTTGCTGTTAGTCTGGATATTCAGATTTTGACTGAGTCTTTTATATTCTTCTGTAAAATGTTCCTTTTGTGTTTCCCTTATTATGTCATTTTCTCTTTCTTGTATTTCATGAGCCTTAAGGGAACCCTTTTCCCTGTAAGCTTTCGATGTCTGACAGTTTTCAATGAAACGAACTACCCAGCCGAAGACACGAACTAGTCGATACCAACTTGAGAATCTTTCAGGATCTAGTCTTGACTCCTTATCTTCTGATCCGACATGAACTATATTGTAGTTTGCTTGTTTCAACTCTTTTGTGGCCTCTATTTTCGCCTCTATAAGATTCTTTGGCCACAATTCACTGTCTTCTTTCAGGAAGTTTGGTCCTTCAAACCAAACCGCAGATTCACTTAGTTCAGTCACAGTCAATCCTCTCGATATGAAATCTGCCGGATTTTCTTTACTCGGCACATAACGCCATTGTTGGGGTTCTGTTGATCTATGGATTTCACCAACTCTATTGGCAACAAATGTTTTCATTCGTCGACTCTGATGACGAACCCAAAACAGCACGTTCATACTGTCTGACCAGAATGTTGCGTTTTTCATAGGCATTTCTAGTGCCTTGTTCACCTTTTTTGTCAGCTTCAAACCTAACACTGCAGCCTGCAGTTCCAATCGCGGTATACACACAGCTTCAAGTGGCGCTACCTTTCCTTTTGCTGTCACCAATCTTACAGTTACTGAACCATCCTTGTAAGAGCTTCTTGTATACACTACACCTCCATATGCTATGCTGGACGCGTCAACAAATGTATGAACTCTCATTTCAATGAGCTCATTCTCACTATTTTCTTTCTGAAGGCATCTTGGCACCCTTATCATGTCTAAATGGTGGAGCTCATCAAACCACTGTCTAATTTTATTTGCTATTTCAGGTTGAACTTCTTCATCCCAATCGATGCCACTGACCCATATCTCTTGCATTATTACTTTTGCTTTCAATATAAATGGCGCTATTAACCCAAGTGGATCAAATACCGAGGCAAGTTTTCTTAGAAAATTTCTCTTTGTCAGTGACATTTCAGTGTTTGTTAAATCTGTTCTGAAACTGAACTGATCTTCTTTTGCCAGCCATAACTGGCCTAACGTTTTCACAGATGGCAGCTCACTCTTCGCCAAGTTTATCTGTAACGCCCTGTCTTCTACTGGGATTATTTCTAAAACTTCTTCTGAGTTTGATAACCACTTTCGCACGTGCATCCCAGCTTTTCTCCAGAGTTCATTCAGCTGTTGGTAATGTTCTATGGCTTCTATCGGGCTTTCTACTGAATTCATGCTATCATCCATGTAGGTGGATTCATTAACTGTTTTAGACGCTAAAGGGTACAGATTTTCAAATTTAACAGCGTTGTGTTGAGATACCAGTTGGGCAAGAAAAGGAGAGGCATTTACGCCGAAAACAAGCCTTGTGAATTGATATACTTCTATCGGCTTCTCCGAAGAACTTCGCCACAAAAATCTATGGTACGGCTGGTCACATTCTTTAAGCCCAACCCTTAAGTACATTTCCGCAACATCACAAACTAAAGCTACCGAGTGTTTTCTGAACTTCAACAGAATTTCTTTCAGATCATTTTGCAATTTTGGTCCTTGGTAAATTACATCGTTAAGACTGATATTATTGTGCTTGGCAGATGCATCGAAAACAAGGCGTACTTTTGTCGTCTCTTTATCTGATCTTACAACGGGAAAATGTGGCAAATACCAGCCTTTCATGTCATTTTCTTCCTTGGTTAACCTTCGTACATAGCCCTTTTTTTCATACTGTTCAATTGTTTTCCTGTATACTTCATTTAGTTCATTATCTTTTTTCAGCCTCTTTTCGAGATTCACCAGCCGATTTACAGCAGCTTCATAATTTTCTGTCAATTCAGTTTTATTTTTCTTCCATGGTATTGACACTTTGTAAAAATTGCTGTCATATTCAATTGAACTCTCAGCTGTCTTCAAAATCTTCTGATCTTTATCTGACAATTGACTTTTTGTGCCAATACTTTCCATGTTCCAGAATTCGGTCAGATCGACACCTGTGTCATTCACATGAAATGTTATATACACATTTGGCTCAGTTGCTTCAACAGTTCCCACACAAGTCCATCCAAGAGGTGTTAGCCTTGCTACTGGTTCTCCTTTATTTCCTGTTATTTCTCGTCTTGATATATGCAAGTCCGCGTTATCAAGCCCAATCAGGATATCAACTGTGGCTTTTCTTGGCACTGGTGGAAAATCTATGTTCTGCAAATGATGATACTTGATTCTTTCCTTTGACCAATCAATAACTTTTAATTCTCCAGTGACATCTTTTACAGTTTGTGCATCAATTTCTTTTTGCAATGTTCCATCAATACTTTGGATTTCAAATGTAACTGACTTTGTATAGAAAGTTTCAACCTTATTATTCAACATTCTCACAGACATTTCTGTTTGTGATCCGTGTAGATTTAGTTCAGCGGCAACATTCGCATTCACATAAGCTTTTGTACTCGCATCATCTAGCAAAGCGTTCACTTTCAAAGTTCTATTTCCATATTTCAGTACAACAGGTACAGTTCGTAACGCAATATATTGTGAGCTGCTGTTATGCAGCGTTTCATGCCTACTCTGGAAAGTTGTTGTAGTATCTCTCGATTCTGCTGTAGTATCTCTAGATTCTGCCGAGCCACTTTTTTCAGACCTATGCAGCAGTCGGTGATGAACTTTACCACAACCATCTATAACACACTTTCTGTAGTTTCGGCAATCATTCCCAACATGGTTGTTTCTCAGACACCTGAAACATAGTCTTAACTCTTTTGCTTTATCCCACCTTTCAGCAGGTGTTAAATTTGAGAATACATTACAATCCCAAATGGCATGTGTTTTCTTGCATATTTTACATTCTCTTTGACATTTTTCTGGTCTTTTCTCATTTGTGAAGAAAGATCTATCCCGATGCTCTTTTTTCTGTTCTAATCCATACTTGGCTTCCTGTGCAATTACCTTGAACTCTGCTTCTTTTGTAATCCATTCATTTAACATATCAATTGTTTCATCTTTGCTATTTTCAAACAACCATCTTTCAAACCGCGAAATCATGTTCTCTGGTAACTTTCTTAGAAGTTGTTGGTACAAGAAGTTGCCATGTAAGTCTTGCTCTTTCAGTTCTTTCAAATTGATCAATGTTATATCCAACAGGTCTGCAAACTGTTCAACCGATCGACTATTTTCATATTTTATGGCTGGAAATTTCTCAATTTCTTCAATGAACTGATTCACACGCCTTCTTTCGCCTCCAAATTTCCTGTCTAGTCTCTCTTTTGCTTTTTCATAAGCCAATGCAGAATGACCTAAACCCTCTATCGCTTTCAGTGCTTCACCTTTCAGATATTGTCTCAACTGTAATAATTTGTATTCCGGGCTGGCATCAGTCTTATCAATGCACGCAGTGAAGGCTGCCTTCCAAAATCCATATTCTTGTTTCCTTCCCGAGAATATGGGTATGGATACCCTCTTCATTTGTCTTGACAAATCCCTGTCCAGTTGAGATTTAGTGCTTTTTTCCTCTTTTTCATTTAGACTTGCATTTGATGTTTCTGATGTATCCGAGATTGCGTTGTTATATATTTCCACAACTACTTCATAGGAATTTTCTATTTTTTCAATTTCTTTAATACTGTCAGTCATTTCCTTAGTTCTTCCTTGCGTCTTATATTCATCGCACAGTTCGTGGATGGTTTTAATCGCTTCATCCATTGCTTCTTCAACATTGTCAAGTAACTCTTTTGCCAATGCTTTATCCATGTGACTGTCGGATAGTTCTTCTTTCAATTTATTTGCATTACGTGTGAATTTAGTCTTTGCCTTTTGTTTCTGCAACTTTATTTCTACTATTCTCGACTCCATTGCATGTTCGTTTTCCGTTTCTTCTTCTTTTGACATTTTCGACCGATACTCTAACTATTCAAGACTTCAAAATTTAGCGTCACTATTCCATACTAGTATTTATCTACATAAACAGCATTTTTACCTCGAATTCTTGACTATCCGAATTACTATTCAAGTTTTCGACGATTCGATTCGTTCGCATATTTCATATTCCCGTTTCAAATAACCACGCTCTGCTACCAACAAATGTTCTATAGAGTCTAAATACGCTGATTATGTGTACTATTCAGGCAATAAGACTAGATATTTTGAGTTTTTTCCACTTTTATTTTTCCACTAAAAACATATTTACATCGATCCATTCGAACACAGCACTCATTATTTAATCGATTACATTTTACCACAATACGGCTAACAACCACTAATTTCTAAATCCTTCACAACATATCTGCCTTAAGATACGCTTGAAACCGAAATGACGTTCACGTTGTTTATTGAATGGATTCTTCTCAAAATCTACAGCTGCAGTGAATGTCTTTACTTTTTAAGAATCTTTATAATAGTTTTTTTTTCTAGGCGCTAATATGAAGTTCAAGAATTTAATTTTCGTATAACTTCGGAAACTTGTAATGCATGATGGCAGTTATACACATTTCAATAAAACACTACATTTGGTAAACAAATGACACAAATAAAAATATATATTTTAAGTAAACACACATTAACCAGATCGGGAGAATGCAAACATGTATCTATAGCTTCTAATAGATGATATACTCGTATTGCATAACTATGTCGCTGTATTTATATGACACAAAATCAAAGCACTTAATAACGTTATATAGCACCAAATGCTGCTTTTAATGGTGTCAGTGGGACAGATCCATGTCGAACTCTTAATTTGGAGTTTATTTCCACTTTCAAACGACTTTAAAATGTTTAACAACACGCTGACATTACGTGCATGACTTTAACAATTACTTGACAAACATGGTCTGCACAAACACCATTGGTGTCGAGCATCATACTCATATTTGAGTACTAAAGTAGAAATTAAATTAGGAATCAATATGCTAAGAGACTCTGATACATTTTTGTGGTATAGCGTTCACATTAAATGATCTAAATGTTTTTTCGCTTTTCCAAGTAATGAGAATGCAATCAGAAAAGCAGAGTCCAGACAACTGTGCTCTGGATACTAATTTCAGCAATCATCAAAGACCCATAACTGTAAGAACAAAAGCTGTCTCAGGACAGCGCGCTCGACCATTCAACCACTTGGTCAGAGTTATTGGCCTGTATCAATACAAAAAAGGGGCAAACTTCTCCTAAAATGCAGGTCTCAGTTATGTGCCTTGGCCAGTGACCTTATATAATGACCTTGAAGATAGATAAGGAAGTTTTTATTGAACATCTGTAGCAGATATATAGATATGAAGTTATTGAACGCAAACGTTAACCTAAATTTCTAAGTAGCAAAAGGGGCATAATTCTGCTAAATTGCAGGTCAGAGTTATGGGCCTTGGTCAGTAACATTATATAATAACTCTGAAGATATGTGTGAAGTTTCTGTGGAATATCTGTAGTAGTTAAAGATATGTGGAGTTTTTACACGCACACTTTAACCTGAATTTCTAAGTACAAATGGGGGCATAATTCTGCTAAATTGCAGGTCAGAGTTATGGGCCTTGGTCAGTGAACTTACATAATGACCCCGTGGACATTTGTGAAGTTTCAGTTGAAGATCTGAAGTAGTTACAGAAATATGTACTTCTTGCACGCAAACCTTAACCTCAATTTTCTCTTGCACGCAAATCTTAACCGGACATTTCTAAGTACAAAAAGGGGCATAATTCTTCTAAAATGCTGGTCACAGTTATAGATCTTGGCCAGTGATCTTATATAACGACCCTGAAGGCATTTGTGAAGTTTCAGTTGCATATATGTGAGAGATATGGAGTTGTTGCACGCAAACTTTAACCTGATTTTCTAAATACAAAAAGGGGCATAATTCAGCTTAATAGCAAGTCAGAGTTATGGGCCTTAGTCAGTAACCTTAAATAATGGCCCCGAAGACATGTGTGAAGTTTCAATTGAATATGGAGCATCTTGGTACAGTGAACATCTCCTCTTGGTAATGAAGCTTTCAATAAAGTTTCATTGAATATTGGCCAGTAGATGCTGAGAAACAGTGCAGACAAGAACTGCGCACTATGCATTAATTTCAGCAACCTTCAAAGTCCCATAACTCCAAGCAAAATAACTGAAAGAGAACATCCTGTACTGTGCACATCTCATTTGATAATGAAGCATCACATACAGTTTCATCGTATTCTGGCCAGTAGTTGGGGAGAAATAGCCAAGACAATAATTGTGCACTAAATTTTAATTTTAGAAATCTTCAAGGTCCCAGAACTCTAAAAAAGCGGAACGTCCTGGTTTAGTGCACACGTCCTTTTGGTTATAAACCTTCCCATCAATTAGTTGTGTAGAAATAAATTTGACAAAAATTGTGCACTAAATACTTATTTCAGAAGTATTGAAAGTCCCAAAACACTAAGAAAACTCATTGAAGCAGAACGTCCTGGTTCATTGCACACCTCCTCTGGGTAATGAAGCTTTCTATAAAGTTTCATTTAATTCTGGCAAGTAGTTCCGTTTAAACAGACTGGACAATAATTGTGCACTAAATGCTTATTTCAGATATCCCATGACACTAAGAAAAATCACTGAAGCGGAACGCACTGGTTCAGTGCACACCTCCTATTGGTTATGAAGCTTCCTATAAAGTTTAATTGAATTCAGACCAGTAGTTGGGTAGAAATAGACTGGACAAAAATAGTGCACCAAATGCTTATTTCAGTAATCTTCAAAAACCCATAACTCTGACAACAAGAGCTTTCAGAGGACAGCGCGCTAGACTATTCGAAGTATTTCAGTTGGTACATATTTTGGATAGTGGAAGGGGCATAAATTTGTTAAAATACAAAACTTTTAAGTGAAGCTTGTATATTTTATACATTTTTGAACACAAACTTTAACCACAAAATCTATGCAAAAATTGTGCCTAACTCTGTTAAAATACAAAACAGAGTTACGGATAATGTTGCCTCTGATACTAGAGTTGATGACGAAGGTTTGTTCCAAGTTTCAAGTAAATAACTTATGTAGTTTTGAAGTTAAAAACCTTTTGAATATAAACTTTAAACATAAAAAACTATGTGAAAAACATTACCCATAAAAAGTTACCAAACTTTTGAATATAAACTTTAAACAGAAAATCTAAGTAAAATGGGCATAACTCCGTCAAAGTACAAAATAGATTTATGGGTAATGTTTTTCCTGATACTAGAATTGATGACAAAGGTTAGTTCCAAGTTTCAGGTGAATAACTTATGTAGCTTTGAATATAAATTTAAACAGAAAGTCTAAGTAAAAAGGGGGCATAACTCTGTCAAAATATAAAATAGAATTATGGGTAATGTTTCTCCTGATACTGGAGTTGATGACAAAGGTTAATTCCAAGTTTCAAGTGAAAAGATTATGTAGTATTGAAGTAACAACACTTTTGAATATAAACTTTAACTAGAAAATCTATGTGACAAAGGGGCATAACTCTGTCAAAATACAAAAATAGTTATGGGGAATGTTGCCCCTGATACTGCAGTTGATGACAAAGGTTAGATCCAAGTTTCAAGTGAATAACTTATGTAGTTTTGAAGTTACACAACTTTTGAATATAAACTTTAACCATAAAATCTATGTGAAAAAGGGGCATAACTCTGTCAAAATACAAAAATAGTTATGGGGAATCTTGCCCCTGATACTGGAGGTGATTACAAAGGTATATTTCAAGTGAATAACTTATGTAGTTTTAAGTTACAAGAGTTTTGAATAAAAACTTTAAACAATTCGGACGCCGACATCGACGCCGACGCTGGGGGTAGTAGGATAGCTCACCTATTCTTCGAACTTGAGCTAAAAATCATTGAAGCGGAACGTCCTGGTTCAATGCACACCTCCTCATAGTATTGAAGCTGCTGATGAAGTTTCATTGAATTCTGGTCAGTAGTTGCTGAGAAATACACCGGACAATAAATTGGAACGGAGAGACGGAAGGATGGACGGACGGACAAAGCGGCGACTATTTTTTTCGGGGAGCATAATAAAACCCCAGAGACACCATGTGTAAAACTCTTTATTATTTATTTAAGACAACTGATACAGCACACAACATAAAAATGATACAAACTGGGGTCACCGGATTGGAACGATCAATGCAAGCCGTTGGCGATTTAAAACGTTTGAAACAAAACATTTTTGCAATATATAAAATAATACACATTATGTAAATGAGAAATCTAGCCCGAGCATCGACTGGAAATAATGAATAGAATAAGATTGCATTCTACATCCAGTTCCATAAAAGTATAAACGGAAAATTGTGTGGCAATAAAACAAAAATAAAGCATCTACTACTGTTGTAAGATTTTAATAATCTCACGTAATGGATCCGAATTATCAACAATCAAACTGTTTGGACCAACTTCACCCTTGATCAGAATTCAGTTAGGATAGCAATTTTACATTCTAGATCAAGTTGCAAATCTGAATAAGCAGTATCTTTAGTGAAATTTCAATAAAAATAAAAATATAGCACCAAAGACTGTTTTAAAGTAATGATGAACTCAAGCTATATATCAATGTAATTTGCAGATGTGCCCTTTTCACAATAACTACATACAAGTTAAAGCAGGTTTAGATACAATGTCCGTAGCTTACAAACGATCAATAACAGTTGTTGCTTTTACATTTTATTAAGCTACATAAAATACATTTTGAGCAATGAAAACCATAAAACTGCACCCAACACTGTTGTTATTAATTTATTGGAACATACAATAAACTCTTACAAAATATATATCTATTAAATGTTTGCATTATATAGTTTATGGAAAAACTCATAGTACTTCATAGTACGAGCACTGCTAGAAAATGTGTATAATTGTTTTACATTTATCCAATACAAATGTAAACATAATTGTTTGAAATATTATTTGCCTTCTGCTTAGCTTGAAATCGAAATCACGTTCGAGATTTTGTTTCTATGAATCCTCCAAATCTTCAGCTTCAACGATATATCTATATTTAGTCAGTCGGGAAAAACATGATACCGCATCTGAACAATACTGAAGGAATATAATGTGCAATTGCTCTGCATTAGGACTTCGCAAAATCAAAGTAATATTATTATGTTAAAAAGCACTTAACGGTGCATTTAAGAGTTTGAGTTTCGAATCCAGACTGATCTTGATTTTTCAAGAATATATATTTATAATATATTTCTAAGCGTTTATATCAATTATGTTTTAATTTCAAACAACTTGGGAAACTTGTGATGCTAATATGCGTCACACACATATATAAACACTAATATACATTTA
The DNA here is from genome assembly GCA_027627225.1 of Congeria kusceri. Classification (NCBI taxonomy): domain Eukaryota; kingdom Metazoa; phylum Mollusca; class Bivalvia; order Myida; family Dreissenidae; genus Congeria; species Congeria kusceri. The sequence continues at coordinate 42,462,833 of CM051038.1, forward strand.
TATTTAACAATAAGATCCAGAGTTCAAAGATCCAGATAAGCGATAAATGATTTTAATAAAACAGTATATTTTATAAACAAATTAAAACAGTTCAAATACAATTATTATGTAAACACATACTATTCAGACTGTACAAATCCACATAGTGCAAATATTTATCTGCATCTGTTAAACACTGATGTCCTATTGAATTGCAAAGTCGCTGTATTGGTATAACAAGGAATCAAAGTAATTAAAAAAATTAATCGCACCAAATGCATTTGAAACATTAATGGAAAATTTCCATATCGAATTCTAAACCATGAACTTATTTATACTTGCAAAGGACTTTAAAGTGCATTATTTTAATTTAACATATACTTGAAATCACTGTCTGCATGAAGCGACTTTGTGTCAAGCATCACACAAATATTTGAGTTCTAAAGTAAATAGCAATTATTTAAAATCAACATACACAGATAAATAAATTTTCTGTAGTCTAGTGTTCGCCAGTTTTGCTCAAGTTGTTCTCCATGAAACTATGTTGAACAGAAGTCAATTGTCTTATGTACGAAACTAACATGCACGGACACGGGATTGTTCGACGGCGGATGGAAAACAACAACACTATTAACGTACAAAAACTTATTTTGCAATGCATGAATGCATACACGCGAATCAAGCACGCACATGGACAAGAAATAATGAATGAAACAAGATAAAATCTACATCTACTTTGATAAAATTATCAACGGTAGTGTTGATGGATATTTAACATGAATTATAGCACCAATTACTGCTATAAGGATTCTTAAACTCACGTACAGAATACGAATCATTTACAGCCAACCCGTTTGACCCAAATTCACGCATGATCTGGATTTAAATTTTATAGCAATTAAACATTTTAAGTCGAGCACCATACAAGAATAAGCGGAACGATAAGTTACATTTTAATAAAACACAAACTTTAGAACCAATTTCTGTTTTAGAGTAATGATAAACAAAGGTTATAAATTATTTGTATTGACAGATGCACCTTTTTGCAAAATACAAAATTGTTTAACCACTTAAGATGTGTGGTTTGTAACTCACGTACCAACGATATGAAAACTTGCTGTTACATAAAGATATAATCCACAGAAAATACAATTTCAATATAACACAAGTTATAGCACCATCTACTGTTTTAAAGTATAGTTTGACTCATATTTTATATCAGTATTATTAACATTTAAGCTCTCTGCGCAAAAGATCGGTAATTAAAACAACTAAGCTGTGATGTAAATACGAATCGTTCCGTCGGTAACAATTATTGATTTTGTATTTAAGATAAGATACCGAAAATAAATTTAGAGCAACGAAAACAAGTAAAAATATCACCACGTGCTCTTCATTTTTACTGACACATATACTTAAACAATCTGAAACAATAACAGACATTCTAAATTTAAGCTTTTCATATTTTATCAAGAATTCCATAGTACGAGTACTGCTACAAAATGTTTATATGAAACATAACCAAGCCATATGTACAGAAAAGTGTTTCCAAACATGGCAATTATCTGCCTTCAGATCAGCTTGGATCCGAAAAAAAATCGTTGACGTTTTGGATTAAATAGTTTCCCAAAAACTAAGGTTGCAACGGAATATCTGTATTTAGTAAGCCGGGCTGGGGAATTTACTTGATTTGCACAATACAAAGCATGTGTATAATTATACTGTCTTCATACTTCGTAACATAAACGTAATGTAATTTGCACTTTACGCTGCTTTTAAGAGTTTCGGTTGAAAAGATCCATAAATCGTGAATTTCTTCCAGAGACACAATTAGGGGAAATTATTTTTTAATATCCGCAGATCCGTCATTTAGGGCAAATACAAGACAATACGCACAACACATCACAAAACATAGCAATAATTATAAATATTGTTACCGCATTGTGATGGTCAATGTCAAGCATTGGCAATTTAAACAGATTTAAATAAAACGTGTTTTGCAATTTATAAATGAAAACCCTGTAAAGGCAAATCTAGCTCTGCATGGACCGAAAGTAATGGTAAGAACAATATTGTATTCTCCATCGAGTTCCATAAAAGTATCAACGGCAAATTTTGTGGCAATAAAACAAAACAAGCATGAAATATTGTTATAAGGATTATTAACCTCATGTAATGGATCCGAATCATCAACGATCAAATCGTTTGGGGCAAATTCACGGATATTTAAATAATATAGCAATTGAACATTTTAGATCTAGTTGCAAACACTAATAATCAGTACGATTAGTGATATTACAATATAAAACAAAATATAGGACCATATACTGCTTTGAAGTAATAATGAACTCAAGCTTTATAGCAATTTAATTTCGAGATGTTCCCTTTGCATAATGATTACATAGTTACACCAGGTACGAGTATCGTAAAGATATGATGTATATAGTAAACGTATAAACAATAACAATTATTGGTTTTGCATTACATTGAGCTACAGAAAATAAATTTTGGGTAACGAAAACCAGTTGAAAATTGCACCAAGCACTGTTGTCATTTTTATTGCAATACACTATACACCCTTAAAATTACGGTACATGTTCAATTGCAGCATTTAATAGTTTATGGCAAAATTCATAGAACAAGTACTATAAAATGTGTATATGAAACTATCCAACATACATGTAAACATGAATGTTGCAACTAGCCTATTGAGTGCTTTCAGGTTAGCTAGAAATTGAAATCACGTTCGAGGATTGGGTTCAATGATTTTTTTTAAATCCACCGCTACAATTGTATATCGTTATGCAGTCAGTCGGAGCAAATACTTATTTACAAATGTGAACTGCTAATGATATATTACGGTTTAATTGTTCAGTATTAGAATTCCGTGAAATCAGAGTAAAGTTATTATGTTAAATTGCACTTAACGCTGATTATGAGAGTTTCACTTGAACAGATCCATAATGAGATCTGAAAGATCTAGTTTAAGGAATATCTGGACTCTCCATGGGGTATTCAACTCTGTATAATAGTCCCATAAAATATCTTATCATTAACTGCAATCTGTTCTCTCGGCTGACTAAGCAATGGCTTAGTGCACTGTTTCAAGGTATCTCTTTCACTGCAGCAGTGTTGGATCTTAGCTGACAAGAGTCACCACGCTGTGTGCTCACTGTGACCACAGCATGGTGTTAATACACAGGAAACCAAGCCCTTTATTCGGGTGCTGGGAAGGAAGTGTCAAATAAAGAAAGATTAAAGTAGGTCTAGCCTTTAAGTCTGAATACCTTTATTTTCAAGTTATAGAAGTTATAGAAAATCAATAATTCGACAGAGAAACGTTTTTTAGTAAAGCGTTCACTACCATAGTCTGAATCTTTTTTTGCTTTTGCAAGCTACTCTCCATACAATTATGTTGAACAGAAGCCAAGTGTGTTATGTACGACATTGACAGGTGCTGATACGGGAATCTGCGTCGAGGGATGGAAAGAAAGAAACAACTACCAACCTACAAAACCTAGTTTGGAATGCATGAATATATACACACTAACTAAAATGCGAATTAAGCCCACACATGGGCAAGAATTAATGAATAAAACAAGATTCCATTTTCCATCAAGTTTCATAAAATTATAAACGGAAAAATAGGTGGCCATTTAACAAGAAATATAGCACTAAATATTGTCATACGGATACATGAAATAATATACATATTAATTGTTACGATTTTATATTTTATTGCATACCTCATAGTTCGAGCACTGCTAACAAATTTGTATATGAAACTTGTCCAATAAAAATGTGAACATAAATGTTTGAAAACAAGGCTATTATCTGCCTTCTGCACTTAGCTTTTGAAATCAAAATAACGTTCGAGGTTTTGGTTCTATGAGTCTTCCAAATCCAAAGCTACAATGGTATACCTTTGTATAGTCAGTCGGGGGCAAACATTTAACTACATCTTTAAAATACTGGAGATATATTGAAGTATTCTTGCGCAGCATTAGTTCCTTGTGAAATCAAGGTAATGTAATGTTAAATTGCAATTTGCACTGCTTTCATGTTTCCGTTTAACAGATCATTAACAAGCTCTTAATTTCTTAATTGCTTAACCTTTTCAATATTTTTGTTATTCGTTTTGCTATGCACTTATACGACGTTCATGAATTTTATTTTTAATCACATATCTTGGCAATCGTTTTATGCATAATGTCCATCATGCGTAAATTTAACCTCTGATATGTAGATTAGCTATCAATATTCTATGATAGAAGTAAATTGTCTGTAGTACGAAACACAAAGGTTTATAATCTTAATCTAAAAATCGTTCTACACGCGTCTTTGATGCCAAAACTTTGAACTTAATATTGTGCAATGAAAACCAGTAGGCAATGTAACTAAACACTTTTTGAATAAAGTATATTTGGTGTTTATGGTTACTTTTAGTTGAGCCTGATACCGAACGTTTGAGTGTTGGGTTCATTTGGTTTTTAAACTGTTTTAAACTGTTAAGTGTATATTATCCCATTAAGATATATTGTAACATTTAACAATACAAAATGTAGCATTCAAAAACAAGCCAGGAAGCTAATTAATTCTTTAAAAAAACACAGAATCGTATCAACAAATTAAAACACATGACAATGGAAACATTAAGTACCACATAATATTTAGACCGTTTAAATCAGCAATGTGCAAACAGTAAAGTGAAGTAAAGTGTTTGTTGATTATAGTGTCAACCATCGCGATTGAGGGCCAGCCAATTTTGATTTATGAAACACCTTTAATGACTAACATCTTTACTCCCGATTCCTATCCTATATGCCGGGCGCATGGCTGGAAGTCATTTGGTACCCATCGATTTAGCTTGCTGCTGGGCAAGCAAACAGCAATAACAGAACAAGCCCCTTGCGGGACTCGAACCTTCGACCCCCCTCGCTCCGTAGGCGAACGCCCTAACCACTAGGCAGTGATGATATAATGAAGTGTAATATCGATGCATTTATATGAACGAAATTAAAGTAATTGAAATTCTAAAACAGCACCAAATGCTGTTTCTAAGAGTTGTTTTGAATCAGGAACAAATCGAAACTCTTCTTTGTCAATGTATTTCCACTTTCGAAAGATTTTTTTAAAACTTTACAATGTAATAGGCGTTTATATTAGGCGTATGGACTAAATTCCTACCGCTTAGGGTCATACTTTTACAATCGTGAAAAATAAAATGTCAAGGTCCTTTAATTTATATTTGGCAACAGAATATTTTCATATTAATATACGTATATTGTTGATTTCGGTACATTTGACTTTTTATTTTATGCTTTTGGCCAATAAATTAATAAAAATTGTGCGAGCTTAAACGTCACATATTTGTTTATTCTGACGTCATAAAAATGATGTCACAAATGATTCCAAAATTGTTTATCATAACTATCGTGGGGAAAAATGCCTTATTTTGTGCGACGTTGTTTTTAAATTATATTTTCGTTGAATTTTAGCATGTGTTTTCTATAAACAAATGTATGTAAATACTGTACATGTAGATACATTTGCCAAGGAAGGTAAACCACTACTGGTAGATCGATGCGATTGATAAACAAATAGTGCGTTTTATGTGACATTTTCACTGCAGTTAACATATTTTTACTGTTTCAACAGTGGAAATATCAAATTTTATTTAACCAATAAATAGAAGATACGTTTTTGTTTTCGGTGTGTTAACGCGTGATATCATCCCGGAGAAGGGAGACAATTAATATTTTTACGAGCGCTTGCGGGAGTGAAAATATGTAAATTGTCTCCCTTTCCGCGTTATGACACCGAAGACAAAAAATGTCTTTTTTTATGCTTTATTAACTTTTGGTTTACATTTCATTGGAAAATAACGCCATGATGTCAAAATAATGACGTCATTTCGATGACGGTCCGTTTCATTTACTGTATTAAATCGGGACCCCATAAATTAGTCCCCCACTGTGAGAGATATAGATATATATCTCACTGATATTTTTCTATATTTCACTACTTAGCATTAAATAGTTTTCTATATTTCACTGAAAAGCATATAATAAAAACTACATATTACATATTTGTATTTGTGTATTGTTAGAATCCATCTCATTAAAAGAACGTTATCATTTGTATTGAACATCATCCGGTACAAGGCCTTTGTAAATAACTGACTTGTGGTTTATTAGAAATTATACAATCTGAAAAAGTTTATACTATCACAATTGTTTGTTCAAATTGCATTTAAAAGCAATATTATTATTCTGCAAAGGAATGCACATATTAAAAAGATGCATTGTCTATTAAAGCGATGCTTTCGCACACAAACTTACTTTTCTATTCTAGTAGCAGTAACAACTCAGATATTAATTTAAAAGTATTGACTTGTGCGGTGCTTAAAACACAGTTTCATTAATAAAGACGCGATATCAATAAAAATGAACTTAGCACAAATTCTATATATACATGAGAATTTAGGTTTGTACTTTTGTGCAGCGCTTTTCATGTAACTGTAGGTTTTTCTTTTTGCTTTTAATTTTTAACTTAATTAGATTTCTAAATTTATATGTAAATGGATAATAAATATGAATACAGTATTGCTGCTGCTGCTGCTGTTGCTGTGGATGATGATGCTGCTGCTGATGATGATGATGGTGGTGGTGGTTGAGATGATGATCATGATGATCATAATGATGATCATAATGATGAGGAGGATTAATCTTAAAGGCCAAACAGAAGTTCTTCTTATCAGTATAAGGCAATAAAACGGACATATATAGCCTTCTTATCATCTGTAATGATCCAGCGCAGTTGCCGTAGTAGCCAATACCACTTATGGTCATACACTTTCGAGGCTAAACATTAAAATCGGTCGTTATACAAAAATAGACAAAATTTAATTAATATAGCAATATTTCCCACAGAAACGTTATTATTCGTTAAATAATAATATTAATTTTCCCGTTAATTTTCGTGCACGAATTTAACAAATAAATAAATATTTATCTTGTTAGTATTCATATCATTAGAACACGTCCTCGTATGTATCAAACATTATCGAGTACATAGCTACTGTAGATAATTGACTTGTCGTTTATATCAAATATTACAACCTTAGGAAGTTCTGTCCGACCAGTAGATACGTGTCAATCAAGAATTGAGTTGACCAATTTTGGGTTTATATTTCTGTGGTTAATAATAGCACATGGTTGCTTAATCCAATCAATTTACTTAAAAACGTTTTTTTTTTAATGTTGAGAGTTCAAAGTGAGAAGGTGTGCAAAACATAGCTCTGTGACTTTTGCAAAAACAAATATTAAATAGTGATTTAACAGTGGAAGTTTTTGGATAGTCATATATAGGATTGTTGAAAGAATAATTATGACTGAGAAAACAAAATTTGATATTAGATAGAGATTTTGAAGTTATTTAGAAACATTTTGAATATTAAGATTTTTTCTCTGTTCATACAAACGGTAACCAATATACATGGACACACCAGGAGTGCAGTAAGAGGATTATAAGATTCGATGACCAGTTTCTAGTTTTGGTGTGTAATTGGGAGATATTTAACGACTAGTAAGATAATTGAACTGAGTGATATTTAGCTGTGACAGTGTGGATGACTAGTTGAAACAGGTTTAAAACTCTTGTGTAAACATTGTCATGTCTGAAAAAGTGGACAATAAAGTATAATTAGTTGTTTATACACATACATACTTTGAAAGGATAGAAATGAGTGCAAAGGGAGAGAAAGCAGAAAAAGGGAGATAGGCAGTAAAACAACTGCTGTTTAAAGCAAACCAACCAAGTTCATTAGCCTTAAACAAGAACGGGCACCAACGCAACCGAGACCCACCAGTTCCGACTCCAATGAAAGCATGGATTTTGGCGGGCTGCAGGAGCAGATAGACATGATGTGCAGTGGCATTGTGGAATTAAGGGAATACCTTAAATTTGTTGCAGGTTCTATGTCTTTGGAATTGTATTTATAACGATTCAAGAACAAGTTCAATGTTTTTAATTCTCCAAACAAAGTTTCATAAGGACAAAGCCAGACAGATACAGATGTAAAAATATATTAATATCACAGGAATATAAATTCACTGTTCAACTGCTAAATTACTTCAATGGCAAAAATTTATACAAATCAAGATCTATATAGTCCCAATCAGGAATATAAATTTTACGCAGAACTAACTAGACCCAGTTTCAATCAATCTCTAAGATATGTGTTCACCATGTATCAGACAATTATCCAATCAGTACTAGCTCAACAGTGTTAAGAATTAAAAACAGTTAAAAACACTACACACTGTGTGTTACACAGGTAACATACTCCCTCCTCCAGGAAATATTGTCTCCCGGCAATACAAAACACAAAAAAATTAATACATACATTACAAATATAAACTATTGATATATTAAGAAATAAAGTAATACTTATTTCTACATCTATATCAGAATTACATTTAATAAATTATGCAAATATGATTTATAAATAATACATAACAATTTAAATACCAAGTAGTAAATGAATTTAGTCACTTACTTAATCGAAATGATGTACACAATGATTCAATTTGATTCACAGTCAAAAAAAAATGTGTATATACCCATTATCGAGACTCCATTTCACAGTTCATAATAAAACATTTATAAAAACAGTGAATCACACACAATATTCTTCCTGTTTTACATCAGCAATGATAGGACTGTAAACCCAATTACCGTATCTTTCAGGGGTTTTTCTTGTTCTCCTAGGCATAGGGACAGGGGTCGGACGTAGAGCAGATGAGTCTAACACAGACTCTGTATGTACAAAACTATTCGTGGAAATACTATGCTCTATATTTGCATCACGTGGAGGGGAATTAGAAACTCCAGATTGTCTCGTAATAGAGAGAATGACCTTCCTACGCTGAGGAATCACATACACTGAAACATCGGAATCTGATTCAGATTCAGAAGTGCAACTTAATACATCAGATTTTGAGATCAATCTGTTTCTTTTAACCATTGGTTTCTCGACTTTGGCATCACTGATGACATCATCTGCAATTGGTAAAGCATTAAACCGCAACAACATATTACGATGAAGTTTTCTGTTAGGTCCTAACCCATCTGCACGTTGTACAACGTAAATTGGTAAATCAATGTTGGGAATAGAAAGGACTTTGTACGGACTGTTTTCCCATTTGTCAGACAATTTGCAAACAGAAATCAAACCTACACACCTTACCAAGACAAGATCACCAACTTCCAATTTGCAAGCTGAAGCCTTTTTATCATAATGATCTTTTGCCTTATCTGCAGATTTTGAAGCATGATCTGAAGCATTCTTGTAAGCAATTTCTAAACGTTGACGTTTACGTAGTTCTTTCACATAAACAGTTTTGTCAGAACTCTGCTGTTCATTCGAATTCAGACCAAAGACAACATCGATTGCCAATTTGGGATGCCACCCAAACATCAAGAAATGGGGTGAATAACCAGTCGAATCACTCCTAGTGGAGTTGTACGCCTGCACAATTGGACCTATATAAGACTTCCAGTCAGACTTTTGATGAGGTTCTAGAGTACCCAACATTTTAATCAGAGTCTGATTGAAACTTTCGCAACTTCCATTACCCATAGGATGGCAAGGAGTAGTGCGTGTTTTGGTCACACCTGCTAAATTGCACAGTTCTTTGATAACTCTGCTCTCGAAATTCCGCCCCTGATCACTGTGTAATCGCTCTGGAAAAGAATAGAAACGAATGAAGTTTTCATAGAGAGCTTTTGCGGTATTTTCAGCTGTTTGATTTCTGCAAGGCACAGCTTGAGCATAGCGAGTAAAATGATCTGTAATGACCAATATGTTCTCGATATTGCCTTTAGAGGGTTCTAACGTTAGAAAATCAATGCACAGAAGTTCCATTGGGTGTGTAGTTTGAATTGGGACTAACTCTGCAAGTTTCACCGGGGATTTCCTACGAATGCAACGATCACAATTCTCGATACGATTATTCAAATCATTTTCCAAACCAGGCCAATAGAATCGCTGTCTTGCCAACCAGAGAGACTTCTCTTTACCAGGATGGCCAACTTCTTCGTGAACACCATGCAAAGCCATATCAAAGACAAAGGTACAACTAATTGTTTTATGCCATTACCATCTAGAGTAAAAGAACGATACAGGATTCCATTTTGCATAAACAAACTGTTCCATTCTCTTAAGAATTTTTGAACAGAAGGACTCTCCTGACTCAACATTTCTCCTCTGGGACGAGAATTACTACTCAGAAGGTCAATAACCCTTTGCAATGTGATATCATCGGCTTGGACTTTCTTCCAATCGATCTGATCAGTGTTCTGAAAATCATGTGATACCTTTTCTGTTTCAGGAGGAACACTTGCTGTAGCCACACAATCTGCCAATGCCACATCCGCTTGTACACCGGAACACAGCTTTGATTACATCTGGAAATATCTGCTGAGGAATGCGAGACAAACCATCAGCATCTGCATTCAACTTCAAATGTCTGTAGGATATAGAAAAGTTATAATTCGACAAAGCTGCTATCCAACGATGACCTGTAGCGTCAAGCTTTGCAGTGGTCAACACATAACGGATTGTTATCAGTGACCTCTTCGAAAGAAACACCAGCTAGATAATCCTGAAATTTTTCCGTGACAGCCCACTTGAGTGCCAAGAATTCAAGTTTATGAGCAGGATACTTCTTTTCACTGTTCTTAAGACCACGACTAGCATAAGCGATCACCCGCTGTTCACCATTCTGAACCTGATACAAAACAGCTCCAAGGCCAGAAGTAGAACTGTCAGTGTGCAGAATAAAAGGTTGTGTGTAATCTGCATAGGCAAGGATAGGGGCAGATGTAAGACATGAAATCAAGGTATCTAATGCCTTTTGCTGTGCTGCTGACCACTCCCACTTGCAAGGAACCAACTTTTTACGTCTCTTCGATGGTTTATCATTCAGACAATGACCTTTCAGAAGAGAATTTAAAGGCTCAGCTATAGAAGAATAACCTTTGACAAACCTTCTGTAATATCCAGTAAAACCCAGAAACTGCCTCAATTCTTTCACATTCTGGGGCACAGGCCAAGTTCTGACTGCGGCAACCTTTTCTGGATCTGTATGAATCCCTTTATCTGAAATGACATGACCAAGATATGAAGCTGAAGACATGAACAGTTCACATTTTGAAGGTTTCAGCTTCAAACCATGACATTCTAGCTGAGAGAGCACGGAAGAAAGCCGTGTCAAATGCTCATCAAACGTACGAGAGAAAATCAAAAATCGAGGAACACTAGACATTCTCTGATATTAGGGTCTCCCATACAACGCTCAGTCAATCTTTAAAATGTTGCACACGCGTTAGTCAAACCAAAACCCATACGACTCCATTCATAGAATCCAAGATTACCAACTGAAAAGGCAGTGTATGGTTTGGATTCCTCCTCAAGCTCAACATTCCAATAGCCGGAACGGAGGTCTAATTTGGAGAACAAGGTAGCACCAACTAAACAATCAGTAATGTCATCAAAACGAGGCAACATGTAAGCATCCTTTCTAGTTTTGGAATTCAACTGACGCCAGTCTATACAAAAACGCAAACTGCCATCTTTCTTACGAACAAGAACAACATTACTCGAGAAAGGACTTTCAGAGTGACGGATCACACCTGCATCCAGCATCTCTCGTATGTGCTGTCTCACATCGTCGTACATCCCATGAGGGATTTTCCTGTAAGGTTGTTTGAAAGGTTTTGGATCATCTAAAACAATTTTGTGTTTTAAGATATCAGTGCGACCTATATCAGTAGGACCAGTGGAAAATACCTCTTTGCAGTTACCCAGAACTTCATACACTCTTTGAAGTTGTTCAGGAGACAGATTTTCTTTGTTGATCTTGATTCTCAGATCTGAAATAGGAGAATCATGGCAAGGCATCTATTTGGGTAATTTAGATGAAAGATCATCAATGACTGAAACTTCAGAAAGTTTACATATGTTGGTTTTTGGAGCAAAAGTGATACACTTGACCGACAGATTGCACACAAGAACAACAACTTTTGTGTGTGAACCGAACTGTTTCAACTGAATCACCCTGGGGCAATTTGTATAGTTTGGATTGCCACATTCCAAATTTTCTGTTACGACCTGTGAAATATTGTGATTAATATTTCTGGCAATACAGTTGATATTCTTAGTTTCAAATGGTCCAAGTTTTAAAGAATTTTTACCTGACAGCTTAGCATTGAATTCGATAATGTGCAAACTATCGACTGCTATTTGCCACTCTTCAGGAACATCTTGTGATTGGATAGTATCACGGACAATGATGTTTGTACCCAAAATCACTGGACATGAACAGTTGAATTTGTTGTCTGGGACAACCAAAATTGGTGCATAAATAGGTGACTCCAAGCATGACATTTGATTTGAACATTCAATATACCCAAGATAATGAATTTTTGAACCATCAGCTGTAGAAATGTCTATACCAAGGTTTTCAATACCAAAAATCTCTGATTTGTCTGATAAATTCATGTAAGCTGATTCAGAAATAGTAGAAACCATAGCACCAGTATCAATGAGACACTTCAATGGTTCACCATTGATCATCACCATAGAACTATTCGACACACCAACTATTCTATCAGCAAGGCCATTAGACTCAACTACCCCCGTTTGGCCCATAACAGGGGCGGTCAATCTTGGCGACTGCGACTGGAAATTGTAGTCACGACCTTTATATGAGTTCATGCCCCTGCCTCGACCACGGTTGTTAAACGGCCTGGATCTGTTGTTCTGAAACGGAGGATTCTCAACTCCTTGTCCACCATGTGGCTGAGAAAAAGAAGGAGCATGCATTGATTGCTTTTGTGATGTAAAACATTCTAAAATCTGATCCAGTTTAGAACTATATCTGGCATCAAGTCTGGATTCAACCGCCGAAATCTCATTCTTCAAAGACAATTGAAGTTTTGAAAGTTTTGAGTCAATAGATTCTCCTTGATCTGAAACAACAGAAGATGCATGGCACTGTTTTGTTTTAGAAGAGGATGACTGAGAAGAAATACTTATTTCCTTGTCAACCATACGAATCTCTCTGAGTAGAACATTGAAGTCAGTGATTGTGTCATACTTGTGTCTGGTCTGAGACTTCAACTAACGTGGGGATGTACTCAATTTAAATTACTAGGTTTAGATGTTGATCTATCTAAAATGATTTAGCTGAATTATAATGATAAACTAGTTAAATTAGAAAATTGCATTGCATATTGGAATAGAAGGGATCTAACTCCCTTAGGTAGAATCACTGTTGTTAAGTGTTTGGTACTTCCCTTGTTGATTCACCTGTTTGTCTTTTTGCCAAACCCTGGATATTCCACTATTAAAGATATAAATGATAAACTCTACAAGTTTGTTTGGCAGGGGCCTTCACAAATTAAAGCCAAAGTCATTACAAACGATTTTGAAGAAGGGGGGCTAAAATGGTAGACATACATGCTTATATGAAAAGCTTGAAATTATCTTGGGTAAGAAACGTTATTCAAGGATAGAGCAAATTCACGGCTTTGGCATGGACGTTAATAGAGTTTAAAAAGCTATGTAATACAGGTTGTTTATATGCAATAAGTGCTATAAAATGAATAACAAACACTTTTTGGATTGATGTTTTAACTATATATGCAGAATTTGTTAAATGTATTAGTTTCAAGTTTCAAGTTTTTTTATTGGAACATCGGCAAAACGCCTTTGACCATTGACATACAAGTAAACAACATATAGTCAAAGTGCATCAGTACAATACAAATACAATCATGTTAATAGACATAGACATAAACTACAGTGAAGAGTGTTCAAACATCGTGTACAAAAGTGTATGTATTAAAACAACGCAGTGAGAACAAACAAGTAATAAATAGACAATATATTTAGTGTTTCATACAATATTTGTTAAGAAGCAGCAAATAGTTGTAATTTTTCCTCACGGAGTTTCATAGCATCGGTAATGAATCTGGCAACATTGTTAATGACTGTAGTATTTTGACAAGAGAGAATGTTTTTAAATTTTACTAAATTTGGCCAGTTGGATCGAATACAATATTTTGTTCGAAGATCTTTGTAGATTGAGCAAGTTAGAAAGAAATGATATTCGGATTCAACAGTGTTTGCATTACATAGTTTACATTTGCGTTCATCTCTAGGTATGTTATTATATCTACCAGTCTCAATTTCCAATGTATGGGCGCTAAGTCTAAATCTTGATAGCTGATGTTTTTGATTTTTATTATTAATGCAATCTAGATATTTTTCCTACACGAATTCCGTCTTAAACATTTTATAGTACTCTAGTTTCGGTTGGTTATTAATTATAACGTGCCAATTTTGGATAAACTGATCTTTTATTCTCTGGTTAATTTCATATGAATAATTAAAATTGTCGTTTAAGTTATTGAAATACATTCCGTATCCTAGTTGTTCAAATGCTTGTTTAACAAATACACACCACAGAGTATTGTTATTGTTATTATCCCTAATAGAATCATTGTAGAGATTACATTGTTCGTTGTAAACAATGTGCATCAAAGATTCGGGGTTTTGCTTAATTTTAACCCAATAACTAAGGGCACGTTGCTTGCATATAATAGAGAGAGGAAATCTGCCTAATTCACCTAAAACAGCGGCATTAGAAGTCTGTGAGCGTACACCTGGAATAGTTTTACAGAATTTAAAATGAAGTTTATCTACTTCTTTAATGTTGTAAATTCCCCATATTTCAGATGCATATAGAATAATTGGAACAACTAGGGAGTCAAAAAGAGAAAGTTTTGTTTTAGTACTTAGCTGCACTTTACTAAAAATAGACAATAAATGATTATAAGCTTTTAAGGCTTGTTCATTAAGTGCCTTTATTGCTCTTGATATATTACCAGTAAAGTGTAGTTTTAGGCCAAGGTAACAAAATTCATCAACAAATTCAATAGCCTGTTGGTTAATATTCCACCTAGACGAACAATTACTTTTCCTTTTTTCAAATATGCACATTTTAGTTTTGTTTACATTTATTTTGTATTGATTCTGTGGAGAAGCTATTAAATATGTCTTTGCTTTATAACAACTATCTACTGATCAACAACAAATACATTTTTTGGAACTATTGGTACAACAATGGCATTCAGTATGTTAAAGATGTTATTAATGACAACGGACAAATCTTGTCAGAGCAAGAGCTACAAAACAAAATAAATCGATCCGTAAATTTTTACACTATGAAGGCTTAAAAATAGTTCTTTCTGCGTACATTGCCTCATTGCAAAATATACAACTAGTACATTATAAAGTACAAATGTATCCAATTTTGTCAACCTATATTAAACCAATAATTGTTAATTCTTGCAACAAGATACTATATAATATGCTGACATTTAACTCAGAAATCCCAACATGCCATTCTTAATGGAATGAGTATTTTGTAAATGATACTATTCAATGGGATATTGTACATGGACAAGTGTTTAAAAAAAAAAAAGATACATATATGCAATGGTTACATACTAGGATTGTCCACACAATATTGGGAACAAATTCATTCCTTTTTAAAATGGGCATGTCCGGTAGTAGCGCATGCACTTTTTGCAAATTGTCGGAAGAATCAATTACCCACTTATTCTGGGAATGTAACACAGTGCAAACCCTAATTAAGGATGTTTCCGATAGTTTAAAAAATGCAAATATAAGAATTGAAATAAATTGCAAATTGGTACTGCTTGGTGATACAAAAGAAAACGACAATTGTTTTATTCCTTTCATGGAAATTAAAAAGTACATATTTGCATGTAAAAGGAAAGATGTTATCCCAAAATTTTCAGGTTTAAAAACTAGTATAAGATTAGCTTTAAATATTTATACAAGCACAAAGTATGAATCCAAAAAAGATTTCTATTGGACAGTTATAAGACTTCTATGCAATTAGTATGTTGAAATAGTTAATTCCATTGTTCATTGTTAACTACTTATAGAGCAGTGTTTGTATACATGGTTGAATGTACTGTGTAGTATATATATTGTATTTATTGTATACCTGGTTTAAATGTACTGTTTTTTACTTATTTATAGTTTATAGTGTGCATTATGTAAGATTTGTCATTTTGACAAATTGTGAATTGATATTACGAATTGAATAAAATTGTTAAACAGGAAAAACAAAAATTATTTAAAATCCTTGGACAAACAACCTTGGACAAACAGAAAGGCGGAGCGATCTATGTTCGTCTACTGGTTCAATTGTTCAAATTGCATCACCCAAGCAATATTATTATTCCGCAAAGGAACGAACGTATTAAATTGTCTATAAAAACGATGAACTTATATATGTTAGAAATACTGACATTGTAATTTAAAAGTATTTACTGTTACACAGTATTAGTGCTTATACTAATACTTTATGGATACAAAAACATGATGAATATGTTCAATATAAATAAAATGATGAATTTGATGATGATGATTATGGTGTTGTTAATGATGATGATGATGATGATGGTGGTGGTGGTGGTGGTGGTGATGATGATGGTGGTGGTGATGGTGAAAGTGATGAAGAAACCGATACCAATTGGGTCATAAAATTTGGAACGTGAAAAATAAAATATTTATATATACCGTGCAGTACATTTTCTGGAATAAATAAAAACACAATATAAAATATTTAATAATAATAATAATAGTAATATTATTATTATTATTATTATTATTAATATTGGTAATATTAGTATTAGTAGTAGTAATAGTAGTAGTAGTAGTAGTAGTAGTAGTAGAATAAGTAGTAGTAGTAGTAGTAGTAGTAGTTAATAGTAGTAGTAGTAGTAGTAGTAGTAGTAGTAGTAGTAGTAGTAGTAGTAGTAGTAGTAGTAGTAGTAGTAGTATAATAACTAGTAGCAGTAGTAGTAGTAGTAGTTAATAGTAGTAGTAGTAGTAGTAGTAGTAGTAGTAGTAGTAGTAGTAGTAGTAGTAGTAGTAGTAGCAGTAGCAGTAGCAGTAGCAGTAGAAGGAATAGCAGTAGCAGAGCAGTAGCAGCCGCTGTCGCCGCCGTCGTCGTCTTCGTCGTCGTCGTCGAGGAAGCAGAAGCAGCTGTAGTAGTAGTAGTAGTAGTAGTAGTAGTAGTAGTAGTAGTACAAGTAGTAGTAGTAGTAGCAGTAGCAGTAGCAGTAACAGTAGAAGGAATAGCAGTAGCAGAGCAGTAGCAGCCGCAGTCGCCGCAGTCGCCGCCGTCGTCGTCTTCGTCGTCGTCGTCGTCGTCGTTGAGGAAGCAGAAGCAGTAGTAGTAGTAGTAGTAGTAGTAGTAGTAGTAGTAGTAGTAGTAGTAGTAGTAGTAGTAGTAGTAGTAGTAGTAGTAGTAGTAGACTGTACAGATAGGAAAGACGCGATGTCTTTAAAAATGAACTTAACAGATATTCCTAATGTAATAAGATTTGTGTTTTATATTTAGTTTATTGTTACAAAGGATGCATTAAATTAGATATTGTTATTGTTACGTGTATGGCGAAAACAACAATGTTAATAATATAAATTAATTTTATTTTACATTTTTCACCCGTAAGACTGGGATGTTTTCAAACTAAGTTGTTTTAAAACTAAAACAAATCAGATTATCTGGTCTCGCTAACGGTTGTGTGTAACTTATACGAATAGTATACGGAACAAAACAATATACACTACAAACTCATATATGTGACAATTAAAATTAAACTGCATAAATTATTTAATTTAATTAATTTCAACCTAGACAAGCAGCTTGATTGAGACGAAAGCCAGATACTTATTGCGACACGTTTGAGTCATTTTCCTGTGAACATTTAGGACCAAGATCTAGTATCTAAATGGAAGACCACCCGAACGTAATTACACATCCATTTGTAATTACCTTACAAAACTTACAATCGACAACTAAACAACTCATTTTAAACATAAACAATTTATCGTAAATCATGTTGATTTTATGTCCAAGTTTATATAACACACGTTGCATTGAATTATTATTGCTATCGTCATATATATTTCGAAACATATTGTGCTTATACTAGCATTTTGTTTTTATTTAGTTTATTATGTTTTCGCCCGGCCTAACCAGTGTCAATTACACAAATACGTGATATACAGTTACTAATCATAACTGAAATATAAATCATAACGCTT
Source organism: Congeria kusceri (assembly GCA_027627225.1). Taxonomy (NCBI): domain Eukaryota; kingdom Metazoa; phylum Mollusca; class Bivalvia; order Myida; family Dreissenidae; genus Congeria; species Congeria kusceri. The sequence goes on from CM051038.1 coordinate 42,481,029, forward strand.
ACCACTGACATAACAAAATAAAAATCACAAACACCATCGACAAATAAACATATGCATGTACAAATAATATAAAAAGTCATAAACAAGGGCCAAACAAAAAACTAAAACTGTACAGCATAAATATCTACAACTAAACAAAATAAACAGCATAAACACATACAATCGACAACTAAACATACGCAACATAAACTTGACGAAGATATCTTAAATATAAATGCTCATCACTAACTAGCGACAACTAAACCTTTACAACATAAATACTTAAGAGTGACAACTAAAACAAACACCATAAACACTTCCCATGTAATATAACAAAATAAATCATAAATAATTGCCGACAATTACGAAAATTAACTCATGAACACTTACAAATGCTAACTAAAATTAAAATCGCCAATACTTACAGTGACAGTTTCGTTGTTGCGAAGAAAGCGGAGAGTCCCTTCGAGTGTCGGTACCAGGGATTTTTGACGACTCTCACCAAAGAAACCCTCAATATTTTATAGCTACATGGCGTTGTTAGCCGTTCAGCCAATCACCATCTTCGGTCCTGTTACTGTTAACACGTTTTGTCTTATCTTTAATTGTATTCCCAACCGGAAATATATCAGGACCGCCGTTCGCGGGCTGACAGCTGCAGCGGCAGATAGTCGTAGATTTAATTTAAATATACAAATCACTGCCTCATTAATTCAGCCCAAATGGTACGATTAAAATCACGATTCTTCCCTTTTATAATATTTTGACAACATGAATCTTGCTGTATGAGGTTTTCTTGTAAAGGAAGAAATAGAATGTTTTAGCTATTAAAGTTTTTGTTTGTCTCAGGGTATTGTATTACTTTCGACTGAATATTCCTTGTTTTGCGTTAAAGGAAAATTAATACAGTTAAAACCCTTGTGCTACTGTTTAGTTTAAATGAAAATATATGGATATAATGAATGGATTACACCGAATATGTTTTTGTATTTTAACGAATTGTTATTCATTCACTTAGAATATAATAACATATTCAGCAGAATACATGTACATGTATAACATTTTGTAACGGTGTTTTGTGGCAACGACATGGCAAACATGTGTATAGTCATTTTTATAAAGGTATGGATATTCGAATATAGCGACCGTTTTATTGAGTATCGCAATAGTTTTATCCTCCAAAAAACAAATTTTTACTAATATTGATTATATATACATGTTTTTATATTTCAACATTCTCTATACAAAATCATTGTTGATCATGAATAAAATGTATATAACGTCAAGGTCGGGCCCAAACATAGGCACGCACGCACGTGCGTACACTTGACTGCAAACAAACATCGAACATTTAAAACTGACAAAAACGTCTTTTTAATGAAACGTCACTGGGGAAGTTCAAATAAAAAACCAACAAAAGCTGCATTTGTATATGTTAGTCGATCAAAAACACGTTGTACTATTTTCTGTTTCAATGCGATCCTGTACTTGAAGCTTACATTCTATTATTTTTTTTGGAAACAAACGATGTTTTATTCTTTATGACGTGTTTTATACTATACACGAACATATTTTACAACCACCGTCATGTACCTTATATTTAAACATCTATCTTCGCCATTATTAAAATAATGAGGGGATCATGTCTCCATTTTTCAGTGTGTATGCTGGATTCAACCTCAGACGCGCCCATGAAATTTTTCTACCAATAAGGTGTTTTCGGCTTACGTGACTGTATTTTGTGGTACATAAGAGAGAACAAGTAGATGTTTCTACATATATCCATCATGTGCAAATAAATCGGCATATTTATCCAATCATGTTTTTTTTACAGTTATCGTAATTTACACAAAAGTGCATGTGGTTAAGCTTCTGATGTGTTTGTGATGTTCAATAAATTGAAATTAATCTGTTTACAATAGCTGTGCATGGCTTTCATCTGTTCGTGACAAAACCTGTAACGGTCTATTAGCCCCTTGTATATGCATCCACTATATAATATAAGGGATATATTTCGAGAAATGCTTTGCCACGGATAGTTTAAACTCCTCCCCATCTATTGTTAAATGATTAATTTCCATTCATTGAATATCACAAACATAACCACGTGTTCTTCAATATATCACACACATTATGCACGTGCTTATTTTCATGAAATAGTTAAACCGCTAAACACGTGATATCCAAGTGCGATGATTGGATAACATTGCAGATTAATTTAAATGTGATTAACATTTGTGGAAGCGTCTACTGACATACGAGCAGACGGATACATGCAGGCACTGATACATTGTAGATTATAAATATCGGCATACACACGGTTTTCAACTGTTTGAGCAACAATCAAACAATAGCTAGATGTGAACAATAATAATGTTAACTGAATTTAAAATTGGAGCCCATTTTTCTTATCACGTTCATGTACACGTGATTTTTATACAAGCTTTATACCAAGAAAGGCATTTGCATACGTTTAGTAATTGAAAAAAGAAACAAGCCAAATGGTTTCAAAAATAAATGTTACGGCCCTCCGTAATTTCTGTGTTTTTTTTCTAATGAACAATTACTAATAAGTACGTTGTTAATTTATGAATAAGGGTACAGAAAAATGTATAAAATAACTACATGTAGACGTATTAGAAAATTAAACCAGTAATAAAAACAGACAAATACATAAACCAACTTCTGCGATCCGTTTGAAAATGTCCAGTTTGTAAATCAACACCTACTTTAATGTTGATAATATAAAAACGCAATGCGATACATTTCAGTATTTGTTTAGCATATACAAAAAATGTACATCCCACGTTCCCTGTTTTCGGCGGACGCGACAGTATATTGTAGTAAATGTAAGTAAATATGAGAATAATTAACAAGTACATCCACGAAACGATATAAATGTTTAAATTTGTTGAACGCTCTAAATAATTATTTAGGCACTAACCATGCTTATAAATTTCTTACTTTAATTCAATCGTCATTATCCATCATTTAACGGGTGGCTGAACATTTTACATGTCGAGTGATGGACTATGTGTATATCCACTATTGAATTATTAAACTAGACATTTGCACGAGGCCATTCAAACAACAAACCTGCTTACCTAGCGTTAACGACTTTTAACCAAGACCACTGTTTCCACGAATTACACGTATACATACAGTGTATATTCAGAGTTCACAGTAGGTCAAGAAAGGTAGTAGCCATAAACATTGTCATATCTAAAGGTACACGCAGACCGAAGGTCACGGACCTAATAAGCTTATAAGTCAATATCATGGCCGTTTGGTGCATCAAATCACTGATCCTATTGTATGCATTTTATAATACCGGGGTATACGTTTATTTCATGTACAAACGCGTCCCTTCAAAATGTGCGTGTGGCGCCCTACTGAACGCTTACAAATCGTCCCTTGAAAGTCAGAGGGTGCTATGAGCATATGTGCACATAATGCTAATAGCACCTTATGGCTTTCAAGAGACGGTGTTTGTAAATACCATTAATATTGTCATTTACATGGGTCATTTTCCTGGGTCACTGACTTTTTTCGTCTTAAGTGTCTAACCTCACTTATGACCTTCTCAATATCCAATCACATGTTATGAAAACTTCCCGCGAGTAGTCCCGAATGATAAAAATGCTAATATTGCATCGGCTTATTGACAAACATATCAAACTCCACTGGTCATAAGAAAGGGTGCAACATCCCAAAAATATGGAAGACACATTCGTAACAATTTTGGAGTATTGATGGAAGATTCAATAATGGTATACCGCAGAGACACGAAATGAAAGCTCTCATATATAACAAACTCTATTGAAATATTTGAAATGTAATTGATATGTAAAAGAGCGATACATTTATCATTTTGTAACGATGTAAATGAATACAGTTGACTACGTTTGAGTGTTCCTTCTATACTCGTACGCAATAAGCACACTATAATTAGCATTCTGTCGAAGACCATGCTTCCACCGCAAAGGGCATATTGACTCGACGCTCGTGAATGAATTTATTCTGGACTCAAGGTCAGTGTGAGGTCAGTCTTTCTGAGCTTTAAACTACAGGAGTAGTGGAAAATGTAAGGAACATGACTTCAGAAATTAATGTACTAGTTACCAAAATAACTTGCCGCGTATGCACAGATACCCAATGTATTGAATTGTATACAATCTAGCCATTATTATCTGTATTGCTCTTTTTCTCTTTATTTTTTTTTTCTATTTTATTAAGTAATACTGAAAACTCTGAAGATCACACAAAGTCATTTTTAAAGAAGAAGAGAAGAAACTTTATTTTGAACAATAAGTATACACTCATTAGTTCAAACAGAGTTAGTTACATACACATACAGTTGCAATTTCTGGTTAGGACGTCTTTACATGAAACATATTAGAATCTGAGTGTTAAAAACATTACACGAGTTTTATCTGAGTGTTAAATCTATAGCAACATATTTATAACAGCGTAATCGTGGTCTTATATTCATGCACGTATCTTTGTCACTTTAAATTATATAGTGTTAGAGATTATTTATAATAATATAGTAATTTTGCATTAGTTGCAAAAATGGTTTTGTATACGTTACTTAGCGTATACGTTACTTACGTATAAAACTACATACAGCAAAATATTAACGTCATGGTAACTTACATATAAATATACATACAGCAAATAAATGAGGGAGAAAAAGTAGTTGCACATGGAAGAAAGACAGACAATTTGGAATGTTAGTTAAGTGCGTATCCGTAAATTATGTTTTATAGATTAAAGAAACATATCTTTGTGTCGGAGAAAGCTGTAATATAAATACATCGATAACCCGCATAGTTCACTTTTAATTTCTGTGTTTACTAATTCGGTAAATTTAGGGATATTTGGGCGATGCCAGTATTTGCGTTTAATATATTGACGTCTAAGATCGTAATACACGGGACATTTTAAAAGAAAGTGAAACTCGTCTAACATGTCTAAAAAAACAAATAATGTAAAACATAAACAGATCTGTTAGGGGGAGTTAACTATAAGTCAGTATGTGAGTATTGTGTGCCGTTTGGATCTAGTCATTCATGTGACGGATAAGTGAGTTATAAGAGGAAATCCAACCGTGTTACGCATTTGTCAGTTTAAATATATTTATTTATGTATGAAGTTCGGCTTACATACTTTATTGTCAGACTTACCATAGACGCCGAATATATGGTAAGGACATTTTTTGTTTAATATTACCTGCACGTTGTACATTTCATCAAAGACAATCAGGCATTGCATCGAGATTGTGGATTGCCTGATTGATGTAGAAGTACAAATATTTTCCAACGCGTCAAAGTAGTTGCATGTCGTTGTGTTTTTCGTATGGCTGCGGCATAAAATTATTTCAGTAACAATATATGCAGTGGTAAATGACTAGATCATTATAATCTGTATCTAGAGCTGGTAAAGTAATATTTGAATTACTTCTCTTTTATTTTATTAACTAGTTTATAACGTTTAAATATAAACCGGGTGTTACGTGTACATCTTATCGGAAAAAGCCATAAACATAAAGATCTTTAAACATCGCTGTACCCGTGGGTGATTGATGAAAAACGTACAATCAGATATTGATTATTTAAACATGTAGGTAAAATAAACAACCTTGTGCTTGTGATTTATTATAGTAAACCTGGTAAAGAAGGACAATCTACCAATGTTAAATGATGCAATTATATTTGGGTTACTTCGCCTCTAGGTTTCAGGAGTTTAATCGATGTAAATAAAAACTGAACAGCTAATCGAAACTGCCATACATGTAAACATGCAGATAAACAGCCTTGAGCGTGTGATTTATAAGGGCCAGCAGGTATCGGTTATATCGGCATGCAGATAAACAGAACACTCTTGTATGTGTAATTTATTATTATAAAACCAAGTATTGATAATAGACCGCTCTTCCACGAAAAGAATTTAGTAAGGGATAGTCAACAACGCAATTCTTTTTTTAAAGTAACAACTGCAATATTGTTTGCGTGATTTGATGCTTGTTCATAACAATACATAAAGCAGATGTGGGAAGTTATGTACCGATAAATTGTTAAATATCACAGTAGTGCGAGTCGAAACCAACATGACATCCACTTACAGGACAATTAGTTTCCTGCGGGAACAGTATTGTTACATAGTTATAATGGACAATTATTCTTGTTAATGTCCTTGATGCGCAATTACTAATGATTTTTAAGATAACACCGGCTGTGTCATTATAATTTTGAATATTGCAATGTCTTAAAGTATAATACACACGTTTAAGATAATCCAATACAAACAAACCAACATTAAGACTTATTTAAAAATGCATTTTGAGTCCTTATAAGGACAAAGAACTTAATTCACCGAGTAAACAAAAATAACGTGTGTTATCCCTTAGACGTAGATGTAGATCTATGCAATGCATCAGTAATAAAACTTGTATAGCTTATTAGTGTCAATACTTACAATGGTATTACGTGTTTGCAATATGAACATATGTGGCGTTAAAAAATTTAGATTTCCCTTTCAATTTAGAGGCGAAGAATAGTACACGTCTAAGCAGTACATTGTGGGTATTGATATACCAGTGACAGTCGGTATACATATGTCGTGGGAAACCCGGGCTGAATGACCGTGCGTGAAGTGTTGCCCTGAATCAGCCTGTGTAGTCCGAACAGGCTGATCCGGGACGACACTTCCCGCTTTTATGGTATTTTCTGTTTCACAGAAGTCTCATCTAAATATTAATCAGCTGTAGGCGGAAAGTGTCGTCCTGAATTAGCCTGTGCAGACTGCACATGCTAATCCGGGGCGACACTTTACCCACATGCATTAAGCCTGGTTTTCCCACTACACGCCTCATATGATTTATAGATATGGATCTAACACAAAATATGATTATTTATAACTCAAACGAGATAGCACGATTATACATTTTATTCAGCTTATTACCCGAACAATGTAATATATGTCACTGTACATGCATGAATGTTGTATGTGCTAACAGCTTTAAGTTAGAATTAAATTTGAAAAAAAAATGGCGGAATTTAAAATATCAACATATTAGGTAGGCCTACGTGGAAAGTTTTTGTCAACATTCCATTGCATTCTTTGTCCTAAAAATATCGATACTTCCTTGAGGACAAAGCACAAGAGGACTAGAGGAGAATACCTGTTTAATTTATACATTTTGTTATCAGAAAGAGGCGGCGGGATTATCAATCGAAACCTCTTCACAATCTAAATATGTTATACAGTCATAAACAGTAATAAAAAATAACTTAAACTTTTAACAGGAAGAATTATGCAATGCATCGACTGGGTATGACAGCCATAATCAATATCGTGAAAACCCAAACAACTCTTTGGCTTGATAATGCTATATCGAATTATTATTCAAGATATATGTTGCGTGGTATTTATCTACTGTAATTGATAACAAAATGAACACCAATGTGGAATCAAACTCGATTGTTTCATAGACTAAATCACAGGACTATTTTGTAACCGATTTTCAGCCCTCTTTGTCATAGTTCGATATATCATGCATTATTGTTGAATATAAAATTGGACATGTTTTTCGACAAAATACTAGTACATGCAAATGTATCAACCGTAAACCAATCCTATTGGACAGCCGTCGGCGTTTTGTTCCCATTTAATTAACAAAAATAATAGTATATCAAATTTTATGTAATACGGTCCATGAATAGTATGCGTGTGACTCAGACGATGATGCATTAATATGTTTCCACTGTGAGATTGTATCGATTTCAAAATTAGTTTTAAATAGTTATTTAAAATAGTATTATATTATTGGCAAAATGTCATGAATTGAATGAATGAATTGGTAATACATGCATCTATTATCGACTATCGCATGAAGTGTGTTAAACATGGCAAATACACAATAGAAGGTGGGATTAAACAATGAACAAATGACAATGGCATGTGCAACGTGTGTCCAAAACAAAAATATATGCTATACACATAACAACTTGTGAATATATATTAACACAACAGCACAAATCGTTTAGTGATAGACGAAGACACGATGATTTACTATAATAGTCTGATTATCAAGACACTTGCTTATATATTTAAGTGAAGGTATGTTTTTGGCAACTGCTTATCACTTAGTGTGTAGTATGGGCTATTTGATCTCAAAATCATTCACATATTCGTGGAACCCTTCTACGTACTTTCGTGTCAGAATCGGTATTGCGCCTGAAAACGGAACGGAACAATAACATAATGACATCAAATCATATTACAACCATATGCATGGAGGTGCGTTATGATTTCAGTTGCATGTGTCAAATTACGTCCTTCTTTCAAACAAAAGTGAAATGGTTAAAACCATTACCATTCAGAAAAAGCGACAACTGATTTAAGCCTACATTGGAATTTTAACTGACATTCCTACCAAATAATACACCAGGGAAGCGTCAACTAATTTCAATCTACATCGGGGAACTATTTTATACGTTTATGCCTAAGCTAACGTACCAAGTTAGTTATTATTTTCTTCCTTGTCTTTCTGACCATTCGTACTGTTTCTGCAACAGCCACGTCTCCGTCACGTTTTATTCCTCCACAATGCACCACATGACCGCAAATAGACCACTGCTTGTGTAGCCATCACTACAGTATGTACAACGTTATAACTTAGTAAACTTGAATAGCATTGATTACTTTGACAAACATATCCCAAAAGCCGTGACACAATGCTGAAGAAATCGACATACATAATACATTGGTTTGTCACGTACTTTGTATATTAGATGACATACGAAGAATTGTCTTCAATGTAATAGCATATACTCACTGACATTGTATCCCCAGCGGGCCATTCTTTGAACAATCCTGTGCATCGACCACAGTACTCAGCATATCATCAGGATTGCAAACAGGAGAATCCTTCGGCCACTTCAGAAAGTGGAAGACACGGACGTCGAAACGTTGTTTCTGACAAATAATGGCAAACATTTCATGTCAGTTCTAGAATTGTGCTTTAAGTACAAATCATATTTCACTTATGGTGTTTTTACAATTGTATCTCGCTACTGTAGTTTAACATTTAGTCACGTATAAGCAATTTTGGAAGCACATTTATATAGTTACATATGAAATAAATCATTACCTTAATATGTTTGTATCTGACAATATTATCTACATAATGGCCTCTACATTTGCTAGACAGCAGTGTGGCTGTGAATGTACCAAGCACGAGGACGCTGTCACCCACGGGCACAAAGGGACTTACGTTAACATATCGTAACAGTTTATTGCGCACCATTATAGTGAAGCATAATTGTTCATAAAATACCGCGGCTTCACATTTGGATAGAAAATAACGTTTGGCTATCATTGTGTCGCTTTAATGCTATTCCGGTATTCACTTTGTTAACAGCAAGTATATCTTTAACTGTTAGAAATGTGTATATAAACTTGAAGTTATAAAACATATAGTAATATAATTGTGTAGTGTCGTCTGTCTTCAGTTTGAGTATCATCTACTTTGTTTGGATTTAACCACACACAAATTATTGTTATCACTTATCTTATGAAACTCCATGTGAAAGTCGTAATTGTATAACGATTTATAAGCGTGATAAAATAGAAATACATGTTTGTGTCTGTCGTGTGTGATGATTGGAGATTTGACGAACCAAACAATGGGCACATATTTCTTTCAATATGAAGAAACCAGAATTTAAATCGAATAATAAATATGATCCTCTACATACCTGTTCACAAAATGCAACAACAGTGTTCACATTGTGGTCGTGTAGCAAGCGAACAAAATCAATTTCTGAGCTTGCTCTCGTAGACAGGGGTTAAAATAAGCATGTCTTGCTCGAGAAAGCTCTGAAAGAAACATATGCAAAACATTGACCCTTAGCATCTACCTGCATGTAACTGCATACCACTCAACTAACTATTTGCCGAATTATCTACCTTCTTCTCTATCTCTTTATATCTCTATTTGCATACCGTTCTACCTTACTTTCTATCTACCTAGCTATCTACCACTTCTTTACATTAATGCATACCACTTTACCTACATTTCGGCCTTCGTACCACGCTGCCGCTCTACGTACTTATATAACTACAAATTCGGCTACCTATGATACAACTTAGATCTCTGGCTACTTTTTACATAATATTATACCTCTACCTATCTATCTACCTACCACTCTTAACTACCCATCTACATACTTCTGTACTTACTGTCGTATTGGCCTCTCTGCCTACATATGTACCTATGTACTTTCCTCTCTACCTTCTCCACTAACTATATTTCTACCTGCAGTTTTACCTACAGCTCTACCTCATATATTTTTACCACAATCTAATTATCGTCTTTACCACTATATACATTAATTATTTACGAATATCTACCTTTCTTCTTCATCACTATCTACCTATATTCTTTACCACTATCTTCTTTACCGCTTTCTACCTATCTTCTTTACCACTGTCTCCCAATCTTCTTTACCACTACCTAACTATATTCTGTACCACTATCTACCAATCTTCTTTATCCCCATCTACCTATTTTCTGTACCACTATCTATCTTATTTACCCCTTTCTACATATCTTCTTTACCCCTATCTACATTTCACCTTTATCAATATCTACCTACCTTGTTTACGACCACTATCTACCTATCTTCTTTACCACTATCTATCTATCTTATTTACCACTATCTACCTATATTATTTACCACTATCTACCTTTTTAGCTATCTACCTATTTGAAAATTTGCCTACTTTCCTACCTATTTCATTATCTCACACCACACCTAAGGTATTATGAATATTTATAACAAGAATATCAGTGAACTGATGAATGCTCCCGAATGCGCTTTGCCAAGTAATGGGAATGCAATCAGAAGGGCAGTGTCCATACAATTGTGCTCTATATATTAATTTCAGCAATTATCAAAGTCCCATTACTGTAAGAAAAATCGTTGAAACGGAGATTCTTGGTGCAGTGAACACCTCTTCTGGGTAATGCAGCTTCCCATACAGTTGCATTGAATATTGGCTTGTAGTTGCTGAGAAACAGTCGAGATATGAATTGCGCACTATACACTAATTTCAGCAACCTTCAAAGTTTCATAACTCCAAGGAAAATTACTGAAGGGAACATCCTGTACTGTGCACACCTCATTTTGATAATGAAACATCACATATAGTTTGATTTTAGTTGCAGAGCAATAGTCCGGTCAAGAATTGTGTACTATATTCTAATTTCAGAAATCGTCAAAGTCCCACAACAATAAAGCTTCTCATAAAGTTTAATTGGAATCTGATCACTAGTTGTGTAGAAATAAATTGACCAAAAATTGTGCACTAAATACATATTTCAGAAATCTTCAAAGTCCCATAACTCTAAGAAAAATCATTGAAGCACAACATCCTGGTTCAGTGCATACTTCCTCTGGGTAATGAAGCTTCCTATAAAGTTTCATTTATTGCTGGCCAGAAGTTGCGTTTAGATAGACCGGACAAGAATTTTGCATTTAATGCTTATTTCAGAAATCTTCAAGTCCTATAACTCTGAGAAAAAATCATTAAAGCTGAATACCCTGATTCAGTGCACACCTCCTCGTGGTAATGAAGCTTCCATAAAGTTTCATTGAATTCAGACCAGTAGTTGCGTAGAAATAGACTGGACGTTAAATGTGCACTAAATGCTAATAGCAGAAGTCTTCCAAGTCCCATAACTCTGAGAAAAAATAATAATTTAAAAGCGGAACGTCCTAGTTCAGTGCACACCTCTTGATAATGAAGCTTCCCATGAAGTTTCATTGAATTCTGGTCAGTAGCTGCTGAGAAATACTCTTGACAAGAAAACGGGACGGACGGACGGACGGACAAAGCGGCGACTAAATTTTTCGGAGAGCATAATACATGTTTACACAATCAACGGAATACGTGATTGTTTTATTAACCGATATGTTAACAGCATTTACGTAGTCGTTGTGTCCATCTAGATGTACAGACAATCTCAATACAGGTCCGTAACTGTCATTTGAAATAAGGACGTTCACTAATCAAACATTGAAGTTTATGGCAACGTGACATTTTAAATATAAAAGTATGTCCTTTAGCATAACTACTCGATGCTTATAGAGGTTTATTCATGTATATATATTTAACATAAAGAACGCATTCGAAGCACATGGACTTCACAGCTGCGTTCAAACAGTTTATACATTAACGAATTCATATATTAATGTTAAGTTCGTTATACCTGTTTAAATGCATTTTGAAGCAATTATCTTATGGGAAATTAAACCCGAATAATTAACAAAAGAAATACCGGTTGAAACATGATATTGGGATATGCCTAGATAAATGTTTAAAATAACATGTCCCTGTTGTAGAGACGAAATTGACGCACCATAGTGTGGTAAATACAGCACAATGCTTTATATCCCGCATACACTTCCTAACTACGATATTTATTTTGGTTATTTGCAATCGTTGATTTATATACCTTTGTGTGTGCGTGCAAATCTGATACCCTTTGGTAAAGTGTATATTATCTTAACAAATATACCTAGTCGTAAATCTGACAATCATGCAATGGTAATAGTGTGTCATACGACATAATCTAAAACTTCCAAAACTACATTTTTCAATTGCTAAAAAAATAGTGCTTGATTATGTAAAGGCATGCTAACTTCGGGAGTAAATATTATTGATTTAAATAAATTATTATATAAGCCGTTTAATAATTCATTATTTCAAGCTTAAAACAAACTCAAAATTGAACAATAACATCTTGGGTGTACACACATTTCGAGGGTTGAGCGTGAAACTATTGTATTTGCTTAACATTTCTATATCATACACAGTAGTTTCACGCTCAACCCTCGATTTATAAATTCTTTAAAACATGTTTACAACGAACACAATATTGGGTGTACATACATTTATAAATAAGTTTTGACAATTTTAAAATCCCCATACAATTTGGGAAATTATAAGTTGGTTCCATACAAAGACATTTTCAAAATATAATAATTGTTATCTAATTTAAGTTATGTGAAACTCGACCCTGCTCTTCATTATAACAAGGAACATAACTATTGAAGTCGTAAACCAAAATTACGCACCAGGAATTAAAGTGGGATCAATGTTCTTTCGCCTTTTTTCAGGCTTTTCACCGTCTAACTCTTTGGTATTATCAGTAACTGAATCAACATTCATCCCGTAATATTTGGAATAGTTTTAAAAAGCCGCGCTTCAAATTATAATCAAGGCCAAAGAAATGTTATCGTGCAACTACATGAACAACAAAAAATAACTTGTTTGCAAAGGAAGACTATAATAATACCAAGAATTTAAATATTTGAATTTTTTTGTATCGCAATACCTACCCGGTATTCCTCATTCAAAGCGTCTGTCGAATGCCTAAGATCAACATAAGTCTCTTGTGTGACAACATCTCCTATAGGATACAGAGCCGCACACAACACTTCGTGGAGATACAGGTACTGAAGCTGTCAAAATACATTTAAAAAGTGAATACAACATATAATTACAGCCTTCTAAACATTTATTGATCTCACTATATATAAACATTCAGGTATTTGAAGCAGCATGTATCCTGAGATAATAACTGCGGTTGTAGAGGGCTTTCAGCGGTAGTTGTAAACGTTTGAGAAGTAAATTATACTTCAATTTATGCTAAAAGACGAGCATGACAACCTGTGTTTGCACCATGTTGATCCTCTGATCTCTGAGCCCGAGAATTGCATCGAACACGTTGATCTGTTTTTCGGTCGTCCATTGATCGTGCAGGTACCCAAGCGCTATAAACGTCCCGGTTCGACCGACTCCAGCACTGCATGAAAATGAATATAAATAGTAAACAAGTAAAACATATCACCACGGGCTCTTTATCTTTACTGACGCATATACTTAACATCTGAAACAATAACAAACATTCTAAATTTAAGCTTTTAATATTGTATTGAGAATTTCATTTGACGAGCACTGCTGCAAAATGTTTATTTGAAACATAACCAAGACATATGTACAGATATGTTTCCAATCATGGTCATTATCTGCCTTCAGATCAGCTTGGAGCCGGAAAAAAATCGTTGAAGTTTCGGATTGAATGGTTTCTCAAAAACTACAGCTGCAACGAAATATCTTTAGTAAATAAGCCGAGCTGGGGTATTTACATAATTTGTACAATACAAAGAATGTATTGGTGTATAATTATGCTGTATTCGTAATTCGTAACATTAACGAAATGTACTAAAGTTAAATTGCACTTTACTCTGCTTTAAGAGTTTTGGTTGAAATGATCCATAATGAGCACTTAGTCGCGAATTTCTTCCAGAGACACCATTAGGGGGAATTATGTTTTAATATCGGCAGATCCTTTATTTTATCAATTGATCAGTTACGTGTAATATACAAGACAATAAGCACAACACATCACACAACATAAAAATAATTAAAAATAGTGTTACCGCATTGGGATGGTCAATGTGAAGCATTGGTAATTTAAACCGCTTTAAATAAAACGTGTTTTGAAATTTATAAATGAATATCCTTCAAAGGCAATTCTAGCTCTGCATGGACCGAACGTAATGGTAAGAACAAGATTGCATTCTCCATCGAGTTCCATACAAGTATAACAGCAAATTGTGTGGCAATAAAACAAAACAAAAGCATGATATATTGTTATAAGGATTAACAACCTCACGTAATTGATCCGACTCATCAACGATTAAATCGTTTGGGGCAAATTCACGGGTGCTCCGGATTTAATTAGTATAGTAATATAACATTTTAGATATAGTTGCAAACAATAACAATCAGTACGATAAGTGATATTACAATATAAAACAAAATATAGCACCATATACTGCTTTAAAGTAATAATGAACTCAAGCTATATAGCAATTTAATATAGAGATGTTTCCTTTGCATAATGACTACATAGTTAAACCAGGTACGAGTATCGTAAAGATATGATGTCAGTAGCAAACGTACACACAATAACATGTATTGTTTTTTACATTACATTGAGCAACTGAAAATACATTTTGGGTAACGAAAACCAGTTGAAAGTGGCACCAAGCACTGTTGTCATTTTTATTGCAATACACTATACACCCTTAACATTAATACGGTAGTTTTTCAAGGCAGCATTTAATAGTTTATAGCAAAATTCATAGAACAAGTACTATAAAATTTGTATATGAAATTTATCCAACATACATGTAAACATAAATGTTGCAAACTAGCCTATTGTGTGCTTTCATCTTAGCTAGAAATTGAAACCACGTTCGAGGTTTGGGTTCAATGATTTTTTTAAATCCACCGCTACAACTGTATATCGTTATGCAGTCAGTCGGGGGCAAATATGTATTTACAACTGTGAACTACTGATGATATATTACGGTTTAATTGTTCAGTATTATTACTCCGTGAAATCAAAGTAGTGTTATAATGTTTAATTGCACTTAACGCTGATTATGAGAGTTTCACTTGAACAGATCCATAATGAGATCTGAAAGATCTAGTTTAAGGAATATCTGGACTCTCCATGGGGTATTCAACTCTGTATATTGATCCACCATAACATATATTATCATTAACTGCAATCTGTTCTCTCCGCTGACTGAGCAATGGCTGAGTGCACTGTTTCACTGCAGAAGTGTATTGATCTCAGCTGTTAAGAGTCACCACACTGTGTGCTCACTGTGACCACAGCATGGTGTTAATACACAGGAATACGAGTCCTTGATTCGGGTGCGGGTAAGGGGGAAGTTCAAATAAAGAAGATTAAAGTAGGACTACGCCTTTAATTCTGAATACCTTTATTTTAGTTTAAGAAGATATAGAAGTTATAGAAAATCAATAATTCAACAGAGAAACGTTCTTTAGTAGAGAGTTTACAATCATAGTCTTAATCTAATTTTGCTTGTGCAAGCTGCTCTCCATGCAATTATGCTGAACAGACCCCAAGTGTGTTGTGTACGACATTGACAGGTGAGAATACGGGTATTGGCGTCAAGGGATGGAAAGAAAGAAATAACTACCAACCTACAAAACCTAGTTTGGAATGCATGAATATGTACACACTAATTAAAAGGCGAATTAATCCAGATTAAATGAATAAAACAAGATTCCATTCACCATCAAGTTTCATAAAATAATACATGGAAAAATTGGTGGTCATTTAACAAGAAATATAGCACCAAATACTGTCATAAGGATAAATGAAATAATATAATATTATATGTAAGGTACGATTTTATATTTTATGGCAAAACTCATAGTACGATCACTTTGTAAATGAAACATGTCCAATACAAATATGAATATAAATGTTTGCAAACAAGCTATTATCTGCCTTCTGCACTTAGCTTTTGAAATCAAAATTACGTTGGAGATTTCGGTTCTATGAGTCCTCCAAATCCACAGCCACAATGGTATACCTGTATATAGTCAGTTGGGAGCAAACATTTAACAGCATCTTTAAAATACTAAAGATATTATGGGGTATACTTGCGCAGCATTAGTTCTTGGTGAAATCAAGGTAATGTAATGTTAAGTTGCAATTTACACTGCTTTTAAGTTTCCGTTGAACAGATCATTATTAATATCTTAATTGTTAATTGCTAACCTTTTCAATATTCTTGTTATATATAATCGTTTTGCTATGCACTTATATGACGTTCATGCATTTCATTTTACGTATCTTTTTATGCACAATGACCACCATGCGTATAATAAAACTGATATCTAGATTAGCTATCATTATTCTATGATATAAGTAAATGGTCTGTAGTACAACACTCAAAGGTTTGTAATCTTAATCTCAAAACCGTTCTATACGCGTCTTTGATGCCAAAACTTTGAACTAAATATTGTGCAATGAAAACCAGTAGGCTATTAAACTAACACTTTTTGAATAAAGTATATTTGGCGAGGATTGTTAGTTTTAGTTTTAAACTGTTAAGTGTATATTATCCCATGATGAGACTTAGCATTGTCACATTTAACAATACCTTGCATTCAAATACATAACAGCAAGCCAGGAAGTTAATTAATTATTTCAATAAAACACTGAATTTTATCAACAAATTAAAAAACACGAAAATGAAAACATTAAGTAACCACATAATACTTAGATCGCTTAAATCAGCATGGTGCAAACAGTAAAGTGAAGTGTTTGTTTAGTACAGCGAATGCCCTTACCACTAGGCAGTGATGATATAATTAAGTGTCATATCCCTGAATTGATAAGAACGAAATTAAAGTAATTGAAATTGTAAAATATCACCAAATGCTGTTTTTATGAGTTGTGTTGTGATGAATCAGGAGCATATCGAAACACTTAATTG
This sequence comes from Congeria kusceri, assembly GCA_027627225.1. Taxonomy (NCBI): domain Eukaryota; kingdom Metazoa; phylum Mollusca; class Bivalvia; order Myida; family Dreissenidae; genus Congeria; species Congeria kusceri. The sequence continues at coordinate 42,498,407 of CM051038.1, forward strand.
TGAATGTATTTCCTCTTTCGAAAGATTTGTTTAAAACTTTACAATGTACTAGGCGTTTATATTAGACGTATGTACTAAATTTAACAATTACTTGAAAAAAATCCACATAAGGCCCTTGAGTTTGAGTTTGTAAGCGATATTGATTTGATTGACAATTCTTTAACAAAACAAAAAAAACGCTTCATGAGGTTTAGATTTATTAGTTCAGATATATTACATCAATAATAGAAACACACCATATACGCAAGTGTTTCAGCGTATCTGTTATTACAATATTTAAATAAACAATCAAATAAATTTAATTGCAAAGGTAAAATTGTTAATACCTACCGTACAATGTATAAATAAAAACAAAATATATGTTTAAAAAAAAAATCAAACCATTTTCGTCACAGTTACATTGGTCATTTTATTAAAATGCAATCTCTCTGTTTCAAGTTGTTTAGTCGCCTAGGGGTATATCCATATATGAATGCATAACAATATAAAACGTACTACGACGAATAACGCCGCCAAATATCATAATTACTGGTTTGAATGAATGTTCTATTAAAGAGCTAGGTTCGCGAAGCCACTTAATTGGTCCAGTGATATTGTAAGAAAAACATATTTGATAAACCACCAAACATTGGTATCATTCAAGAGATAAACATCTAATCTGTCACATTTAAAAGCCTTTTGTACACAATCTTTATTTTAAATAATTACAATCGAGCCTAGAACAGGGTATAGTTTACCTAAATTTGCCAATTTCGATATTTTTTAGACGAAATGGGACAAAATAGAGCATGAAGGCATATTTTCGACACAACGATATTTGTATTATAGATGTATTTTTCGAAGATAGGTTCATGATACAATTTGCTAGATGTCGAATTACTGCCTTCATATTTAATTTTTAACTTAATTAAACTGAATCAGTGAATACTAATACTGCGATGTAGCCCTATACCGTTGTTGTTAATTACATTAAAACAGAAAAACATTGTGTGTAGTGTTGTCATTTGCATTATTTTAGTTTAATTTAGTATATTCTTTCCATGTATAATGTATTGTTTATTTTATTTCAAGCTTCAAAACGACGTTTTCGTGTAAAAAAAAAGAGATTGACTAATTTTGCGATTAACTACGGGAGTCAACTCTTTCACGGTTGTTTACATCGCTCCATGACGAGCCGTTGTCAACAGTTTCGTATCGCTATTTTCTACTAATTATAAGGGTGAACGTAAGTCAAAACTGTGATGTATTTTATTTTATTAAAACATTATCTTTGTAATTACTGTACGATATTGAAATTCTTGTGATGTCTGTTGAAAATCATGATAAAGTAAGAAATTATGGATTCTATTGTACGTCATCTGCATACGACTGAAGCTATTGTTTGGTTTAAAACTATGTTTTTTAACGCTAAATGGATTTTAAAGTGTCATTGTAAATGTAAAACTGTTGAACTAAACGTTTGTGTTCAAATGATCACAGCATGAATGGTTTAATCAGGTTAAAATGAATTTGCGCAGTCACTGCACGTCATTTCTTTTGTTTAGGTAGTACCAATTTTCAAATTATGGTACGACAGTTGGCGTGGTGTAATGGACAGTGTCAAGTACAAACACGCTGTAGTACGCAGTTCAAATCTCAGCGGCGGTACTAAATGTTTTGCCGTTTGCTTTACTATGCAACCGTATTACAGCAATGACAATGTGCATAAGTAAATACAATGCTTAATTTAAATAAATGTCAGCATTATATATAACCTCTAAGTTCTTAATTTGATTTCTTTCAGCATGCCTTTAAAAACGTGCGTTCTACGCAACAGGCGGCTTAAACTACACCAGCGCCGACCCATTAACAAACATCTCTTCAAATATTTAAAGAAGAATTTTATGTTAGATGCAACGAAAGAACAATTTATCTGTGGGACCTGTAGTCGCCGAGCTTACAACGATACATTTCAACAACCTACACGCGATACCTCTAGCCGTTCAGCGCTGTCTCAAGATAAAGAAACTGTCCTACAAAGCAGCTCCCCGTCAATAAAAATGAATATTAAGACTACTTCAAAAAGTCATGCCTATTGTTTTATTTGTAAGAAACCTGGACCTAAATTGTTGTTCCTGCGAATATCAGAACGGAAACCTTCGTCAACCACAATGTTCTCATTACAGCGCAAAGTAGGTGTTGCCCAGGCCATATCAAACAAGATTGTACTGCTTTTGAAGAAAACGTCATATCACGTCTTTAAACTATTGACAATGCATTTTTTAAGAGATCCTCTTGCTTAAACTGCTAAATACAGGTCGGAAGTATTCCATTCGATCAGCCAATAAAAGGCTGTCTTTTGACAATTTTGAATCATTGGGTGATGAAGATATTATGTACCAAACTGGGATTTCTGTGTCTAACTTTAAACACCTATTGAATGCCGTAGGACCTTCGCTCAGAAACACGCCTGCAAGAACTGTGGCAACCACTCTTGGAATTTTTCTTTTTAAGTTGAAATCGGATCTTTCAAATAAAGATCTTGCAACACTTTTTTGATATTTTCAAATCGAGCGTCCGAAGAGCTATACACACATCAAGAAAAGTTCTTATTTCCAGCTTTGTGCCGTGTAATATTGGGTTCTCCCACATATCACGTGAAGATGTTATTAATAAACATACAAGTGCTTCAGCGCAAATTCTGTTCACCGAAAACAAAGAGCATGTTATTCTCGTCCTTGACGGTACGTACATATATATTCAAAAAAGTGGAAACTTTCAATTTCAAAGGCAAACATATAGCATGCACAAATGACGACCTTTAGTGAAACCCATGGTTATTGTTACTACTTCAGGGTATTTTATTTCTGTAATCGGGCCATATTTTGCCAATAGTAAAAACAATGATGCTTCAATACGGCAACATATAACAACAAATAACATCGAAGAAATAAAGAACTGGGTCAAGGAAAACGACGTATTTGTAGTTGATAGAGGTTTCCGTGGTGCCATTTCTCTACTTGTGGATCTTCGGGATTCAAGCGCAGATGCCGTCGTTTATTCCGCTAGGAACAAAACAACTACCAACAGAGTTGGCCAACTCTTCACGGCTCGTCACAAAGGTACGGTTGTTATTTCTGCGTATTACAGTACTCAATAATTATTGCTGGTTACATATGCATGTTACGTATTCCATCGATCCAGCTAGTGCCATATGTACGTGTAATTGATAATATTTAAAGTGTATATCATTCATGTCAATTATTGTCAAAATAAGCAGATGAAAGTGACACTATAACTTGAATACAGACTAATAAACATAAATATGGCGAAGGAAGAACTAAATTATCGAATAAATCAACAAATACGACTGTCGACGTTTGCATACTTTATTAGTGTTTTGTAACCTATTGGAACTGTGGAGTCAACGTATTGACATGCATTTGAGTTTCTGTCTCAACATCCGAATAATAGTTTGTCATTAAAAAGTAACTAAGTGTATTACAACAATGGTTTTAATAAGCTTTTCTTGACTTTAATTGTTTTCATTTACATGTATGTCAATATATCTGTTGTAAGATCGCACATGCGCATGTTTAAATCCTAATTAAATACCTAGTTCACATTTGGACTAAGATGCGTCTACGGCGCCCGTAAACTCTCCTTAACTCGCTTTCCGTGTGGCCTCCTTAAGGATTTTCGTACGATATCGTACGGATTTACGGGCACGGTACCCTATACGATTCTGTTGAACTGAAAGTTATACACATTTTAAAATCGTAAGCACGTAGCTCGTAGACATATCGTAGTTGGTACCGTCCGACGTCCGCACGAATGCCCCACGGGCTCCGTACGATTTCCGGATTCGCCATCACCTGCTCCCGAAAGTCAGTAGAAAAATTCGCACGGAGGTCATATACAATGTCAACACAGAAGCCACAGCCCATAGCCACCTATGATGCCTAAAATCGTACGGAAAATCGTATACGAATTTATCATACGACGCCGGGCCAAATGTGAACCAGGCATAAGCTATTGAAATCATAAATCGATTATTCTTGTATTTCGCATTATAATTGCAGGTTAGATGGGTGGTCGAAGCTGCTAAAGCCCGAATTAAACGATGGAAGTACTTAGACCACATCCTTCCAACAAATCAAGTGCCATACATAGGCGACTATATTAAAACTATATGTGCTTTATGCAACAAGTTTCTTTCACTTTTAAATGCCACCTCTGACTCTTCGGAAGATCTGCTATGTGCTGAAAGGATGCTAGCAAAATTAAATGACGAAAATACATTGCAAACATTTATAGAAGAAAACAACCTTAATCGCCGTAGTATAAGTAAATAGGCAACTGTAAGCGACTATGTCACAGACTTTCGTCAACTTGATGAAACAATGCTTAAACTCATGACATTAGGCACATACCAGTTGAAGCTGTGTCCATCTTACATTCAGGAATACATGGGTTCTGAATGCACAATCGATGTATTCAGAGAAACTTGTGATCTCTTGCGTGTCCGTCTCCAGAGTCGTCATATTTCTTTCCAGACATATCAGGTCTGGATTCAATATGATTCAGACCATGTTAAAGCATGGTACTGTCAATGCCGAGCAGGTGCGCGAACAGTTGGCACATGTTCGCATGTTGCATCTGTCATTTGGTATCTGTCTGGATTAGCAGGACAAACAAACAACTGTGGCATACAGGACTGGAGTAAGTACATGTATGAAGCCTCTCATGTGCCACAAACTGTGGACACCTCCGACTCCGAATCCGAGTCTGATTTCAGTACTGTGGAAGAGTAAATAATACGCAAGTGGATTGATAGGTTTCCTTTCGATGGTTTTCCCTATCTTAATTTTCAATGCTGAACACACACATGAAATGAATATTCAACATACAACCGAATCGCCATTAAAACAGGAATAGTCACCGGAACGCAGCGATTATTCGTATAATCGCATTTTCAGTATAATAGCATCATTTCAAAATAATACAAAACATCATTTTGTAATTGCAATATCACTGTACAATTTGACCCACAATTGTAAAAACAGGATAAATATGTTTTTAACGTACTAAATACAGAAAAAGGTTGAATTTAAATTGATTATTGGCTGATAAACAACGATAATGCGAAAATTATTCTGATTATAACATGAGTTGACATATTTTTGCAATTATAATTGGAACTACTTTTTACTATGTACCGCTCAGAATCGGGGCTTCTTTTTGTGTTGTTTATTGTGTAGTTTAACAACGATAATATTGTGCTTTGTCTATAAAAAAAGCGGGTATCATGTTAGAATATTTATTCAACAATGACTTATTAAACAATAATAATTGTAGTTTGCAGATGGCGTATGATCGTATACTAATGTTATGTTGGTGATGTGAGCCAATCTTTCAGATTTCGCATAAATTACTTCGTGCCCTATCACACATTAAAAGTAGTACCGTGTTTATATAACTTCAGCGCTTTTGACTTCCGGTAATTTGTAAACAGTCGCCATTTTTTTTCACTCAGACAATTAAAACTTTGTTTTCTTTACATAAGTACAAGTTAACAGACTCAAAATAACTCCAATCCGTAAATATGGATCATCTAAACCGTTTTGATGGTTACAACAACGAAAATAAACAAGATGAACCTTTTGCTACACAGAACCGTTTTGTTATTCCACCGGCGGGAAATAGCTCTAACAGTGACAATAACAGAAAACGTTCTAGAGTAAACACAGGTGGTGAGTTCATAACTAACCAACAAGATTTTGAACATTTATCTCTGGATGGAAAAATGTCAGAAATGTTTAAACACATGAAAAACTTTGAACACAAAGTTGATGAATGTCTACAGATGCATACAAAAATCCAATCCATCGAAGGCGAAGGAACATTAACTAAATACAATTCACGCCTCAAACTCTTCGAATACAAATCCATTGATATTGAGGCACGTAGTAGAAGGAACAATCGTATATTTGGCGGAATCATTGAACACAGAGAGGAAAATTGTCAAAATGTTATTGCGCAATTCCTCGCCGAACAACTTCACAACTTCACATAACCCCTTGTCCTCATATCCAGCAAGCACACCGCCTTGGAAAGTTCTCTAAGGGCGTCACACGAGGCATCATTGTAAACTTCCTGGACTACCAAGGCACAGTAAATATCCTTTCACATGCAAACCGGCTAAGAGGGTCCAATTTCAGCATTAACAGAGACTACCCCAAGGAAATAACTCAAGCACGGAAAGCTCTTTGGCCCAAATATAAACAACTCCGTGAAAGCAATCCACGAAGCAAAATCGCAATAATCGTCCCGGCCAAGATTGTAATGGACGGCAAGGTGGTCGAAGACATATTTCCTGACTAGAACTTGATCCTTCAAGGTAACAGAGTCTGTGATAATTCGCCAGTCTTCAACGCTAAGCAGACTCACTTTGAACAAGCACCACACACCAGAAGTAAGCCTGCAAGTCCTTCTTTTCCCAGCACAGCACCCAATATACACACTGTTAATCCTGGAAAGTGCACACAACGGTTGTTCCTTCACCAGTGCAGAGTGCAAATCACGTCTCTCGGAGACCACAGTCGGCATCCCCGCATCCTCCAAGGGCATCACACATGCGCAACCATGCACCAATATCGCCAAGATCTCCCCTACACACTCCGTCTTCACAGATGGCAGCCCAAGGTATACAACGACCATGGGACACTCTTCATCCCAATAACACTAAAACTCCGCCGTCGACCAATACGCACAGGACCCCAGATGTCAACGGCCATTCTCGCTAGGCCAGTGGGGGGGGGGGTAAAATTACTATCCGACCTGGAAGAAAAGAACAATATCATAAACAATATAAAATTAGGAACATTAAATGTCAGTGGACTTAAGAAAAGACTAAATTACCCGGAATTTATTGAACTCGTCAACAATTATGACATATTTTGTTTCTCAGAAACTCACACTGATACCCATGATATTATCGAAATAAACAACTATGAATATTTAGCTAAACACAGAGAACAAGAATATAAGCGTAAATCTAGTGGAGTTGGAATATTTGTTAAAGATAAACTGACTTCTTCTGTTAACATCTTACAATCAAAATATGAATATGTATTATGGACCTCCATTTGTAAAAATATCACAAAACTCGATGACAATATTATAATAGGAGCTGTCTATGTTCCACCTGAAAACTCAAGATTCTTCAATGAGGATTAATGTATGGCCTTTGAAAATGAAATCTCCCAAAAATTCAATGAACATAAATATGTATTACTCGCAGATGATTTTAATAGCAGAGTTGGAAGCACGAAAGACTATATAATTTCAGATATTGATGATGATTGAGAGAGCCAACTTGACAAATACAAGATGCTTGAACAATTATCTATTCCACTAACTCGTACTTCTAAGGACCATCGAACTAACACACATGGATTTCGACTTATTGACCTATTCAAAAACAATAACATTTTTATTCTCAACGGAAGACTTTCCTCAGAGAAGGCACCCGACATGTTAACCTTTCGGAATAAATCAACCATTGACTATGTTATTGTCTCATCTGACAGCTTTCACTTCCTTTCTGATTTCCATATCATTGAAACAGACTCACTCTTTTCAGATGGACACAATGCCCTCGCCTGGTCCATCCATATCCCTACAGAGAATGCCCCAATGTCAACACCAAAAACCCAATAAACATGAATAATAAATCAAAATGGAAACCTGAATTGTCTAATCAATTTATCAATAATATTAACCGTAACAAAATAGACCAAATACTAACACAAATGAACACATACCCTCAGTCACAGCAAACAGTATAACACATCACTTATGAACTTCAATCAGTCTTCCATCAAGCCTACACCAGCATATACCCTGAAAATAATAAAAAATTTCATAACATAGGTCATGAAAATAATAAATCTTGGTTTGGCCCTCAATGCTCTAAAGCACGCAAAAATTATCACACTGCCAAAGATGATTACACAACAAACAAAACTGCAGATAACAAACTAAGAATGATAAATGCCAGTAAACATTATAAACGCACAATGAACTACCATATTAATACAAGCAACCAAAACATGTCTAATAAACTACGTTCCATGACTGATAAAAACCCTAAACAGTACTGGTCCTTTTTAAATAAACTGAAAATTAAATCTAAAGTTAACAACACACCAACATTAAAAGAATTCTATGATCATTTCAAAGAAATTAACACCAACACCATCACTGACAATCGTTTCAATGACACAAATTCCCAATTTCCAGACGACACAAGTAACAGACTAAACATCACAATCTCTAAAGAAGTAATAGAAAAAAGTATCCAGAAGCTCAAAAACACCAAGCCCATTTGATAACATCTTAAACGAATATATTAAGTCTACTAAACATCTCCTTATACCAGTTTATTGTAAATTATTTAATTGCGTCCTGGAAACTGGATTTATTCCACAAACCTGGCTGAATGGAATCATTATACCCATATTTAAAAACAAAGATAACCCAAAAGACCCAAACAACTACAGACCAATTACTATTCTTAGCTGTTTATGTAAACTCTTCACATCCTTACTTAATGACAGATCAACCAATTTCCTAAATGAAAATAATAGTTTAGACGAAAATCAAGCTGGCTTCAGGAAAGGCTATTCATGCTCCGACCATATATATACGTTACACTCACTAATCGAAATACTGAAAAAAAGAAAACAAAAACTATTCTGCGCCTTCATAGATTTTTCTGAAGCATTTGACAAAGTCTGGCGAATCGGCCTATGGCACAAACTTCTCAAACATGACATAAATGGCAAATTTTTGCAATTAATTCAAAACATGTACAATAATATTAATCTAGTGTCTCTGCTAATGGTTATATATCAGAGTCCTGCATTTCAGAAATTGGTGTTTGACAAGGCGAAAATTTATCGCCGTTGCATTTTTCTCTTTTCTTAAATGACCTTCAAACACATATGCACCTCAATGGCTCGATTGGCATATAATTTACAAATCCCCTGGATCTGTCTCTTTGCCTTAAACTACTTGTCCTACTCTATGCCGATGACACGGTGATTTTGTCAGACTCCAAATCAGATCTTCAAAATAGTTTAGACATCTTTCAAAATTACTGCGATAATTGGCATCTGAAAATAAATTTAAACAAACCAAAAATTGTAATATTTGGTGCAAGACAACTACAGAATTTTATTTTTAAACTAGGTAACAATCGTTTAGAAATTACTGACCGCTATCACTACCTAGGCATAACCTTATCTAACAATGGTTCTTTCCTTAATGCGAGAAAAAAAAAAAAAAAAAAATTTAGCTGAGCAAGCAACAAAAGCAATGCATCTTCTATATATGCGGGCCAACAACGCAGACCTGCCAATTGATCTTACTATGAAACTATTTGATCATACTGTTTTACCAATTTTAACCTATGGCTCTGAAATTTTCGGCTTTGAAAACATTGACATCTTGGAAAAAGTTCATAACAACTTCCTCAGAAAACTTACTAATGCTCGGAAATCAACTCCAATGGCTTTTTTATATGGCGAACTTGGCAGATACCCTATAGCAATTAACATCAAATGTCGAATAATCTCTTTCTGGAACAGACTCTTAATAGGCAATGATAAGAAACTTTCTCTCCAAATCTATAAATACATGATGAACTTGCCAAACTCTAATTTTAAATGGGCCAACAAAATTAACGAAATTCTCACCTCAGTAAACCTAAGTCATTTATGAGACAACCAATTCCTGACAACACAAAATAATATATATAATATATAATATATCCACCGCTTAGTCAAATCCAAATTATTAACCCAATTTAAAACCCAATGGCACACTCAACTACAACAAACACATAAAGGACAAATATACACAAGCTTCAAACAAGCACCATCCTTTGAAGACTACCTCATTAAACTTACAAAAACTGAATATACATATCAGAACTGCTAATCACTGGTTTCCAGTTGAAACCGGTCGATATGACTGAACCCCATTTGATGAAAGAATATGTAGACTTTGTAACGCTGGTCAAGTTGGCTCTGAACATCACTATCTACTTAACTGTGATTTATTTAAATCTTAAAGAGAACAATTCCTAGGGCATGATCTTCATGACGCTACTCTTAACACAATCATATCATCTGATTCCCTACAACAATTAAAAAAAACAAGCACATTTATTCGCTTCATATTTAGCAAGTTTAAGCGGTAGTTATTTTCCTGCATAACTACTTGAATTAACCAATGCCACCAGCTACAAATGTTTTCATGAAACAATTAATAATGTTCTATTGATGTACTGACATATTTACTGGTTATACTAATTTAAGTGACTTTAGCCACTATTTGCATCTGTGTATCCAATAATTCCAAACATTTGACTCGTCACAAATGTATTTCTTTTACTGGCTATATACTAATCGCATTCTATACCATAATTTCAATATGAATTATGCATATAACAACCGAGCAATGTAAATTATTGTTGCTTTGTACGTTTGGTACTATTATGTGTCAATATAATCATAAGATTTGTATTTTGCAGTTTGTTTGTTGTTGCTGTTTTTTTTTTACTGTCACAACAAATCTTGTGTTTATTGCAATACTTGTCAGCGCCTAGATATTTGTAATTAATAATAGGATTTTTTTTTTTTTTAAATAATAATAATAAAATTTTTCAAGCAAATGTTTATATTTTTAGGTCCTAGATATAATAATTATACTTACTCCTTAATTAAATTTGATATATGTATATATCAACTGTGAAATAGGAATAATTGTTGACAAAATTTATCTAAATTTACTTAGCATACCAATCATAGTTTTTATTTGCCTCATTGACCTAAAACTAACGGTATTATCAAATGTCACGCTGCTATACAAAGCTGATAAAGAGTAATTACCTCACATAATAGGTCCACCATCTTGCCTTTGTTGTCAACATATCGCCCGCGTGTGCTGGTGCACTCAAGCGTAAACTACGTTTAAAAAATAACTCTCATTGCTTGAAACCGCTACGAAGATCCAATGTATTAAGGCTAATGCACACTGTCTCTTCCGCTTGATTTAAGTAAAAAGAACTAATTAATTTTTTCAAGCAAATGTAAAACTTGTAATACACGTTTTTTATGTGTTTTGTGTGTGTTTCATTTCCAATCTATAACGCCGCGCGCTAAAGGAAAGAAAGCACCGAACAACTTAGGTCACAAACCACTAAAAAACTATTCTTACAGTGCTGGCTAAAAATTGCTCATATCGAATTGTATTATGATTACGATGATGATTATGATTATGATTACGATGATGATTATGATTCTGATTATGATTATGATTATGACTACGATTATGATTATGATTATGATTATGACTATGACTATGATTATGATGATGATTATTATTATTATTACTATCATTATTATTATTATTATTATTATTATTATTATTATTATCCTTGTATATATCCTATCATTGGAAGTACCCCCAGTATATCGTTTATTATATTTTGTCGAACGTTAAAATTATCGGAAGTTGATAATTTACTAAATATTTTGCTTTGTTATATTGCCCTTATTGTATATGCTGTATACTTGGGTGAAATAAATGTCGTGTTCTGTTCTGTTCTGTTCTGCTTACACCTGAAATATGTGAAACAAAAGATGGCGGTTATCAATCAAACAGGTGTGAAAATAACCGCCAGTTGGCGATTCGTATATCGCATCTTTTCCACTCGTATTCAATTTTTAAATAACCATGATAATTGTCCTTATAATTGCATTTTTCGTAAAATTGCGATTTGAATAATCACATCTTTTTTACATTGTATTAAGAGGACAAAACGACAGGACTGCCGCACTTGTTTCTAGTACACCGTCATTTCGTATAATCGCCATTATACTTTAGCAGAAATGTACGTCTCAATCTAACAACGTTTTCAACGTTATTGGGGCTTTATGATAGATACTAACTTTAAAAAAGTTCAACCATTTGCTAACTTGTGTACTATTTACATGTTTGATAGCACTCATAGCGACACGTTACAAATTAATTGCTTTTAGGTTAGTGAAAAGTTTATATTCACAATCTTCACATCTTTTATATGTTGTTTTATGTTATGAAAGTAAGTGACAGTGCCGCTTATACCATCACCATTATTTGATGTTTCTTTTTGTTGTATATGTGTGCTGGGATTCCTTATTCTGTAATATCATATATGTCTCCATACAATATATTTTGGTATATGAGATGAATTACCATGGCAACATGTATTTACAGGCGCAGTATAAATAATATTTGCCTTTCATTTGAAACCGGACTGTTTTGATAAAGTGTGCATTAAGTATGGGCAGCGTATTTATATTATGTTTACTATTCTTGAATGAAAACTGTTACCATGGTAACCGACCATTAATTAAAGTTGTATGTTTTGTAAAATGTCTTCCTGCATTCTTGTTTATCTGTCAGTATTTTTGGAAATCGTAATTGATAATGGAATTGTTTAGTTTTTTTTCCGGACATAAAATAATGCTATCATCCTTATATTGTCTACGTATTAGTTTTTTTGGTAAAATATAACTGTTACCATGGATACCAATGGTATACTTATACATTATATTTACATAAAACATTTGCAAATAAGCCGACATTTTAGTAATGATGCATAAGAGAAAGCACACTCGGTATAATGTGTAATTACAATACTTTCATTGATTTATATGCATATTTCAATGAAAAAACATCATTTGTTAATTATTAACATGGAAACCAACCATGATATGTTGTTATATCTCAACTGCAATTTTTTTCTTTGGTGTTCACATATATGCTGAAATATATTTTGTTGGTAAAATTACATATATACACACTTATATATTAACTTCTTAAACCAAATGACAAAGTAATACATATTTAGAACTTTGCCATAGCAACCATAATAAAGTGATAGAATGTCTAAAAATATGTTGTTTTCATACATCTGAAAGATTGTCCTTGTAGACAAAAGTACATTCAATAACTTTTAAAACAGGGCATATTTTCACCCTTCGTGAACCTAGCCAAATTTCTCATTTCAATAAACAAATATCAGAATATATTAACTAGAACAATAAAAGAAGTGGCACGACATGGTATAACAATCAGTGTGCGTTCTTTTAGAACATGTGTTAGACAACAGCATCATCTGTAATACTAACTAATTTATATTAAACAACGACTGCTTAGATTCAAATGTGTACAATAAAATGCTTTATCAATATAACTATAACTAGCGCAATACATCACTATTTTAACTGAATTCAACAATTGGACTTTCTATCTTGAAATATTAATTCCACTTCTTAAGGTTAGATTATTTCAAAATAATAAGTCCAGATTTGTTGAAGATTCTCGCGAATTTAGCACCATCTACCTGTATAAATATATTTTTTTTTAAACGTGCACCAAACACTAATATAAATGGAAAATCTTTTATCGTGTGTCATACTTCCGGTTTGATATATTTAGAAAGGATGTATTGTGCTAATTTTAGCACCTGTAAATCTTCTGTGAATAAGAACAACAAAAACGACGAATTTGTTATAACAGGCAAGTTTGCACATATTAATAAAACAACAATCTGACATCTTTAGATTAAAAAACATTAAATGTAGAGAAATAAAAATTCACAAGTATTGCACCAACCGCTTTAGATGTATACACTAAAGTTTCTATAAATTGGCGGCGCATTAAGGCGAATGTGAATAAGGGCGAGGAAATTATTTTGTATTTTTAAAAAAACTGCTTTAAATGAGACAATGCCGTCTATTTTGTAACGTTTAGATATGCATCAAAGATTGTTCACGCGAAATTATGTGCACACATAACGCTTCTGGATGAAAACGATAAACTCGCCCAAGTACTGGAAAATTATACAAAAGAAAAAAAATACCACCACAATTTTACGTCATTGATGTTGTTCACTATTAGCGTAGGAAATTAAAATAAATTATTTGTATGAATGATTTTTTGCTTTATCATACAAATAATATGATTTGTTTATGAATTATATATACAAAAAAACAACTACACTAAAGCACGGTTAGACAACTCCAAATGTTTACTGAGTTATGTAAAACCAAGACCATTTAGTTGATGCAATTACATTGCTTTTTAGACATTCTTATGACCTATTCATTATTTATTTATCATCTGCATATTTGAATACATGTTTGATTTGAGGTCGGGCGAAGGCTATAGAATGCTTCTCCTGTCAATCTCATGTAGACGATGATTGCGTGGACCCTTTTAACGGCAAAAGGGCAATAGCAGGAGAAGACAAGTATGGACTTACCTGTTTGGCTTGCACCAAGAAAAAAGTTGTACCAGAATCAAACCGGAATATTCGTCGTAAGCATTTTTGACAATGGTTGCAACATCATAAGCATTATATTCGCTTTAATAATTATAATTGCTTTTAATAACTATAATGAAACAATAACTACAGAATCATATCATCATCATCGTATCCCTACTAATGCGGAACTTAATAAGTTTATTCCTTCACATTTATATTGTGTAAGGAAACACGGAAGAAAATTATCATTGTGTTCTGTGTTTCTCGTTAAAACAGATATTTGGGATTCATTTACGTTGCTATAGACGTGGACATACGTCTATTCTATTTAGGCAGATGAGAAAGAAATTACTACAAACAATAATGCACATCCCTGTACATTGAATAGCGTATTCATATACACTATTGTGGTACGCAAACAAATTTCGAATCAAAATATAGTAATTTTGTTTCAGTTGTCGAACGATCTTGTATGGGCAATTCTACATCGGGTGACACATGTTACAAAGCGACAAATCAGTGTTTGAATGTTGGCTCTTGTTCCTGCGAAAAGTACCTGTGCAACGGTCATCAAATATGTAATGACGTCATTGGACTGTATTTGTTTGCGCTTATCGGCGCTTATCGAAAACTAAAGGACATTTGAAGTTCAATCTTCTGTTTTTGTGTTACTACTCTTGAACAAAATATCCATCGATTGAAGACATTTTCATGTAAATTATAGTGTTGTTAACTGGCATGCACCATTTTATGATCGCTGATGTGGTTAACTGTAAGTACTGGTTGGTAACCGATTCGCAGAACCAGCTGCAGTCCAACAAAATGAAAAACCACTCTTAGTCATACAAATTTCTCTCACTATTAAAAATGGGATGCGTTTGTCCGTGGTGTTAAGCCCTATATGTTGATCTGCGGTCTGAGAGTGTTTGTGACCGAGACTTTAATAAAATACAATATTTTAACACAATATATCGTACATTAAAATATTACGAATATACGAAATGTAAAGTATAAATTCATTGTATTGATATACGTGTCTATAAATACTTATACATATTACTCTAAAATCATCACTGACTACTGTTATTTAGCCAGTGATTAGCGGTATGGAAAGATCTGGAGTTAAATTGGAGGGTGCTGCATGTACCTACTTTTACTTTCTTTTTAGAGACGCATCGAACGTTGGCACGAATTTTGAATCATGGCTGTTAATGCTAGCTATTTACATGTGCAGTAGAACCTGTCTTAAAAGAACAGCGACGGGACCGGGCCGATCGTTCGGTTTACGGAGATGTTCGGTTTACCCAGGGTTTTTAAAAGTGCAATTTTCCGTTAAATTGTACATGTTATACTTTATATGTAAATTCGAGTATATAATAAGACAACAACATGAACATGTTTACACTTATATTGATGTTTATTATTTTATTTTATGTGTATTTGTACATAAAATGACAATTAATTTATCAATCAAACACGTACATGTATTCAACGTATAACTTATCTACATTTGTTTAAAGAAATCACCAATTGTTGACTGATTTTATTTATTAAACCTATTTATTTTAGTTCCATTGTATTGCAAGGCTTATAGAGATCAGTGATCGAAATATTGCCAAAATTCCTACTGTACTATAAATTAATTACACTGTTGTGAAACATTAAAACATTTACACTTTACATACATTCAACACAAGCCATGATCGGGTCCGACTAATATGTTGATAAGTTAACTATTGTCGTACGCACGGACTAGCTGATCGCCAATTGCACCACTGTCCCGTTATCACCATGGCGTTTATGCCCTTTGTGTGATTATGTCACCAATTATCGGGTTCACGCCTCTGCGGTATCGCGAAGTGGCACCTGACGGGATACACCATTCGGTTTATTCAGGGTTTTCAAGGCAGAATGAGATCAAATTTGAGGTAAAATCGTTCGGTATGTGGTTTGGACAGGGTTCGGTTAATTAAGGTTTTGGATATATAAAATTAGAAGAAAAAAATTCGGAACAGACACAACCGTTCGGTTTTGACAGAGAATCGGTTTTCACATTGTTAGGTTTGGACAGGTTTCACTGTATTTGTTACGAAAATACATTTAATTTTGTTTGTTTTTCTGATGTGTTCCTCGTGGGGGACCTGGTCAGTCCTGGTCTGTGTACCCGGAGAAAACCCAACCTGTCCGGTATGATGACCACCAACCAAACTCACATGCGTCGAGACCTGGAATTTAACCCCAATCGCCTTGGTGATTCTCACCAAGTGTCAATATTCATACTAGAACTCCGCGAGTCGGATGTGTTGCCTGTCGGGACACAGCTCAAGTACCATAAGAGCAATTATGCCGAAAACCGAACTTAACCTTCCTTTTATGGCTACTAGCACTTCCTTAAAGTTTCATAATGATTGCACAAAAACATTTTAAGTTATTGTCCGCAAAAGCCGTATTTGAACTACCGGTATTTTTTTAATGGGCATAACTCAAGTACGATAAAAGCAATTAAGCCGAAAAACGAACTTGACCTTCCTCTTATGCCTACTAACATTTCCATATAGTTTGATAATGATTGCACACAAACCTCAACAGTTATTGTCTGCACATACTAATGGGGACGACGCCGCCGACAACGCCGCCGCCGCCACTGACGCCGCCAAACTAACAGCCTTTCTAGGCGACACAATAAAAACTGCATATAAGTGATATTGAAAAACAATAAATACATGAACACAATTCGATACACATTATATTAATATGAGAGAAAAAATGAGAAAATGATAAATAAATACACTTTACAATCTTGAGGTATCTCGAAAATTTTAACATACTGCATTACATAAGTAGTGTTGCTGAACCATCTGTCGAAATGGCATATACACATTACCTGTATATGAATAATCAAATGGAAATGCTACAACAATTGTGTGATTTTGTTTTGTGTTGCACCTGTATGTCTGTTGTAAGACCGTATATACACACTACTATATACACATCGAATAGTTTATCGGGGGAAACATATTCATTTGTTTTCCTTTAATACCATATGCTTCCTTTTGCTGTTAAACGAGTTGTGTTATTCATTAAAAATATCTTGTACCGAAAATATTTACTTGACATAAGGTGCATAGTAAGAAAGTACTGTCATGGTCATATCAGTGCTGTTATTTCCAGAGTACTCCAGTTTGTCAAACGAAGTTCATGTGTGGTGAGATGCATCATCGGCAACGACCACGCAATCCTGGGTTCTAGTGCAAACAGATGTGCACACAGTAGTCGTCATTATGCCATCAAGTACAGCTATGGCCGCACCAATGGGTTGAAACTGTGAAAATATTTGAAATGTACCTGAAAATATAATCAATACCGTAACATTAAACAATATTATCAATTTTACATTTATATTTAAAACATTTACATTCTGAGTCTTATTATCTTGTTTATTTTTGTTAAGACCTTCAAAATATGCTTTTCTGTATTCATTTTCGCATAGTTTGTATTTGTGATGCTTCTAAATATAAATCATAACGAAACTCCGTTTGCATTAGTGCATAAACGAATGATTATTACTTTTCGCAGATGTTATTGTTTTAAATTCGGGTCATCATAGCACGGTTCATGAACACAGATGGGATGTTAAATTAGTTTAAACTTTAAATGCATGCCAAATCTTAGTTTGAAACTTTAATCAGTTGAAAACATGATAGACATATTTTATCACCTGTATGAAGTAGTGTTTATTCATTATCTAGAAATAAATAGACATACGCTTTAATAAGACATACACATATTTCAAAACATCTTTTTGACTTTTGACGTTTTCGTCCAGTAATCCCTCTTCTTGCACCTCGCATCAAGACAACAATTAATACGGAGGATTTCTTGTGATCTTTACCCATCGACCGCCAACAGGGTTATTTAACTCAAATGTGTATATGCCAGGCCGATTACCCTCGTGAAAACCAACCAATGTTGAGAAAGCATAGCGATCGAGCCCGATATACACTTCGACGTGTGTGAGTCTTTGAGCTAAAAGTAATACAATATATAAATATCATAAGCAGTTGTGGGGCATAGTAAATATTGCACCCCGAGGAGTGACATAGGGGGAAATATTTACTATCCCCCCATAAACATGCCTATGACATTTATTTTATTATACCGAACACGTATACTGTAATTCGAAGAAAAAACTACTCACACATACTTAACTAACAGTTTATTATTGGAAAATCAAGCGCTCATCGACATTGAATTATCAAATACATTTAAATGAGTGCCTACTGATTAATAGCTAATACCGCTCGGGATATATTACAAACCAACGCCGTGGCATATTTCAGAATTGATAAAACGTGATCTACGACTACCAGTCATTCGAACTGTTGTTTTATGACTTTGAGAAATGAAAAAGATGAAACAGAAAACTTATTTAAACATGCATTACTTCCAGTGACGCTAACTTTTAAAACATGACTCTCTAAGTTATCGTATGATAACATATAATAATAAAACTAAAACCATAGTACATCACATACAGCAGCAGTCCAATCTGTTGTAGATTTTTACACTCTATATGATGTAGATATGTCCAAGGTCCACCTCCCATTCCACATGTTCGCTTGCAGTATGGGTGCATGAACCATCGGGGAAAGTCTGTGAAAGGCCGCCATCAACCGCCAGGGAAGCTTCGCCACGTAAGTCCACACGATTGTCCATCTGGTAGACTTTCTTTCCAAGCGTTGCGTTTGCTTCGATTACAATCAAAGGGACTATTTAATAGATTTAAATATTGTTTAAATACATGTATGCCATTAAAGGGACCTGTTCACAGATTTGCAAATTGGCAATTTTCAATTGTTTTGTCATAGATCCCAAGCAGAAAAAAACATTATACATGCGTATGAAAAGGCGAAATACCGCTTCCGACAAATACATATATTGGAAATATAGTGTTGTTTATGAAAAATCATCAAACTGAAATGAATACAATTATAAAGCATGTGTAACGCTTTTCGTCTGTTGTTTGAAAAACACGTGTATCACTTATATAGCGTAAACAATTGATCACAATGATAGGCAGTCAGAAGAGCCGACTTGATTCCACGACAGGTTTTTGTATCCCAGCGGACATTGTTCGAGTCCTGGCGATGGTAATTTTTGTTCTGTATGTAATATTAGCTTTTGGTCAGTCCAACTTCTCCAATTTTTGCAGTTAAGACATTATATGACATATTTAAAAAATCAAAAAATCTGTGAACAAGTCTCTTGATGAATTAAAGCATCAAGTACTATAACATCTAAAGCACGATACAACAAAACAACAGAAGCACTCCAAATTGTTACATAGCTTCGCGTTACAAACGCTTTATCATTTGTTTTATTTTAAATGATGATTAGTCATTAACGAACATATATTTACAGTATATTTCTATACCCGTAGTTTTATTTCGCCCCTTTATATTCACTTATTATGTTGTGTTTTGAATCAGTGAGAAAAGGTTTGAAAATCGTCAATCCGTCAATCTGTGAACAGGTCCATTAAATACTTTTGCATTGGTTATTCGACGAAACATATTTGTTTGACTATGTATCCGGACATAATCCCATTGGATATTATCGGATATTATTTTATGTACGCGGACAAACTCTCTGCCGTTGTTTTGTACTACTACTACTACTACTGCTGTTTGCAACATAGTTGGTCCGTGTGGAAACCGGTGTAACGGAATTTGAATCAGAAAAAACCACCATGGACATTCATTTATGGATTAAACATGAATAATTAACTTAACATTGATTGAGATATCGCGTGCTGCGCTATGCAACCTTTGTTGTGTCGCCATGACATCATTTGGTCATTCAAACTGTTAATTGATCTTTAATCGTTCAAATTGGTATCAATTATAAAATTAATTGGATGGGGGAAATCATTATCTAGCTATCTATGTTCGTTTCAGAAAGCTATGGTTTTTGTCGTGTCTTTGAGCGGCAATACTATAAGGTTAAATTTTATTTCCAAATAATGTATATGTATTGTGAATTATTCTTGGCCAAGAGCGAGGTTCGGTATGCCTTAAAACCAGTTTCATCTACCAATGCTATATATATGTATTATGATTAAATGTGGGCCAAGTGTGAGGTTCGGGCTCCCATAAACCTTCTTAAACACCCAATGCTTAGCATTGACCGTTTCAAGGCGGTAACCCCAGTTTTATTCGTGCGTGTTTTGTGTTTATTATGTGTTCTTGTGTTGTGCCGTATTTCTTTGGTAATTCGTAATTTAAAAAAAAAATCGTTCATTGGTTGCACAAATCGTTGATAAACAAAGGTTACATGTTATTTGAAAATATTATTCGTTCTCCGAAACACCATACATCTGACATAAAAAAAAGCACAAGTGACAGCTACCCCATTCTATGAATTCAAGAAATTGATTATGGGCACAGTACAGTGGTTTAGTATTATTAAAATGTGTACCGATTTACTTTAGGTTTAGTTATATTGGTTAATTGTAATCCAGAATAAGTTATACATGTTTAATTATTGGGACATAAATCGAGTAAATCAAAATAAAACAAAAACACTAAAACTCGGGTATCGCTTTCCGTAAGATGTTCACAAAGATATCAATATTTATATCTTAGGCATGCGGTTGTAAGTAAAAGAATCATTTGTAAACTTGTAATTAAATATATTGCTCACGCGAGAATTAGAGATAGATTCCGAGCAAAAACGAAATCAAATAAAAATGGCAGATTATAATGTACTTGTGCAAGTCAAATATCTTTTTTTTGTTTCAATATTTTATTTTCAACACATCTTACTTGTACACAATTACCTAATTACAAAGACCGTATATTTTCAGCTGTATGTATAAATAAAATAAGTATTTAAAAAAACACAACAAAAACCAAAAAAAATTCTAGAATTGACAAAAAAGGAAATACACATACAGCGTCCCGAAAATAGTAAAAAATACAAACAAACACACACCCACTTTAGATATCTTATTTTCTTGCAACCGAAGTTATATATTAATTAAATTCAGTTTCTCTAGGTACATTAATTGTTCTTTCAATGGTAATTTTTAGATCGTTTCAAACTTTTTGTACAAAAGTACACTCCTAAAACCATATAGATATTTGAGTCAATTGTCGTGCAACAAAAGTCGCATGAATTCGAGTGTTTAAGGAACGTAGTAAGTAGTTGTTGTTTGGAATTATTCTCATAGAATATTTATATTGTAAACTCTCTTAGTTTCGTTTCATTCGTGAGCAACAAAAAATTTATTGAAGTCAAGTTCTTTAGCAAAATGTGCTTCCCATTTAGGTACGGGTTTTACTGTATCGGATTTTTTTTCATCAAAATGAGTTTGGAATATATTAATTTGCAGACTTTGATTTGTGTTGTAATAAGTGACATTAAATATTCTGGCTGTTGATAGCTGTTTTTTTTCTATTTTAGGTTTTTCTTTCCAGTTTAGTGGGATACTGTGAACTAATGTAAAATATTTTAGAAAATCCGAATTTTCTAAATCATATTATTGTTTAAATTGATAAAAGGTGTAAAAATCTCTAATTCTGTAATCATACAGATGTTCTACAAAGTCAATACCTTTATCGTGCCACTTTTTATAGAAAAATAGGCCAGTATATGTGTTTTTAATGTATGAATTATTCCAAACAATCTCTTTTCCTATAGTTTCTATGTTCCTTTGAGTATTCACCTTAGCCCCAAAAATTAGAATTTCTTTAAGAAACGTTGATTTAATGTTTAATAAATTAATGTCATTTGACTTTATATAGTTTTTCAAAATAAAGAAATGTCCATAGTTCTCTATGAAATGGCTGTAGAGAATCGTTATTTTTCATTCGAGTTGATATATAAATCGTTTGATCCAACTTGATTTTACGCCATTTATAAAACTTTTCTATGTAAATGATTTTGAGCCCACCCCGTTTATAATCCTATATTATTTGAGTTCTTTAATTTTATCTGGTTTGTCGTTCCAAAGAAATTTAAACATCGTTGATTTTAGTTCGATGATTATACTTTCATTTGGGCCTTCTAAAACTGTTAAAGGGTATATTATTTTTGGTGTTGCAAATGTTCTAAAAACGGGTATTTGTCCAATTAACGAAAGGTTCCATTGTTTCCATTTCTGTAAACAATTATTAAATTCGTGTATTTTATTTTAATAATTGTATTCAACTGTTTTATTTGTATTGTTAAATAGTTTAATTCCAAGTGTTGTTGCATGCTCGCAATTCCAGTCAAATGTTTATATCTGGGTAATATTTTACATTTTTATACATTAATGTACCCAATTTCATAAACTACATTTATTATTATTTCTTTTTAATCCTGAAATATAAGAGAACTTATCAAGAGCGCTGATAAGGTTGATTTTTGACAGCCATCAAGTGGAAAACATGCATCGTCATCAGTCAAAATATCTTGGAGACTCGAATAATCTAAAAAGGACTTGAACATGGCTTACTGGCATATAAATATTTAGATTGTAGTATCTTTATAACAAAAATGTCTTCTGTGACACTGTTCAATACGTCTGAGATCCGCTGTTCATATTGTTCAAAGAGTCACGAATCCTTTAGCATATATTAATTAATGTTGGTGTTTGTTTCTTTAATCAGTGATATTACTTTGCGTTGAATTTGCCTATGTACGTCGTAAATGTGGGTTAAAAGGAGCTAAAGACAGATTTAATAAAAAAGTGCACTCAAAGGTTTAAGGTGTCTTTTATGACACTATAAAATGTATTTGTTCAATACGTTTTCCTTTGATTTCACGTAGACAGTGTTTATTGAGAAGAAAACACTACTTAATGAAAGGTGGCTATGGGTAAACGTAATTCTTGAAAACATGCTAACTATGCATCTATACTGACTTGAAAATGTATGTAATCCTGAGGAAGAAAAGGCCATGGAAGTCTTAGGTCTCATCGGGGAAATGGGTTTATTCATTATTTGTTTCGGTAAGTGGTTTTTCCAAAACAAAGCCACTAAGGCGAGAAATTCTACCCGGTGAAAGGGAAATATTTGCCATACAGAAAACATCTCGGTATGTGGTTGGTTGCAAAATGGACCACCACCAGCAGGCATTCAACTAACATGTTTTTGTTCGTTCACTTTACATTCTATTGCGTCGTTATATTTTTCCATATATCATTGTTTGAAACAGTAGCCTTTACTATGTTTTAAAATAGATTTGAACACATTCACATTCATCAGCTCTTATCATAACTACACAATACAAAACCAAATGTGTATACTGTCATGCATGGAATGCTTGGATTGCGTATAATTTTATTTGCTATGTATGTGGTTGTGCTATGAGGACGAATCTGGTTGCATATAATCAAAGGAGAAAAACGTTTATTGATCCACGTTTTAATGGAACAAAATGTTGTTGTTTTTCTAGCTGAATACTATATATCGGACATTTGTGTTGTCATTTCGTTACTCAACGATACGATAAGC
Source organism: Congeria kusceri (assembly GCA_027627225.1). Taxonomy (NCBI): domain Eukaryota; kingdom Metazoa; phylum Mollusca; class Bivalvia; order Myida; family Dreissenidae; genus Congeria; species Congeria kusceri. The sequence continues at coordinate 42,522,269 of CM051038.1, forward strand.
CGGTATTCCCTTGATGAATTTAAACCCGTAGAAAAAGACACAAAGACAAAAAACTAACCTAACTGAACAACAATACTTAAAGTTTTCTATTTAAGTTTGACGATTATGTAATTATATTTAAGAGGGCCATGATGGCTTAAGCGCACACCTGAGTACTGGCAAGGACGAAGAACATACTGTTGTGACAGGTTTGAAAAATAAGGTATCTATACAATACACATGTATGCTCGAGTTAGGATCGTTTTGATTTCATGCATTGGGCAGTGCTGACTTTTTTATTAAGACAGTGACAGTTGTGGCAAATGCAGAAACAGTAGATTTTGTTGTCTTTTCGCAGGCAGTTTGGTAAAACTAGTAATGTGATAATTGAGATGGCTTTGCTATTAAAGGTAAATTTGGCCCTTTCTTTGATAGTTTTCTGTCCAATGATGATAAACAATGCTAATGCAGGCTCTAAGGCCATCTACGTTGCATGTACAGAAAACTGAATGCAAGGTTTGCATTTGTTATAAATCCCATTTAAGTTTTCATCCAAATGACCAAATTAAGGTATTTAACATGTAAATGCAAACACTGTGATAGATCTGGTTTGGTACCAACATCAATAAAGTCACACATTTTGCATAAGCAAAATGGCAACAGTGCATGCATGCTTACCGGCTTGTTTTCAAGTCTCATGCATTAAGTTTTGTTTAGCTCACATGAGCACAAAGTGCTCATGGTGAGCTTTTGTGATCGCCCGTTGTCCGTCGGGCATGCGTGCATGTGTGCGTGCGTGCGTCGTCAACTTTTCTTTCAAACAACACCTCCTCCTAACTCATCCTAAACCACTTAGCAGATTTTCACCAAACGTCACAGGAATTATCATTAGGTGCCCCTTTTGCAAAGTTGTTAAAATCGTTACGGTCCGCTGCATATGTAGGTCACCAGAGCTAAATATATATTTAAAAAGTGTAACCTTTAAAAATCTTCTTCTCTGAAACCGCAGGGCCCAGAGGTTTCATGTTTGGTATGTAACATCATATAGTGGTCCTCTACAAAGATTGGTCAAACTATGCCCCTGGGGTCAAAACATGTTTTATAAAGAATATATAGCAAAAATGATTTTAACAATCTTCTTCTCTGAAAACACAAGGCCCAGAGGTTTCAAATTTGGTATGTAACATTTTATAGTGGTCATTTACAAAAAGTGTTCAAATTATGCCCCTGGGGTCAAAACTGGCCAAGCCACGGGGTTCACATTGTTTATATAGAATATATAGCAATATGACTTTTCCTCTGAAACCGCAAGGTCCAGAGGTTTTATATTTGGTATGTAACATCCTTTAGTGGTCTTTTACAAATTTTGTTATTATTATTCCCCCGGGGTCAAAATGGGCTACGCCTTGGAGGTCACATGGTTTATATAGAATATATTGCAAAATGAATTTAAAAATCTTCTCCTCTGAAACCACAAGACCCAGAGGTTTCATATTTGGTATGTAACATCCTATAGTGGTCCTCTACAAAGTTGTTAAATGTATGCCCCTGGGGTCAAACTGGCCACGCCGCGGGGGTCACATGGTTTATATAAACTTAAACAGCAAAATGTCTTTAAAAATCTTCTTCTCTGAAACTGCAAGACCCAGAGGTTTCATATTTGGTATGTAACATCCTATAGTGGTCTTCTTCAAATCTTGTTTAAATGATGGCCCTGGGGTCAAAACTGGCCACGCCCCGGGGGTGACATGATTTATATTGACTTAAATAGCAAAATGACCTCAAAAATATTTTCCTCTGAAACCGCAAGGACCAGAGGTTTCTTATTTGGTATGTTACATCATAAAGTAGTCCTCTACAAAGATTTTCAAATTATGCCCATGGGGTCAAAACTGGTCATTCTGCGGGGTTCGCATGGTTTATATCAACTTTAATAGCAAAATGTCTTTAAAAATCTTCTCCTCTGAAACTGCAAGGCCCAGATGTTTTTTTTTTCGTATTTGTTATGTAACATCCTCAAGTGGTCCTCCACAAAGATTGTTCAAATTATGCCCCATTAGTCAACACTGATCACAGCCCAGGGTTCACATGGTTTATATAGACTTAAATAGCAAAATGACTTTAAAATTCTTCTCCTCTAAAAAACCGCATGGCCTAGAGGTTTCATATTTGGTATGGAACATCCGTATAGTGGTCCTCTACAAACAGTGTTCAAATTATGACCCTGCGGTCAAATCTGGTCACGCCCCGGGGGTCACATGGTTTATATAGACTTAAATAGCAAAATGACTTTTAATATCTTCTCCTCTGAAACGGTAAAGCCCACAGCTTTCTTATATTTGGTACGTACCAATGCATAGTGGTCCTCTCCAAAGATTGTTCAAATTATTCCCTTGGTGTTAAATCTGGCCGCACCCCGAACGTTACAGAGGTTTGTCTTAGATTGTTCATATTATGCCCCTGGGATAAAAATAAACCACGCCTCGGGGATGCAAATTTCAATTGGTTTACAAAGTCTAAGGTGAGCGTCCTAGGGCATTTGTTTGCATTTTCTTGCAGAAACAGGAGACAATAACACTCGTGTTTTCTGGATGTTTGGCTTCTGCTCCGACCATACACAAACTGTGGAAAGTTTGTTAAGATTAGATGCAAACAAAATATCTTATCCTGCATTAAGTTTGCATTTTGTTTCAAAACAATGGAGAATAACTCCATGGTGTTTGTGGCCCAATCAAGCCCATGTTTGGCTGCTTCTGCTGAAATCTAATGGTCATAAATTAGATGTGAACATTTGGTCCAGGTAAGGTGAAAATGAAAAAAAAGAAGCATTTTTGCATTTTTTTCAATTATTAAGTGGCAATAACTCTTGTCTTCCTGAAGCAATCTGGCCCATTACCATTGAATCCCAAGATTGTATGATCATGCATAAACTGTGAACGTTTGTCATAATTAAATGAAAAATGAAGTCCCTATCTTGTGCGCAAGCCAATTGTTGATGACCTGTGAACTTGTTTTCCACACACAAGGGGTGAAACTCTGATGTTTCTCTTCCATTCTTGCTGAAATTCGACTTCATCTGAGATCGTATTGTCATAGAGAAACTGTGCAAGATTGATGAAGATCGGATAAAATATGAATTATTTCCATTATTTTTACAAAAATGTGACGACAATTCCGGTGTTTGTATCGCGATCTGACTCGTCTTTTTGTCTTCTGTTGATTTCTTATGGTCAAACACTAACTGTAAATGTTTGGTCAAAACTGAATGAAAAATAAAAGTTATATCTGTGAAAAAGGCATTTTTGCATTTTTTGCGTGAAAAGAGGGCAATAACTCTAGTGTTCTTAGTGCGATCTTACCCAGTATCAAGTCAGATTTTATTGTCATACACAAACTGTGCAAGTTTAGTCAAGATTGCATAAACAGTGAGTCTCTATCGTGAGAACGAATACATTGTTTGTTGACGGCATACGTGCGACGGGCGACAGACGACGGGCAACGGACTACGGACGACACAGGAGAGGTGTCCTAATAGATCACATGAGCACGAAGTAAATAGAAGTTAATGGTGGATATTTAAGAGTTTATGAATGTGCACATTATTGCGAAACAAATATGAACATACTTTAATGTAGAACAAAAGTTACGTTCATTATTATCTTTGAGCCAACGATATTAATAGTGCAGTATTGTGCCAGGGTTACGAGCGAACGTTCAAAGACTGGCCACTTATACGGAAATAACGCGTTCGCTTTGATGCTCGTTACCGAGAGAGGGAAAATATCGCACGATTGTTAGTTTTTCCCATTACACGTTAAAAGCCTCATGGCAGTATAAAGTACACGTACGTGTAATAAGAAACTAAAATCAATGAAAACTATACTTAAGTTTACATACAGTATAAAATGGCATGGTATATTTCATCGCACGATTGTTATTTTGCCACAATGAAAAGCAGAACACTCATGTAAATATCAACTACAAATAAGGTATCTACTTAAGTAAATAAAATATAACGATTTATTACATGGATTCGTATCCTTTTAAAACATCATGGAAATACATGTTTAATATTTATCCAAATGTAGTTAAAAGTATTATGAATCAGATCTAGCTTGAAGTCCAAATTAAACAAAAGTATAACTTTAGCTAATAAAATGAATTCGCATGTTCAAAGTTTGCTGATAAATTGTATACACATAATTAATGCGAGTCTTTGTTCATTCTATCCCAATTATATTTATATGACAGTTTCATTAAATATATTTTAATAATTTTAAATCCTTTTGTTATAATTAAACAATTTATTACGTTTATTTATTATTATATTTAAGATAAATGATCATTTCCGGATTGTAAAATGGTCAACATGTCGGTATTCGGTTTTCTTCAATGAACATATTACGAGTACATAAACTGTTAAAAGAATATTCAGATATGGTATACAACTATACATATACATATACGCACATCAACATGATAACAGGAAATAAAATTACTGACAAGTGAATTTGCACACGTTCTCAAACGCATATGTTAGAACAATAGCGTCCTTTCTGTTTCCATACTTCGCCAGTGAGTAGTTTTTAAGAGCTCAAATACTGATTTATACTGAACAAAATAGCTCATAAGGTATGTTATATACAACGTATTTAAAGGAGACACTTTCTTTCTTTCTTTCTTTCTTTATTTCTTCCTTTATTATTTATTTGCAAACATTGATTAAATATCGATGTAATAAACTGACAAAACGCATTACAGTATATATGTATTATGTTTGTAACGAATATTTAATAGGCAATAGATTGAAAATGTATTGGTTAATTCTTTTGACTTACATGTAAAAGCAGCGGTATTATACCATACGTTTGTTTTGACTCTACATTCCAAGTGTTCTAAATTTAAATGTTGGAGGAAATTACTTCACCACAACATTGTCTACAGTAACCAAATACCCTGCCAGTATGTTGGCGGCCATGTTCAGTGGACGTCACGTGATCCACCAAGACAAAGATGGCCGGTATGTTATCGATTGCGACGGAAAAATACTTGGTCATATCCTGGAGTTCCTGAGATTCGGAACGCTGCCACTTAGCGACTTGGCTGAAGCGGCGCACAGGTATTCGGAATACTTTGGACTGAAGAAGCTATCAGCGACCCTGTGTGATTTTCAACAGGTCAGGCATAGCATAAAGGTCAAAGACATGCAACAACGCCATCCTGAATATACCCCATTGGTTCGCAGCGTTATTGATTGGTTTAGCTAGTAACGCTTTCTACATGGATACTACAGCGTGTATTGTAATTAAATAAAACCGACCAGATGTGTATATACAGACAACATTCCGAGGATTCATTGGGAAGTATTGCACAATTAAAATGGTTTGTAATTAGTGTTTTAACTTCTGTTTAGAATTTTGAACATTTCGAAGTACAGGTTGATGCGATATTTTTCTTAACAGCCAACCACCAACCATTATGTCAGTTATGGACATAATGTTCTTTATCATACCAATGGAAGGTGTGAGGAGGTCTGTTGCTTCTTGCTTTGCAAGGACCATGTCCTCCGAAGGTTCGATACAATAAACTATCAAACAGCATCAGAGGGAACCAATCAGTATAAATGATGGATTGAATTAATATTCCGCTTTCAAAAGTAAATATCTTGTTAAATTTGGCATCTTTGTATATACAATCAGAACCATTGAATACGAATATCTATTTTAAAATGCTCTTCCTATGTGTATAACATGTTAAAATATAACCGACCGAGTAATTATATCATTTGCAATCAATGTGAAAATACGTTTTTAGTCTGTAGGTCTTTAGTAGGGCGATTCGAGAGAATGAATTGCGTGACCTACTTTTTACTTTGCAGGCTACGAAGAACTAATAATCGATACCCCCAAATGTATACGCTCCATCAGCTGTTAAGTACCCTTCAGGAATAGTCGACACGTTGACTGTTATCCATACTATTGCGTTTGCATTAAGTAACTTGCATAGAACAGAACAGAACAAATGTTTAATTAACTTAAGCATATTACAGCTCAGTTTTATTTTACACAATCAAATCAAACAGACATGCGTGAAGAAAAAAACAAAAATATCAACATATTTTATCAAAATACATAATCAATTACAATGAATTAGTGGTTTAATATGATATACTAGTAGGTAAAAGTAAATGTATTCCTCTGTGTGTGTGTGTGTGCGCGTGCTTGTGTGTGTGTGTGTGTGTGTTTGTGTGTGTGTGTGTGTTAGTGTGTGTGTGTGTGTGTGTGTGTGCATGCGTGCGTGCGTGCGTGCGAGCGTGCGTGTGTGTGTGTGTGTGTGTGTGAGTGCTTCATGAATATCTATTGTACTGATATGGAATGTAGTTATATGTATTGGAAAGTTCAGCGGTAACAGACAATGTTTACAATTTACAATCATTGTATACTTAATTATAACTGGTAATGTATGACATTAAAAAAATTAACTGAGAAGGAACATATTGTTATCTCTTTTTTTAAAGCATGTTATACAATAAATAGCTAACTGTCTGAGCGTTGTTTTATTACTGCTATCCAACAGTTTTAAAAATGTGTACATACTTGGTCGCGTTGTATAGTATTTTGGAATATATTTGTTTCTGTCTTCTAAATAATGCGGACATACTAATATAAAGTGGTACTCATCTTCTATATCGTAAAGATTACATAAAATACATTTACGTTTATTTCTGTTTATGTTATAATGTCTGCCAGTTTCAATCAACAATTTATGAGATGACAGGCGTACTTTTGCAATGATATTCCTATGTTTTTTGTTATTAATAACATCCAAATATAACGACCTTTCAAATACAGGTTTAGGTTCTTTGTATACGTGTAAAGATGGTGAAAAATCAACATTAACTCTCCATTGTGATATATAATGATCTCTCAGTCTATTCTTTAACAAAGGAATAAAGTGATGAATATTAACAGATTCAGGGAATAACCATACATCTGTAAATCCTGCATGATTCAAAATATCACGAACTTTGAGGACCAATTAACAGTGTCATTTCTTGAATCAAGTTCTAATCTTTGCATATTAACGACAGCATTAAGAATACAATTTCCTTGTTTATTTTGATATAGTTTCAAAAAATATTTAACAATTCTTAAGTATCTACCAATATGTAAAGGAAATCGACCGACTTAAGCGTATAATGACAATGAATTTGTTGACAATTTAACATTTAATAACATTTTGCAGAATTTTCTGTGAACACGTTCTATATTGGTAGCTGCAATGAAACCCCATACTTCGCAGTTATAATTCAAAATTGACAAAACATATGAATCAAACAACTTAAACATAATATTAATTGGAACCTCCATGTCTTTCGTTATACAAAATAATGAGTTCATTGCTCTTGTGGCTTTACCATATAATGCATTTGTGGCAGGAACAAATGACCCGCCACTAGACATAACAATACCTACATTAAAATTGCTCACTATTTCAATATCTTTCCCTTTGTATGTTTAGCACACCACCTTTTCGGAAAACCACGATTTGTGTTTTATCAATATTTACCGTTAAATTCCATTTGTCACAAAATGTTGCTAGCTTATTCAATGATTCCTGCAGCCCTTCTTTAGTTTCTGAGAAAATAACAGCATCGTCCGCGAATAGGAGTAGACCAATCAATAGATAATTGATCTAGCGTTATTCCGGCATTTAATCCGTTTTGTAGATTAAATGCTATATCATTCACGAATAGCGAAAACATGATCGGCGAAGTTATCTCCCCTTGTAATAAACCGACATGACTACTAAAAAGGTCCGAATGTGAGCCCGTGTGTTTAACTTGAAGTTTGTCCTCATTATACATAGACTGAATGAGAGATACTAACTTGCCATCAATGCCTGATCGAATCATTTGGCACCATAACTGTCCCCGATTGATGACGTCATAGGCCTTCCGGTAATCGACGTAGCAACAGAAGAGTTTATTTTTATTATGTAGCTGTTTCTCTATTAAAGCAATAAGAATAACAATTGCGTCGACAGTACTACAGTTGGGTTTAAAACCGAATTGGGCATCTGTTAAAATATCATAGGTTTCCGCCCAAGATTTTAAGCGTTCGTTTATCACTCCTGTAAATAATTTCGCAAAACAACTTATCAACGTGATACCCCTATAATTATTTGGACCGGAACTATCTCCTCGTTTATATAGTGGCACAATCACTCCGGATGACCAGCTTTTGGGAAGTTGATTTGTATCTAAAATGTAATTAAATAATATTTATAACGGATTGGCTATTATATGAACTGTTTCTTTAAAGTATTCATAAATAACATTGTCATGTGAAGCCGCCTTATTTTTTTATTATTATTAAGACGTCTGGTTGCTTTTGTAATTTCTTCTCTTGAAATAGGTTTGTCGAGATCGGGATAAGAGCTAGCTTGGTTTTCTAGATTGTCAAACTGCCGTAAAAAACGTCACTTTCATCGTTGTTTACGTTGACGTCAGCCTCCGAAGCTAAAGCATTGAAATATTCGTAAAATTCTTGTAGCGATATAGTTTCCGCATTCGGTGAGGACGATCCTGGCTTAAATAATTTCCAAAATTCGCCCGGCGTTTTGCGACACATGTTATTCATTTTCATACCTTGCTCTCGATTATATTTTGATTTCGTTTTCCTGCAAGAATATTTATAATCTTTTCTCGACGCGAGCATCATTTCCCTTGTATGTCTATGTTTATTTAAATTATAGTCATATACTGTCTTTATATATTTTGTCAGTTTTTGTTTACTTTTGTCAACTGAAGCGAAGCAATTATGATTGTTATTAATAACGTGTTTAAAATACTGTTCACCTCGCTTATTAAGAAAATTGGTAAATTCCGTTACCAATAAATCCGGATCGCAGCGTGAATCAACGGATCATTGTAAATTATGTTCTTGCTCTTGAACTCCACTGACAATATCGTGCAGGAAATTTTCTTTAAACTCCGAGTTCCACTTAAAATATGCGGATTATTTTCACCGTTAATAATCGGGCTGTTCGTGCTTAGAGCAAATGTAAATGGTGCATGATTCGAGAATTTAGTGAAATCGTGCACTTTAAAATCAGCTAAATCTTGAAAATGTTTGACTGATGTTAACAGATAGTCAACTGTGCTTTCCCCATTATGCGTAAAACAAGTAAATTTTCCAATTTCTTTATCGTTAAATAGTCTGCCGTTAACTATTCTTATATTAGTAGATTTACATACATCTAATAGGTAGTCATACAGACCTATATATCTACCGATATGTTGAAAGTAGTGAGAATAACAATGAGTAGTGCATTTTGCCTTGTGTTCCGCCTACAGCGGAATTTTGTTTAGAAGATACTTTATTGAAACAGACAATACCATAAAAGCGGAAAGTGCCGTCCTAAATTAGCTTGTGCCGAATGCACAAGCTGATCCGGGGCGACACTTTACGGACATGCATTAAGCCCGGGTTTTCCACGATACGCCTGATTTGTATATCTTTGGTGTTTTAAATTATGAAGTAACTATATATGATTTATGCATTCCTTTTTATTCACATTATTTATGGTAGTTCTCCATGCTTTTAAAACGTGTCAGATTTGGTTTTCTTTTGATATGTTGAATATTGTTGTGATGTTGACGCTAGTTTCAAATATAAGATCGCCTCCGTATTTTTTAAATAATGTTATAAAGAACCAACTCCAGTACATGTGATTTGATTTATTTAATAACAATTTTATTCAGCTTGATTTAATTGAGTTGACCCACGCTTGTATGTTTATAAGTCTTATACCCCTAGATTAACTGGTTGACTTTTTTTTTTCTTATAAGGTTTTCCGTTCCATATGAAATTTAATTTGTTATCGTTAATTTCTATCAAATGTCTACAGTTGGATACGGCAGAACTTTGAATATGAAATCAGTTCAGGAAGCGTAACTGTTTAATTCCGTAAATTTGCTTAAAAATCTTCGTCGAGTTCTTCCAGTACTCGGAAAACTATATGTTATGGCGATGTCGTCTATAGATGAAAAATACATATTAGAAGCAATATACAAGTGTGAACTATTTATTACTGTTTATTTATTATGTCAAGATTATGCATTGATTAATAGGCACCTTAACATTATTATTACTATTTATCTAGACAATCATGAATGAAAATAAAGGTGGTTACAGTGATATTTACTGTCAACTCATAACTTCAAACCGCCAAAACAACGTGAATAAATAAAATTGGGCATGGTAAATGATAGTCATTTTAAGGTTGTCACAGTAACACCACTGCAGTATCCATTTTGAACATCTAAAAGGGGCGTATCGGTGGTAAGTCGACAATATCACTCGCAGAAATGAAGTTGATATAAAACAAGTTATATTTAAGCACTGTTAAATACGATGGTTCTATTCAAACATTTGACAAACATATATCATTTAATTATATAAACCGGGGTCACCAGTGACAATATCGAGGGCTCGGGAAAATGTGTAGTAGTAAAATCAATATGAATGACATGTTCAGATACCTTTACGCTTATGCGCGCCATCGATAATCGTTGCATAATGCAGCGAAGTTCTCAATGAAAGCGCACTTTTGTAAGCGTGAGCTTGTAATAAATAAATATGATGTTACTACTACTAATAATTTTCCAGGCTTCCAGACATTTCGAACCAAGACGTTTCGACCACCATATTGGCAGGATATTTCGATCCCAGTGTATATTTTGTAGTTCAATGAACATGTGATTAAAATTTTAAATGTAAAATGAAATTCCTTACACTGAATATCACTCCTAACCCGACACAACATTTGTGATAAAATGCATGGTCAGTTTCCAAGAAAACCTTATCGATCTTGCATCGAGATTAATTCAATGACATAAATATCCTTCAGTTAATATATTTCACACGCAATTTATGAGAAACTGCCACCTAGTGAACAGGCTGAATCAGTACACAGGTATTCCGAATACTTCGGATTGAATAAGCTATCGACAATACTTGGCGATTATCAACAGATCAGACAGAGGATTCAGGTCAGGAACATGTAACAACGCCATCTTGAATATCTCGCGTTAGCCCGCAAATGTTTATCAAGGAATGCTGTTCCTAAGGAGGGTCTGACAATTATTGTTGTAAAACAAGCTGACATCTTTAGAGGTTATTTTAAACGATCTGAAAGTACTTACTGGGGAATATGTTAAACCTTGGTCAGTTGGAGTTTTTGGAGATAATAATTTTGAAGTTCGAAATTAAATTTGACAACCAAAAAGGTAGCAGACGAAATTACGAGATATTTTTTCTTATAGCCAGCTATCTTAAAAAAGACTTTGCTTCGGACAAAATATTCTTTATTACTATAATTCTCATTATAATAGAGATAGTTTGAGTGATAAATACTATAATGAGGTGGGATGCTTCACGTTTTGTCAGAATCAAGTCCTCAAAACTATATGTTCCTTGTCTTTTCCCAGTTGTCAGAGCCAACCCCATTTCGACTGCTGACGAGTGTAAATTTGTTGATCAATTTTGATTCTGTTTAGATTTTACACAATGTTAAAGTATTTTTTGTAAAGTAAGTTAACTTTCCTGACACTGTAGATACAGTTTACATAAAAACAATGACCAAACGAGCCGTGCAGTGGGACTGCATAGCGTGTTTATGGACAGTACCATTTACCAAAAATGTTATATCAGTGCATCAGTAGGTTGATTATGAAGACTTCAAATAATATCATAACTTATACCAGCTGATTTCATAACAAACTCGATTAATGTCCCCTTATCTTTGTATCAGTAGAAGTTGAAGGAATAACACAAACAGTACCACGTACTTTTTAAAATTTCTTCGCTTAACTTTTTTGAAACTGAACTAAATATTGGCCCAAGTCAGCATGCGAATTGTCATTTTTATACCTGAATTAAATTCCAACATTTATAAATACGTTGAACAATAAAGTCATAATAGTGGCGGTGAATAAATGTAAAGAGTTCAAATAGTGATAGTGTGTAAATGATGTTTGTATTAATTGCTGTATAATTTTGTTTATAACTTGTTGCAGTTATTTTGATGGATGTATTTGTTGTTAAGAATTTTTTTTCTAATCTTTACAACCTATTGTATAACATATTGTTTGCTGTTACTTGGATAGATGTATGTGTTATATTTGTTGTGACTGAGCAGCAAAATGATAAATTTGCTGTGCGAATCTTATATATCAATAATATTTTCTAGTCGCATGCATGTGTTTTCAGCGGATACTGAAATGTTATTGTTATTGATAGTGAAGAACTAAGACTTGACACGAGTTTATATCATTTTATACTTTGTGTCGTGCTTTCCGCATTGTACTTCGATAAACAGACAATTGATAGTTTGTCACAATACATGACCCGAGGATGTTCATAAAGAGTTCTCTCCTGCTCATATTTCTGCGGTTTCATTTATTATATACATGTATAAAGAACTTCACCAATACGTATTTAAGTATTTCCTTTGTTGTAAAAAGAGTTTGAGTTACTAGTATTTGAGTTTAGCAGATCAAATACATAAATGGTTTAATTTGGGTTATACTTAAGGATAAATGTGACGAGGGATGAACCTCCAACTGAATATACATATTTACTGACAATAGTTATTCACATGCAAGGAGAATCAATGTTTTGTTATTCATTGCTCGCGAAATAAAACGTTAATCAATGTGTTAATATTTTACTGTATTGTGTATGGTAATACATGTAATTATATGTCTTGGTATATTCATAGATATTGATGAAACAAATTGTAGTTGAAAATGATAACAATACGTGAGGTTTGTAATACAAAATCAATGCCAGACAATTATGACTATAAGACTTAGTTATATTTCGTTTATTAACTACCCGATGTATTTTAATTTATGTTTATGCATCTTTATTTTCTGATTGATAAATGTGTTTATTTATTTAATCACACACTAGTTTTCACTCCAATAAAATACGCTGACTGGACAGTTGGATAAGGCAAGATACAAACAGTGCAAAATTATAATAATACTACTAATCATGATAGTAAATGTTATAAATATTGAAAACTGGTCCATGGGGCAAAAGTGTAAAATATGCCTCATGGAAAAGTGTGTTTGAAATCATTTAAATCGCTGTGCCAACTCTACAAAACATGTCCTTATCGCATATATAATATTAGTTGATATATAGCCATTATCTGTGTATGGGTAGAAGACTTGACACGTATGCAATTGCTTTCTGCGTATTTTTTCTGTTTGGTTTTACCGACACTGGGGGCAATTCTATATCAATATGTATACCCTGTTTACATTATACAGTCAATAGACGGTAAACATTTACAGTGTTTAAACCAGGGGCCGTATTCCAGAAACATCGTAAGTAATATCTTATTCCTAAATAACATTAACAATTTATTTAGCCTTTTATTTCAGTTGTTAACAAAAGGCGACAAACACGTTTGATTATTTTAGTGTTTTTAGTTTATTCCAGTTAAATCTTTCTGAAATATTAATCTGCTAATTTTGACAATAATTTATATTTAAAAAAAATATTTTAAATGGTTGAGCCTGAACTGTAGATTAACAACGAAACTACCTGGCATATGTATATTCCACAATCATCAGGCATATAGAGAATGCTAGGTTAGTGTTGAATACAGATAAGTTTATTTAGCGAGGCATATATAACCTAAATCACGAGCCTTGGCAAATCAATGTCAAAATTTGATAGCACTCAAATGTCTTTTGGAAAATTTATTTTTCCAGTTAACAGCTGTACCACTGTATGTTAGTTTGTGTTGAGTCACTGAATCGGCAACATCTGTACATACTTAAACGTTATTGATGTTTGTACATAAGAAAAGCAGATACAACCACATACTGTTATTGTAAGTTAATATTTGCTGTAAATTTCTAGCCATGTTTATGTTCTTTTGACTAGGAATAAAATACGTTGTATTACCATGACAAATCTCGCGAAAAAGATAGTTTAACTGCACCTTTAAAGTCAGGTCTGGATATCAGCCAGCAGCTTTCTAAAATATGGTACGTATTACATGCAAATGCTACTAGTCGCTCATTATTCTACATACTAACTTATTAGTTTTACATGACAAAGTTAATAGCGTACTAACACCTGGAATGCTAACATTGATATTTACTTGTGTCGGTTGATGTCAGTAGAGCTGCAACGATTCTTTCGATGCATCGATAAATCGATTGTAAAGAACCTGATTCAATGGTCAATACTAAACCATCACATTTAGATTCGATTCTCAACTTTAGTTTGAGTATTTGAAGAACGGGCGAGCTTTCCTTTTCGCCCCGGCGTCAGCATCGGCGTCCGCGTCCGAACTTGCTTAAAGATTATACTTTAAAAGTCTTAAATAAGGTTTTAATCAACAAAACCAAATTTTTGTTACTTAAGAACTGTTTATCGACGGTTTGGCTAACGCCTTTTTAAAATAATAAACATACACAAAATATAGCGGCGTTACGTCAAGTGAAAAATGACATTATTATTTTTATATGACTTATTATCCATATATTAAGTTTATATGTTTTTTTACTAAAGAGTCTTGCAACTTCAAAGATACATTTTCTATTCACTTGAAACTTTGAATATACCTATGTCATCAACTCCAGCATCAGGTGCAAAATTCCACATAACGCTGTTTTGTATTGTGATAGAGGTATGCCCCTTTTATACGTCTTTTTTTTTCAGGTTAAAAGTTTTAATTCAAACTGCAAATCTCCAGCATCAGGTTAAGCATAACTCTGTTGTTTATTTATTTTGATAGAGTTTTGCTCCCTTTTCACATATTTTTCGTGTTAATGTTTGTATTCAAAAGGCTTATTACTTCATCATGTGCAACACTCACCATTACTCAGTTTTGTATTTTGACAGGTAACGCACCTGTTTTACATATAATTTCATGTAAAACTCTAATTCAGAAGTACTCTTACTTTAAAACAGGTTATTTACTAGAAATTTGGAATATACTTTGTTATTGTATGCTTTCCAGTGATTTATAGGGAAATATCAGTGGTAAAAAATGGTATTTTTCACTGTTTCGCATTGTTTCCCTATTTAATAGAGTAAATGAAATGGACAGTCAACGATGCCGGAAACAAAATTCTGAAATTACGTCATTATTTTGACGTCATAACGGTATGCGTCCCTTGAAAAAGTTTACATTTAAATACATTTAACATGTAAACAAAACGGTGGGAAAAAGCATGCACTAAAAAGAAAATGTGTTGATTTCGGTGTAAGATCGTATTTTATTGTAATCGTGATCATAGAATAAAACATGTTTTCACTCGTGGCGCGCCACTCACGAAAATATTATTTTTATGAACAATCATGAAATAAAATACGATCTTACAACGAAACCTCTATTTATTTTATGCTTTCCAGTGATTTATAGGGAAATATGAGTGAAATAAAATTGGTAATTAACTATTTTAAAACATTGAACATTACAAGAGTGGTAATTTTTACTGTTCCATGCTTGTTCCGATTTAATACAGTAAATGGAACGGACCGTCAACGATTCCAGACTCAAACTTTTGACGTCGTGACGTTATGAGACCCGCGAAATTTTCAAGTTAAACCCATTTGAAATGTAAACAACGGTGGGACAAGCAAATTTAACAAGAAAATGTGTTGCTCTCGTGATCATATAAAATAGATACTTTCACTCGTGGCTGCGCCACTCGTGGAAATATAATTTTCTATGAACACTCGTGAAATAAAATACGATCTGGCACCAGATTCAACACATATCCTCTTTGTTATCAACTCCAGCATCAGGTGCAACAGGACCTTACAACCTTGTTCGTATTTTTACAGAGTTGTACCCCTTTTTAGTTCGTTATGGTAAGGTGGATAAAATGTCCTCCTCCAGGAGGTCCCGAGATAAATCTCTATACGGGCAACGATCTCAAGATCTTTCCAAAGACACTGAGTACTGGTTCTTCCCAGCGAACGGACTCGAGACTATATAAGCCCAAGGCTTTAGGTTTAATCGAGCTGGAATAAATAACCTTGATAAGTTATTCGCTTATAACTTGGAATGTACTTTAGTCATCATTTTCAGCATCATTTGCTACAACTTCCATAACTCTGTTTAGATTTTTGACAGAGTTATCCCCATTGTCACATAGATTTTCAGTGTATTAGTTTGTATTGACACATTTCTAAGGTATTCATTCGGAACGTTGCATAAATCTACTAGTATGTCATCAAGTCCAGAATCAGGTGCAACAATTCCCATATTGTTTTGTTTTAAACAAAATATGCTCCCATTTTAATTAGTTTTTCAATATAAAGTGTTGGTCCTATAATTTCCATACTGCGTAATGTATTCCCTTGCAACTTGCAAGGTAACATTTTCATCAAATACTACATAACAAAGCACATTACTCTGTTTTTTTTAAAATATTTTTACTGATTAACACTACACAATCTGTTGACTATATATATCTGTCTGTTATACTTTTGACACAGATTTTATTAATAGTACAATTCAGGTGTATCTTTACAGCTACTTCTTTTATTTATACACAAATCCATGTTTATAGGTTTCTTTCTCTTGTCCACTTTCAAACAAATTCACCAAATGAAATACTTCGAATAATCGAGTGCGCTTTCCTTTGACAACTCGTGTTATTTATAGATTTTTGTCATACAATTGTTAAATCAAGTTATGGTTTCTGCGTCAGTGTGACATCCTGGTTGCTAATGAGCGTTATATTGAACTTATTATAACACACTATCACCAGTGGATAGTAATCATAAATGTATCACATTAAATGTCATACAATTCTTATATGTTGTCTATATTGCTGTTTATAGCACAATATACTAGTCATCATGTCGGTCATTCTATGCCTAAAGGGGATACAATTGAGAACATAACTAAGTGAACATAAATGTCTTCTCATCCATGTACCGGTATTTCAAATGACCTATCATATTTCTACGAAAACACTATTAAAATTATTTAAAAAGTAACACAAGTTTGCTAATATATGTATTGTTTTCCTAGTCATTTATCATGTACCTCAATGATTATTTTTTATGAAATGTGTGACAATATTTTAAACAGGCTAAAATAAAAAATCAGTCGGGTTTTATGGATTGTTATTTCACACTTTTTTCCAGCAAAAGTATTGGCAGCCGACGCTTTCAAAATAGTGCCATATATAGATTTGCTTAATTTATAGCTACTACTACTCACAGGAAGGTTACTGTAATGGTGTTAGGTTTATTTTGGGTATAGACCCTTTAAATAATCATTAGGTGAAAACTGATACGTTTCAAAACACAGCCCATCGTTATTAACCTTATTCATTCCAAACGTTGTTTTCAGGGTTCAGAGTCAAGTACGAGTTCAGGGTCAGGGGCGGGTAAAACTGGCGAAACAGGGAAGTACAAACTATACTTCAATCCGGAATGTGACTCAAAAGATACCGTTAAATACGACAACATCAAAGATGAGGATCTTATGACCAAACTTAAAGACCTTGTCGGTGTTGATGAGAATATCAAATGTGTGACTGCATATGAATTGCCATTGTCTAAATGGCAACTCACTAAACTTCTGTTTTTCCATATGTTTATCCTTTTTGAAACTGAAAATTGGTGGTGGTCCATAGAAAAAACATACAAACGGCATCACTATTCAGCGCAGTGAACAATTCAATGCTGTTAAAGATACAATCAGGCAGAAAAACCGGGTTTCCAACATAACTTTAATGATAAAAGATGAAGGAAACATGAGCGTTCACGACCTTATAGGGTGGTTGTATAAAAGCAATGAGTTGAAGAAGCCTTATCATTATCTTTCTAGCAACTGTAAGCACTTTGCTAAAGATGTGTTCAACCACGTGGCAAAGAACAAGCGCATTTTTTCAGTTCATCTTACGTATGCTACTGTACGGACAAAAACAACATTGTACATGTAGTTACTATTTTCGACAATAAAAAGATAGCATATGTAAAGGTGCTGAAATGTTAAAGCTTACGTCCGGGAAATTAAACTTGTATTATTTAATGATGACACATGTCTCCCGACTGCATGTAAGTATGCTTTTTTTTTTTAAATTGATGTGTATTCGGCTATTGCATTCTTAACTATGATCCACTGAAATTCACAAACATTAACTATTTGAATGGTGATGCCGGAACTATGATGAACAACCAGTATACATATCAATGCCGTAGTAAAATCGAAATACTTTCTAAATGTCAACCAAATTATCAATATTCACTGTGACTAACTACCAGCTACGATGAACATTTTCTGATAATTAGTTGATAAACTCAGATTAATGAGGTAAATGTATGATCGGATATACAAATTTATACACACATATCAGACTAAACTAATGAGTGTGTTGAGGCATTTCCATATTCTGACTATATGTATAATATATTGTTGCTATTATAGACAAACATTTAGATAGAAGTTCTAAAATGTGTGTGTCAAAGGCTAGAATAAGAATATGTTAATTTCTTTTAACAATAGCTTGATGTAGTTTGTTCAGCGTTTCAGAAAAACATTTTTAAACGCATGTCATTCTGTTTCATACCATACTGACATGTATGCAGATTTTCATAACCAAAACAAGTTTGAATTATGTGTATCATTTTAACTATCTTGATCTTACGTTTCCTGCATTGAAAGCATAACCATGTTGTCTGGATTGAAAACGTAAGCCTAATGCAAATTGGGTTATTCGGCAATACGACTAAACCATGTTAACACTATATACATACACGCAGCTTCACACAAGTATAGTTTAACCTACTTCTCTAGTTTGTATCTGTTTTATACAAATCACCGAAATTGGAGGAACTTGTGAGCGCCGCCTTAACTGTCCACCGGTTCGTCCGATCCATATTCCTGTCCGGGCTAATTTTCAGCAGCATTTCGCCAGATTTCAATGAATAGTTTCAATAGAGATGTACATATTACCAAGAGGTTCCGCTGCAATTATCTTTTGGAGCTATGGGCCAATGCCAATTCCGTCAACTATTTACACATATATATTTATAGATAGATTATTTCTCAGCAGTCAATGACTAAAATGCAATGAAACATTATGGGATGTTTCATTGGCAAGATGAGCCGGAAACAGAGCCTTGATCGTAAAATGCTTTCATGATCTATCTTGGAGATACTGGCCGTTGTCGATTGCTTCAGATAGTATCAAGAAAGCAATTCTTGTCCAGGCAACCGCTCCGCAGCTATTTACCATAATTCAGTTAAACTTTATGGTAACGTAACTTTCAAGTGTGGGGAGCATCAACAAGGGCGTTTTACTTCAATTATTTTTCTTGGAATTATGAGCCACATGCGATTGTTGAAATTAGCATATGGTGCACAATTCTTATCCAAGCTAATTTTCAGCAATGTTGATCTTCAAATATTGTTCTTTCAAAGAACTGTTGTATAAAATTCATTGATTCTTGATGAAAGGTTAAATTCCTAGAAGATATTCACCGCATTACAGTTATGACACTTTTGATTTATTATACAGTGGGTTTTTGATTTTTGTTATACAATATTGCTTTACCTGTACGTTTGTATATGTATGTGCTGTATTTTTGTTCCTGACATATTTGATACTGAGGTTCTAGTGATTTAAGTGATCATTAATATTTTTGTATGTCTTATTGCATTCGCATTACTTAATAATGTGCGTTAGGAAGCATCAATCAGTTAGACTGAAAGCCTTGTTATTTTGGTAACAATTGCTCAAACCAAGAATTCAATGAAGTGGGAATAAGCTCAATAATACAAAACAATCGCATCTACCTGTAAGACGTATTTTGCACATTTAAATAAATCAATCTTTTGATAAGAGTGAATTTTTTAACGTTTCTTGGTTTGCGCGACGATAATGTAGAACTTAAACTATATGACGCTATGTTTTAAGACGAGATATAGCTGATCTTTGTTTTTATTGCATTTCAAAAGTAGTGCTATCTATATATTTGAGATATCGTGTTTGCGTTTCTTCCTGTTTGTAGTAATCAATAATGCCGCTTACGTGGTTTCCTTTTTGGGTTAAAGTACCAAAAAGTTTGTAGATCGAAATTACCCTAGGTAAATTACGTGGGTTTAAAGTGTGGTGAAACCTGTGTACCGTTCATAAATAACCATTGTATTTGAATGTTTTAATAGCTAATTCCATGTTTCAAATGGGCGTTACCGAATTTAAACATAAATAACTAAACCAGTTGCACACGACCCTGACATTTTCTGACTGCTATGTTTGTGATATTCAATCAATATTTGGTAATGTTCACGAGCATGCATATTGTTAAAAACCTAGCATAATTTAAATGTCAGTAAATTGTATGACTGCACATAAGTCATCTGCTATTTCTCAAAAGCAAAACAATAAATAAAATAATGAGCATTTAAGTTAAATGTCGCCGGCATTTAAAGTAAACTGTAAGTGTTATCTATACTGTAAGGTTTTTGTAAATTGTTCTTGTGTATTTGTAAAATACATAGTTGTCTGGGTGAAGAGTATAGTAATCACCATGTAATTAAACACAGCTATGTATTCTTCTGATTACGGCTTTGTTATTGTGTTCTGTTTTTATACTTTTAATCTCTAGAAGTACATCTTTAAATAACAATAAAATAAACAATAATCGTAAATGAAAATTGTCATTATTGAGTAAGGTTTCAACCTTTTGCCCCGTTTCATCAGATAAATATTTCCTAACCATAAGAAACTGTAACTTGTTCCTGATTTCGTATTCTAACACATCAGGCGCCAACTTTCATATAACCAAAGAGGGAAATCCACAATAAATTACTCTGCTATAACTTGTTGGTGGAGTCTATCTCGAAATATTTTCCGTACTATTTTGAAAGTAATTTGCACGAGCAAAAAGCGCTAACAAAATATCGCATTTTAATAATATTAAATAATCCTTGTATACTTATGTTAACAAACTTGTAGATTTCAGAACTCAAAATAACGTGATACTGAATACCATGATCTAATAACAACGTAGATCCTCTGGAAACGAATGTTATCATAAAAGGATGGAGTTAATAAAAAATTGTTTTTATAAATTTTAACAGAAACACATGAACATGGTTGTTTTAGGATCGAATAATGTATGTTTTATCATAAAGTATCCGCGCAAATGATGTAATCCCTAGGCATCAATACACCACCCATAGGTTTTTCCACCAAAAAAAAAAATAAACATGTTATTTCTTTCTTACAATATCTTACATGTATACTATTTATTTATTAAGAAACTAACGGACCACATTATTGTATGAAGCTATTTTGTGTTTTGTCTAAGGGGGGGGGGATATACCTTCATTATCGATTTTAGAATTGTTTAAATATGAACGACTATACTGTGATATACGCGAGGCACTATGAAAACATATGCAAAGATGATGAAATTTGATATTTAAATACAAGCCCGTTCAGCAATCCAGATAACGAATAATCGAATGGCAGTTCACGTTTTAGAAGATAACTCGTCAATAAATGCGACCGATGCTTCACATTCTTGTTATCTTTGGGTTTAGTTTATAGATTTTGCGCAGACATGACAAAGAAGACAGATTAATGACATGTTCGCTATAAATATCATTAAATAAGAATGTGTTTACAAATACGATTCTCATGTTGTTACGCATACATGCAAATAGTAGAAAGTGTTTGTCACAGGATGTGACTGCAGTCCCATCAACCCTACCGGTGGCTTTTTACAGACAATAGTTATGACAGACAGACAAACTGACCGGTAAATGCAAAACAAAATGCCGCCTGTTGTTTGAAGTGGGGTCATATTTTGAGCATTATCATGAGTCCAGATAAACATATTAATTTACATGTATTAAGGATGGATAGTTATGATGAAGGAAAACATTCATTAATGTACAGAATGAAACACGCAATTCCATATTTATTACAGGTAGATTTACAGGTAGATCTATAGAAAAAAGGTATAATAGTACACGAATATATATCGCCTCATGTTGGTGAACATTGCCGCCTAATTGCTTTAAAATCCATCCAGAAATAACATAGTTTTTGACTGAACACGAAAAACATACCACCATTTTTGACATTGACCTCTAAGTGTGACCTGCACCTTGGAGGTACATCTTGCACGCGACATTTCTGCCAAAGAATTTCAAAAACCATCCAGGGATGACAGAGTAATTTACCGGGCACAAAAAGCAGACCCCATTTTAGACCTTTGAACTCTAAGTGTGACATAATCTTGGAGGTACGGACCTGGGTCTTGCGCGCACCACATCGTTTCATGATGACGAACATGTCTGCCAAGCAATTTCCCAATCCATCCAGACATGACACAGCTATTGACCGGACACGAAAACCAGACCACATTTTTGACGTTTGACCTCTAAATGTGACCTTGACCTTAGTGGTACGGACCTGGGTTTTGCGCGCGATACTTCTAATGATGTCTAATGATGGTGAACGCTTCCGCTAAGTAATTTCAAAATTCGTCAAGATATATAAGATATAGAGAGGACACAAACACTAGACACCATTTTTGACTTTTGATCTCAAAGCGTGACCTTGGAGATAGGGACCTGTATCTTGCGCGCGACACATCGTCGCATGATGGGGAACATTAGTGCCAAATTATTTCAAAATCCATCCAGAAATTACAGAGTTATAGAGAGGACACGAGATGGGACGGACGGAAGAACGCACGGACGGACGAAAGGACTCGCGCAACGTTGTAGTCCCCAACCGGTTTCACCGAAAACCATATCTTTTTGTTTTGATTTAAAGATCGTTTAACTCGTTGTTAGTTTACAGCGTCTCATCGAAGCCTTGGTCACACAAACGTCGCCGACCGATTACCGATCACTGGCTGGAGACTAGTTGGCGACTGGTTGGCGACTAGTTGAATATAGGTTGGCGACTGGTTGTCAATGCTCGGTGGGCGGAAATAGGAGTATTCGATGTTTAGTTCAGACCTATGATTTTTCTTATTGTTCAAAAAACGTGTGTCTATATATATCTCATTGGGCTATATTTTAATGTATGCCCTGTGAAAAATTTAAGAAACTGAATGTATTCGTGTTGTTTTGTTCATTATTTAATTCAATTATAATTATTATATTAGTGTCCTCTACTATGTCCGGCAGCACATTTTAATTGTTTGGTAAACCATCAAGTACACTTTCCATATCAGGCAATATCCTCTTGTCTCTGCCCTTCCCCTTCTTTGAAAACGGCATGCTTTTAAATTATAACTATTATGTGTCCTGTCATGTTTAAAAGAATGATTGTAAAATTGTGCGTTCATTTGTTAAACGTGTTTTGGAGACGAAGGTAACTCGGCGAGCGGTCGTAAGATGGTCTGCCAACTAATCGCCGACCAGTCGGCAATCAGTCGGCGATCAATCGCTAACCTAAATCAAGACCAACGGTTTCTCACGACCTGTTAGGTCGGCAAAAAGTCTTCGATGCAACATCGAAGAGCATCTGCGACCAAAATGGGTCTTAAGACCAGTCGGCGACCATCGACAACCAGCCGCCGACATCCAACAACCTGTTAAAGGCCTTTCAGTTGATGGTCGGGAGTTGGTCTATGACCATTGTTTTACCTGTCAAATAGAACCCACTTGTTAATGTAAATATTTGACAAATATTTGATACTGAATTTAAGAAAATAGTTTATCCCACTTGTAGACCGAAATCGGTGATATAAACCTAAGGTTTATTCAACATGTAGGGTTTTACATAACGGTTATGTTAAGAAACAGACCGGACTGGACTAATTTTTAACGCATTGCTGCACTCAAGGTCAGTTGTGTTTACTATTTGATGAAATAAGAACAACGTGAATTTCTTTCAATTCTAATGAACATAAATAATAAATAATAAAAGTCATATATGCGTTGTTGTCAAATGTGCTCAAATTGCATGCATTGTTAACGGCATGCATTAAGGAAAACACATGTATCAATACTTCAAAAACATGTTTTCGCTGTCTACTACAACTGCATGGACTCCTGCTGTCAGATTGTCTGAATATCCCATCACAATTAGTTCTAGCACAGAAGCGAATGACCCCGTCCAAGTCCAAGCGCCAAGATTCAGCCTCTAACCTTGCAATCAAAATGTTGACTTCAAGGCAACAGAAAACGCTCACCCCACCCAGTCACTTCAGCAATGGCTCGCAGCAACATTCTTTTTCACGGTCACGGTCTTTTTCACTGCGCTATATTTCATATTTAGTACTTCAATATAATATAATTAGTCTGTGATATCCAGAGTTTCTCGTTAGGTCCACCGAAATGCAGAAAAAACTATGCTGTTAAAAATCCACAAATTTAATTCGTTTCTCGTTGTTAGAAACATAAAGTGAAAGTGTGTGATTTGCCAGAATCGTAAAAATGTAGTTCCATGAAATAAACACGTATTTGTTAAAAATCGTACACATATTCAAACAAATAATAATAAAATCATACTCAAAGATAGATTATCATTTAGTTTAACACCATATTGATCATTTTAATCGATTACTCATTTTTGTGCATTTGTGGAACGAGGAGTTATACACTGACCTTGATCATAGCTAAATGGAAATCAAAGTACTGAAAGCAATAAATCAGTTTTAATACGTAAAAAATGGGACAAAGATAATATTAGATAAGTATTGAATAAAGATCAAGTTTATTCAACATTTGTTCTATTTAATTATATAAGTACGTTATACTTGCATTTTTGAGCCTTGATAAGTTATTAAATGTTCATTTAACTAAATGGTTGCACATAAATATGCTTAGCATAGGATAGATCCCGAGTAGCCTTGTTCATAAACTTTAGAAACGAGCGTAGCGAGTTTCTAAAGTTCATAGAACACGGCTACAAGAGATTTATCCGACTTAGACCACAGGTACGAAAATGCTTGTTTTCTACGACTAAACGCTATTGAGAAACTGATTGGTTTGTCCTGTTATTGATAACAACCAAAGTGTCATAATTACTGGCCTGAAAAAAGGCTCACAAAACACGTGGATTTCTGACATAATTAGTGTTTCTCAAATAAGGTAACATTCTCTCGACAAAACAACTGGGCCAGTTTAGGAAAGAATTTAGTTTTGTTACCGATTCAAAATGAAACGAAACCATCATACAATACGAAAAGAAACTTTTTGCAATATGTGAATGCCAAAAAGACGAATAGCCTATAGAGCAATGTCGACATTGTGAGGACTAGAAAAATATCAGGTAAATTTACACTTAAATAAATGGCATTAACATTTAATCGGAATAAAACATTATAGTATAGTGTAGTGTAGTGTAGTCGCATTTTTCTTATTTTAGATTTTGAAGTTGTCTATGCTTCATATTATCATGTATAATCGTACAGATAACATAATAGTATAAGAAATGATGTTAAATTTTATTAAATGATCTTATATCTATAGAAATATAGATATGATATTTAAAACTGCGAATGTCAGTAATATGAAATTTTCAGAGATTTCCTTAACAGAAACTTTATTTTGCTAGGATATACCTCAAACAAGAAATAATAAAAATATCAAGTGGCTTGAAGACAATAAATTTAAAAGGCTTACGTTCGCGTGGTCTCTTTTGGTTTATTGATCGATTTTTTGGTACAGTGGAACTACCGTTAAACACGAAATTGCAAACACAATCCCGAAAAAACAGGAGAGTAGTTTTGAGAATCATAAAAAGCAACAACAAAATGTCATTATCAAATAACATGATAAATATATGATAGTTATCAAATGGAGTTTAATATTATTTTTAAGAATTAGTCAAATGATACACAAATATAACTTTGACATATTAAAACTAATTACATAAACATAGCGCAACTACATTTTTGAAAGTGTGTTTACATTTTGCGTATAATTGCCTTATAAAGTTGTTCTCACTATACCAAACTTATATTTGTGCCCCTTTTGCAACCCCATAGTAATAATTTTAACTATATTTTATTATTACTGTATAATATCTACAATCTAATTATTTACTGTACAGTTATGCATATTTTGTAATGTTATACATGTATTAGTCATATAGATATTGATCTCTATTTGGTGTGTTTATTGTTTGTACGGGGAAGTAGATTTTCTACTTTGGAGTTATAGCTCCGCCAGGAAAAGCATTTTAACTACGAGTTGGTACTATTTGGAATGTATATTCCACTGCTATATTTCCCCAGTAATTTCAGTTTATTAAACTACCGAGCTGTTACAACTCTTGTTTTAGGTTTGTACCATTTACATCTTATTAGGTGCTAGACATTGGTGGAGATGCACGGGATCTATTAAAATACACACTGATCAGTACAAACGACCAAGCTCCTGTTTAACGAAAGGGTTTTCGCTAACGTAACGCGCGATCTCCCGGTAAAATGGCCGATAATGTAAAATAATAAAAACTATAGAATAGTAAATCCTGATTAAAAACCATCTGTAAGGTATGTTTTATATTCCTTTTTGCGATTTGTTTTGTTAGTAAGCTAGCATTGTATTCTTGGTATGGGGCCATGCGTTATATAATCAACGGGAGTCACACTCGTTTTACAAAACTTAATAATTAAATTCGTATACGACATTAATAGAACGATTTTGTCAGGATATTACATAGCAACGCTAAACTCAGTAATTTGTCGTGATAGACTGTTTAAAGTGTGTGTCTGAGTGCGTATTACGTCAATTTTCAAAAGTTTTGATCACGTTTCCATTTACACGTAAAAATGTTGCAGGCTAAACTTTTACAATTGTATATGTTTTCTACTTCAAATCATTTACGAGTATTGGGGACACATATGGCGGTTCCGTAAAGGCAGTCGTTTGAAAATATTTTATACAAAAAACGGAGAAATATACAAATATTGAATACAAACGTTCGACATTTTTAAATAATCGGCCATTTTACCGGGAGGTCGCGCGTTACGTTAGCGAGAACCCTTTCGTCAAACTGGAGATCGGTCGTTTTTCCTAACCAGTGTATAAATAAGGGACATACAAATCTAGACAATATCAGTCACATCACAGATTTTTGTGTGAAGAAATATTTGGAAGGCATTGATGGGCAAATTGTTGCTGGAGATTTTATTTTATTTTGGAAAATGAGATTGAGATTTAAGGTTGTTTGAGATTGAGATTTAAGGTTGTTTAAGATTGATATTGTTTAGAGTTTGTGCATTGTATAGGGGTGGTGATTGAGTTTTCATAATCAGTAATTGTTTAATGGGAATTTCTTCATGGGTTCATAAACCAGAAATTCACTGTCAAGTTAAAAAGTCCAAAATAATACAACTGCATTTAATCAATACAATACGATTGTGTTTTATAAAGAAAACAATCTTTTTTTTATTCATTTGATTTGTGTGAATTTCGAACAAAAAATACAAAACTACTATCGAAACATATTTTGTCCAAACCGAACATGAAACAAACGTAATGCATATAGTTTAAGACCTTTAATTTTAATTTTACAAATAACATACACACGTCGAAGTCAAATAAAAATGACAGTCGCTTATCCCAGTCTAGACTTGAATGTTGCTTGCAGTTTCACGAATAAGCTAGATAAAATGAAACTCAAAGAATTTATGAATACATAAACATCGTTTACTGTGATGTTATTTGCCAAAGATTGCCTTGCCTGTCCAGAAACTCTGAGCTAGTTAATTAAACATTAACTGAAGAAAACAACAACAATGATCCTGAAAATTGTGCGAAATGAAATGAAAATCATTATAATTGGGCGAGTTGTCAACATTGTTGTTGCTGTCGACTCAATCGCCCAACATGGTGCGAGTCGTTAACGAAGCGAATCGTTAATATTATGAAAATCGGTAATTCCATTTAATGCTTCACAAAAATGTGAGTTTTGCTTATGTATATTACTATTGTTAAAATCAAAAATCAACTTTACTACGACATGTCACACTTAATAAACAAGTTGCCTTCTTTTTCTATAGTCGTGTGATCGTCGTCCATTAACAGCCTGACCCAATAATAAAAAGTAACGTAGTAACAGGGGCTGATAACTACCCGTCTAATTGCAGAGGTATATATGATGATAGCAACGAACGACACCTCTGCTAGGATAGCGCTAAGCGCACATTGTAACAGGGAACCAAATTCTTGCATTTTATTGAACCCAAAGAAATTATATCGGAAAGGAAATAGGTGTAAATGCAACGCGAAACTAAACGTCACCTGTAAAAACGACGCTTAGTCATCGTATAACCAATATTTATTTCGTATTTATTTTATTAGAAAAGTTGTTGAAAAACAATGTCACTATAATACATAAGTATTTATTTCAATTTGGTTTTAACTTGGTAACTTTATGGTAAGTAGATCTATTTGTAAAATGTTGGTAAATTGTACTAATGTAGTTCCCACAATATAACAATTAACCTTGACGAAATTGGCGAAACAGTTATGTCCTCATCTGCTTTTACGAGTAAACAAGAACTGACAGATAATTGACATACTATTATATTATATGTATTCAGCAAAATGGAAATGAAACCGAAAATTCAATTCAGCGAAATGTAAGATCTATGTTTAAACCCTAACCCTCAATAGAGTTTATTGCTTTTATAGTACATTATAGTGACATGATAGAAACATTTATTATACTTTTAATATCGCAAATTTGTTATTTTCTGAAGACATCCTACCCGGACATCCAATGTGACTGTTTAAACATTATAACCACTTGTTTAAATTCTTGGAATATGTGTTCATAATTAGACAGCGCAGACACAGTGACCACGATCCATTTTATATTTGATGCTGAATGCACCCAATATAACATGGAAAACCGTTTTAATTGTGTTACTTTCAAAATACACAATTGTGTTTATTCTTTGCATTCAAATAAGGTAAAAATAGAAAGCCTCGGGGCCCTGTGCATAAAATATATTTACATACCCAGGTTTGTTTCCCAGACGGTGATTTGCTAAGTTCTAGGTTTAATTTGTGGAAATGTGGCACAAAATAAAGTGACCACATTAATAATAATAATAATAATAATAATAATAATAATAATAATTAATAATAGTAGTAGTAGTAGTAGTAGTAGTAGAAGTAGTAGTAGAAGTAGTAGTAGTAGTAGTTGTAATAGTAGTCGTAGTAGTAGAAGTAATAATAGTAGTATTAATGGTAGTAGTAGTTATAGTAGTAGTAGTAATAGTAGTAGTAGTAGTAATAGTTATAGTAGTAGTAGTAGTGCTTGTTTAATATCACGCCGTATAGTTTTATTAATGTGTAGCGATGTTTGCAATGAATTTTAATATGTACGATTTTGTTTTACGTAAAATTACGCCACGTTGTAATTTTGTCGAACGAGTTCAAAGATTACCATCTCGTATATTATTTACATGTAATTAATGCATATAAAAGATGCAAATTATGATTTTGTTGTTTGTTCTTGAACCAAAAATCTTAAACGATTGTCTTTAACACCATCAAACATTCGTGCAACTTGTGATAGGGTGCGATAAAACTGGAGCCTGTTTGTCACACTTAGCGTGTTGAGTAGGGGCATAGTACTGTAGATACCAGAATTGACATATTAAATATACGATATCACTACCGGTATACACAATCTGGTAACCCATTATTTATGCCACATGGGTCTTTACCCAATAACGCTTATGTAACGGTCCACCACCTCCACTCTTTCATCTGCCAGGTTTTATGACCTTCATCCGGTTGTAAAAATACATGTGCGACGGGTCACCGGATGAACGAAAACAGGTTAGAATTCTGCTAAAATACCACTTTCATATAAAATGTCCGAAAATTTAGATTCAATACAATTATGGGTTAAAATCAGGATGTCCAAATATATATAGTGACAAAAAATAATTATTTTGGCTAAAAAAGAGGGTGTCCGAAAATGTATAGTGTCCGAAAACATAGAGCTTTTACGGTAGTAGCAGTAGTAATAGTTGTAGTAATAGTTATAGTAGTAGTAGTAGTAGTAGTAATTGTAGTAGTAGTACTTGTTGTTGTAGTAGTAGTGTTAGTAGTAGTAGTAGTTGTAGTAGTAGTAATAATATTTATAATAATAATAATAGTAGTAGCAGTAGTAGTAGTAGTAGTAGTAGAAATAGTAGTAGAAATAGTAGTAGAAAAAGTAGTAGTAGTAATAGTTAAAGTAATAGTAGTAGTAGTAGTAGTAGTAGTAGTAGTAGTAGTAGTAGTAGTAGTAGTAGTAGTAGAAGTAGTAGTAGTAGTAGTAGTAGTGGTAGTAGTTGCAGCAGTAGTAGTAGTTATAGTAGTAGTAGTAGTAGGAGGAGGAGTAATAGTAGTAGTAGTAGTAGTAGTAGAAGTAGTAGTAGTAGTAGCAATAGTTAAAGTAATAGTAGTAGTAGTAGTAGTAGTAGTAGTAGTAGTAGTAGTAGTAGAAGTAGTAGTAGTAGTAGTAGTAGTAGTAGTAGTAGTAGTAGTAGTAGTAGTAGTAGTAGTAGTAGTAGTAGTAGTAGCAGAAGTAGTAGTAGTAGTAGTAGTAGTAGTAGTAGTAGTAGTAGTAGTAGAAGTTATAGTAGTAGTAGTTATAGTAGTAGGAGAAATAGTAGTAGTGGCGATGTTAGCGGTCCACAGCATTAGGCCATTCTGCTGACGAAGTCCATAGTACACGGGCGATAGCTCCAGTTATGCTTTCAATCATTTGTAAGTGATATTCAAAAGTTGAATATTTATTTGGTTTATTATGGAAACCACACTGACTTAAAATTCCATCAAAAACAAAGGTTATGATTTCAACAAAATACATATTGCTCCACCAATTAATTTCAGTGGTCAACGGCAACAACAAGAACACAATACACTGGTTGTAATAGTTCATTATGTCGTGCTTACCACAGTCAAATGTATTTTTAAAGACACATGAATCATGACTTGTAAATTGTAAATGCAACCATGTCTGATTGAATGGGATAATCAGCAATGCATCATTATGGCGAAAAATAATAATCGTGTTTTTCATTTTGGTCGAAAGTATATACGAGTAAGCTGCTGCGGTAAATATTTAATGTTCAATATTCATAAAAATGACGGTACTTTTTTCAGTGAATATAAATTACGGCAAATATTATATACAGCTTTATTTAGTGTTAATAACGAAACAGTTTATAATTCTACGTTATATCATTTTATGTGCGTGTTTTGCTTATGTAGCTGGAGTTTGAAACTAAATCATTCATTCTACAAAATTGCTGCAAAACAGATAACGGAGAAGTTTGATAAAAGACAAGTCACCATTATCGTAAGTAGAAATTATAGTTTAAAAGTCAATCAATTATTTTTGGTATTTACAGTAAAGCTGTAAATTACGGAATGTTGATTCCGCCAGTTCAATTGTGCTTTGTTCTTGACCGCTAAATTCAACGATCGACATGTTTAAGTAATTTAAGGATTCCGTAGTAAATACATCGTCACTTTTTACAACGAAGATTATGACTCCAAGAAACGGTTTTTAAATATATGTTGTAATAACCGGTGTGTCCATTCGTAGTGTAATTAAATGCAATATACATTGTGTGTAAATCGAGTACATAATTATCATTGAATACTTCAAACATTTACACATCCGTAAAATTAAAAAAAATATATAAAAAATATATTAATGTACAACCTAGCAAGTCAAAACACGCATGCCAGTATCTGATAAACATAATTAAGAAAACATTGACAGAAATTTTAGTCTGTTATTGTTTAGAAGAAACTCTGCTATTGCATGTAAAAATTACCTGGCGCTGTACTGAACTTATCAACGGGGTACAAGATGAAATCGATGACTGAGAATACAAAGGTTGACAAGGTATGTAGTATACAACATATTTTAAAAGAGACAAGTAAATGTACTTGTTTGCATTAAAATGTTAAACCACTTTGAATTCCAGAAGATATGTATTATGTTCCTTACAACATTTCATCGGCAAAATGATGTACATTTTCTTAAGTTTTTGACTTAAAATAGCAATGATATTTCTTACCGCTCTACCTAGAAAATTGATTTGGAAAACGTTGATATATTTTGGGAATCGAGCTTCCAGATGTTCTTGATTTAAATGTCGGTGGTGAACTCTTCACCAGAAAATTATCAACTCTCACCAAACACCCAGACAGTATGCTAGCCTCCATGTTCAGCGGACTACACCGGAAGGACAAAGACAAAAAATGGTCGATACGTGATCGTATCTTCGGTTCGGAACAATGACACCTAGCGACAGTGGCTGAAGCGGCGCAAAAGTATTCGGAACACTTCGGATTGAAGGAGCTGTCGACGATCCTCTGTTATTTCTAACATATCAAGCTGAGTGTTCATGTCAGGGAAAGGCAGTAACGTCATCCTGAGTATCTCACATTGGCCGAAAGAAGTTATTGGTTAGCTAGGATAGCTTTTTACATGGGTACTGTAAAGTGTTTGCATTTCTCAAAACTGTTATAATGTGTCAACACGTACAATATACAAAATATATTCTGAGCGCTGTCGCAGAAAATTTGCACAAACATTGTAGTTTTAAATTATGTTTTGACTTCCGTTTTCAATTTCGAATATTTCAAGATATTTTTCTTAAATGCCATCCACCTACAGGCGCTAGGTTACGGACATGATGAACGTTATCATACCATTAAACGGTGTGAGGATGTAGGGTTCTTCTTGATTTGCAAGGACCATGTCCTCCCAAAATTCGATGCAATAGAGGTCGGAATATGTCAAAGCGAACCCGGTTTAGATAAGTTACCATAATGAATTAATGGATTAAATTTAAAGCCGGCTTGGATTAAGAAAATCACATTTCTAGGTTTATGAACAGTAGAAGTAGCACAGTAATAGTTGTTGTAATAGCAGTAGCAGTTTTTGTAGTAGCAGTAGCAAAGCAGGAGTAGTAGTAGTATTTATTGGTGCTGTTGTTATTTCATTTATTTGACATGGATGTATATACAATTTAAATTAGAACGCTTTTCACATCCAAAATGTGTGAAACAATGCCTTTTAACAGATACGAGAACAAAAAAAAAGGCACAACCGAGTTCTTTGTTGATAATAACAATTGATAAGGTACTGTTAATGTTTATTATTTAGTTTTTTATCTATTGTTTTGAGATCAATTGCAAAAACTACTGATAAATATAGATCATCATAATAAGGCATAACTGTCTTAATATTGTTGCATTATATAAATAAAGTACAATTTTTATACAATGTCTGTGCTTCCGGTTAGCTAAGTCTCTCAGATAAACTTCTCTATATTCAACACTAACACTATATTTCTATCAGTTATTATTGTTTACATTTATTGATGAGTATTTTAATGTAACTTTACAAATACATTACTATGTAAAACAAAGGTTTAAAAAAAAACAGAATTTGCACGTCGTGTTTGTCATCATCATCCTTGGTAGCGATAAACACCACCGAGTTTCTTCAAATATTTGGAGACCTCTGTACCTTCACAGTGTTCATTCTTAAGCAATATAATTTATCTGCAAACATGACAACAAAATCAAGACACAATAATCAATTATATAATATCCGAATCGATCGGATAACCACATATCGTATAAAACTTTAGCTTTATCCGATCACTATTTTTAGCACACGTTTATTCGATCGTTATTTTTAGAACGCTATGTATTTCAATGAGAAATCATACCAAATGATTCATTTTGTAGTCAACAAAAAAAATAACAGTGTTAAATCGGTGTCAAATGGATTTCGATGATAGACTCTTATTGTCCCTTGTAATTTAATTTATCATTATACGTACCATTCGAAAGTTATTTGACAAATATTGCTTATTACTATTTTGATGTTCTAAAAACGGTTATATCGATAAATATTAGCCGCATTTAATCAGTGTGTTTTGTACTATAACGTAACCTACATTCACTCCAGCCTATTATCTTAGCAGCTAGAAACTGTCTACCTTATTTTTAATTGAAAATGTGTTATTCTTACTACTGCACTCGTATCACGAACGGCCATTTATTTGTTGTCAAGACGTACTCAGACGTTTCATTACCCGGTGGATACAGAATATAACCATAAAGCCTATGTCACACTGTCACAATTTTGGCTACGATTGCCCACGATTTGGAAAATCTTGGTAAAGCGTGAAAAAGCGTCAACAACGGCATACATGACGGCATCTGTGTGAATCTTGATCAATACAAGATCGATTATCGACCTCACATAATTTGTTCATGATCGCTAATCGACCACATGCAAGCGTTCTGGAGCACAACGCAATCCTTGTACTAAAAATCAAATGTTATCGATCAGTTACACAATCGTTACCGGGCATAGTAAAATATGTTCGGGAGTGTAGAAATGGCTACTTCATACGTGCAAAACCCAACTGATGCCCACATTAATTTTATCATCAGCACCTAGCACCTGACACGACGACAACTCCTTCTACCTTCATGCTCTCAGACAACATGAATGTTAACTACTAGTAAATCTTCATAGTTTAATTAGGACAACTATCATTGCCCGAATATTTTACTTCCTCCAACAACCACTGCGCTATTATGTCGACCTGCTCCGTAAGATACAGAAATCGAATATGGATCGTGTACGGGCCATGTATACGGATTATTGTCGTGAGGGGTCGTGTGCTGGGTCACGTACACGCACATAACTCTATTCTAACATTTAAAAATTATTTACAACAACTGTTGTTCCACATCAGGGTGGATAATGTATATCAAACAATTCTAAAAAACTGTAGTAGGAGACAATTTTAAGCATTGCCGTCACTATGTCTCTAACGATGAGTATTTCAAATTGTATTTCAGGAACATAACAACTGATTCTGATATTATTATAACGTACTACAGTAGAACCTGTCTAAACCGAACAACGTCGGGACCGGTCGGTTTTCAGAGGTGTTCGGTTTACCCAGGTTTTATATGTCATTTTCTTTTAAAAAATGCACGTTCTATTATATAAGTTTATTCGAGCATGTAATAAGACAACACAACATTATAAAGTTTACATTTTTATAAT
This sequence comes from Congeria kusceri, assembly GCA_027627225.1. Classification (NCBI taxonomy): domain Eukaryota; kingdom Metazoa; phylum Mollusca; class Bivalvia; order Myida; family Dreissenidae; genus Congeria; species Congeria kusceri. The sequence goes on from CM051038.1 coordinate 42,557,343, forward strand.
TGTAGTTTTTTTTATATTTGCAAGTAAGCATGTGTATTTGTACATACAACTACAATCAAATAATCAATCAAACAAGTTCGTGAATGTAATTAACATACAACTTTTTTTACATCTGTGTAAAGAAATCACCGATTGTTGACTGCTTTGATTAGTTTAAAAATATATATTCTAGCTTGATTATATCGCAAGCCTAAAGCTTAAAGAGATCAGTGCCATAATTTAATATATGTATAAATAAACTGCATAATTTTGAAACATTTTATAGTGTACATTTCAACATAAAAAACGACCGAATAATATTTTTTTCACAAGTTTACTATTTTTGTCTTTTTGTTTTGTATGTACCAACTTGCTGATCGCTAATTGCACCACTGCCCACGGCGAATATGCCCTTTGTGTGTACTTGTGTCACCAATTATCGGGTTCACGCTTCGGGTGACACATAAAAGTATACAGGATACAGCGTTCGGGTTATTCAGGTTTTTTAAAATTCAATGAGATCAAATTTGTTAACAAATCGCTTGGTATTCGGTTTGGACAGGGTTCGGTTTATTAAGGTATTTCTATGTATAAACAAATCGGGACCGACACAGCCGTACGGTTTTGACAGGGATTCCGTTTTCACAGGGTTCGGTTTGGACAGGTTTCACTTTACTATAATATGAACTATATTTTAATAGCAAAAGAAATATTTTCGCAAAACAAACATATCAAACCTACACATGTATACACAAATACATACACAGTGCAATTTTGAAATTAAACAATAAAAAATAATCAATATGAATATACTTTCAATAAATTGCGTTTTGGACAATGATAACGCATCTTAATTATATAAATAAACACTAAAAGGTATAGTTTAAAAAAGACTACAAATAGGAGCCAATTGACCAATATTTGTAGGACTCCATTGATGACGTCTCTAAGATGACGTTCAACGTTCGAGCTGTTGTACTTACTCGATATAGAATGTAAGTGTTGGTTGTTATACCGGAAATTTCAAAACATTTTTCTTGTTGACAAAACGTAAATTATAATAATTCATTTCTAAAAAATGATTTCAAACACGGCAAAGTTCAAATTCTACTGTGAATACGCATGGTTCCTTGAGTCAGAGGTTCTTCTGAAGCTTCTAAACGCTTAGTATCCAGGTTCAGATGACACGGCCATTACTCTCTTGAGGTGCCAGTTGGCCGCGTTATTTTTAGGTTTGTTACGAATAGAAAGCGAGTACAGAAATAGAGCTCCATTAAATTCACCACTCATCTCAAAACAATGTCCCATAAGATTAAGCGCAGTGTCTACATGGTACAAGTCGTCAGGATTCTGAGTAATGTAGTCTTGTAATGCCAACACAGCACCCACTTGTCGAGATTGGTCACCGAGTCCGCCGTACGTGAGATACTGCATATAATACAGGAACACTGGAGCGTCTACACAGACAATTCTGGTCCAATCACGTTGTACAATATAACGTTCGTTTATTTCCGATTCAATTCCCGTTCTGTTCATTTCATATAACAATGCTGGAGGCACACAATATGCTTCATGCCTAAGAAAGTGCACACACATTTCGGTATTGTTTTCATTTAGCGAATGGTCTCCACTTGTGTAGACTGCAAAAGTATGTAGAAGTTTGTCTCTAGTGCGTTTTTTATCACATGAGCAAATTGCTCGTAATGTCTGTTCTTTGAAGCGTCTTTCCACATCGCGTAGAAGGAGGTTTGCCGAATATAAATGTCCTGTGCAATACAATATGGACGCCAGTTTCAAACGGTTTGAAGCTGCATCCGTTTTAATTGAGTATTTAAAAATTTCCAGGACATGTTGATTGATAGAAGTACGATTTCGGATGCACATCGCCGCTATCACAGACGCTTGGAATGTAAATAATGATATTGACATTACTTCAGCTACCTTCTTTTGTAAATCATTACCGTTAAGACAATAATTTGCACTGTCCCGTTGCAATCGTTGAAGATAATGCAAACAATTCTCGTTTGAACATTCTAAAAAGTCAGTGACGAGAGCGTGAATATGCGAATGTAGTACCGTAATTCTGTCAAACTCAAGTTTTCTACGAATGCATATATGCATTATGTAAGGTACTAGTTCATGCTTGGATCGCATATGGTCAGTGTTCCATGAACGCAACTTCATACCGACATTATCAATGTTTATTTCGCTTAATCCTTTTAGGTTGTTTTCTATAAGTGATGAAACAAACGTATGTAACCTGTGACGCTGAATAATAGACAGTTTACCGTCAAACAAATTAACACCTCTTATTACATAATGAGGGCATATACCAATTTTGAGCCATCTACGTAGAGTGTGTAAACACAGTTTAATTAGCAATGCTAAATTACGTTCTTGCCAAAGATTCGTGTGTGTTCTTTCAATTGTATAAAATAAAACAGTCTTGCAATGAAAACTTGTGATTCCGTCTTCTACTACGTTGTATAAAAGGGACTTCTTTATCAGTTTCAGTAATACATAACATTTAAGTTGAGTAATATTTAAACTGAACATGAGTTTTCTCTCGATGAGGTTTGGCGACAGCCTCCATTCGAGATGTTTTGTGTCGCTGAACGGATGTCCGACAGGCACTAGGAAGCACATACATGTTTTAGCTTCGTCAAGCAATTCCTGTGTTGGCCAGTGGCCCGGTCTATGTCTGTTTATCCATTCCTTCACTTCAGGCATTAAATGTGTTACGCTTAATGCATGCACAACGTCATATTCTTCCGACCAACTAGTGGAAGGACCTGCAGTGTGTGCAGTTCCAACAAGTTGTAATGAATGTTCTATCGCAATATCCCTCCAAATGTCTGTGTTTACTAATATTCTGCCACTTTTATCGCGTACTACCATGTCATTTATAACACGCGTTTCTGGTTCTGGTGAAAGTCTTTTAATAACCTGGAGAAGGTACTGCTGTGGGGGTAAATCCGGATCCTTCAGCATCATCATTGTTATCAGTCCACGCCTCCATGCTGCCAGTTCTGAAATCACATGCACTCTTGAATAATACCTGAGCATGTCTGTGTCGGACTGGAGTCCAGGCGTTGTGGTTCCTTCCGACTGACTGCCAAAATAGAACCAATTGCCTGATTGTTTTAGGAGCCCAATTACCATATTTATAATCGTCTCTTCTAACAGAAATGAATATCTTCTTGCCATTACAATATCATCAGTCATCCCGGCATCTTCAAGGGCAGAGGAGAGTCGCGTGGACAAGGTTGTGTAAAACTCGGGAGCGCAATAATCACTCTGTAATAAAAACAAACAACACTAATGCAGCCGCAGTATTACGTTTACATACAGTGCGGCTCGGGCCTTTTCCGCAGTGTCGCCGCGGACGATTTTAATCCAGCGCGGACAATAGCGGGGTTTCTTTTTTCTACCGCCTCAAAATCACCGAGACCGATCGCAATGACAGAAAAACTCGCGTTCACCCCGACACTCTTATCTCGTCTTGTCTCACCGTGGACCGCCGCGGACAATAGCGGCAATTTTGATATCGATCGCGGCGTTTATGACTCCTTTCTTATCGCCTTATTTGTTTCATGCATATTCAACATATTAAGCAGAGACAAACTTATTTTTGTTAATAAACATCATTGTTTAATATTCTTTTTAAACCATGTCGTATATCAAAAGAACCATATTAATGTAACACAGAAACATTTGATAGGTATTATTATTATTATTACTATTATTATTATTAGTAGTAGTATTATTAGAAGTTTAATAATAATAATAATAATAATAATAATAATAACAATTATAATAACAATAATAATAATTATTATTATTATTGCTGTTATTATTAAAATTAATATTATTTAATATTATTATCAGCATTTATATTTGATTCCTTAATTTTGTTAAAAAAGTAGTCTGCCAACAAAATGCAACATACGCTATTGTGCCAGAGTTTTATATTCATGTTCCACAGTTTTATATTAATGTACATATACATTTTAGCCCGTAAACTTCATAAACAACAACAATTAAAATTCCAAATATGCTGCAGATCGTAACGATAAGATCGCGGTGTCACCGAGAGTCGCGGTGTCTACCTCCTGCTGAGTTTCTTTGGAGATAAAGTTTTCATCACCGCGTTCGGTCACCTTCACCCTCGTCGACCGTTCCGCGGCGATTTCGAGTCGATAAGAGTCCATGGCGACACTGAGGAAAAAACACAAGTACCGCGCGAGCCGTACTGATGTATAACATTGAACATATACCTTAGGAATTTAGCAGCGGTATATTCCAAAGTACGAACACAAACTGCGTCACAATTACTATATTTACCTATTCGTTTTCCAATTTGTTGCTAAAGATTGCGAAGCCATGCAATGCTGAATTTATCTATTTAATTCATATAATATTCAAGCACTTCAAAACGGGTTTCATTAAATAACATACGTGAAAATAAATCAAACTTACCATAATTGCAATATATCTATCTGCTGACTGTTAAGGTGCAGTTACTATCCTGACCTGCTATTATAATTTATGTAGTAACATTTTACTTCTAAATATTTCACATGGTGTCATACTAAAGTTAGTCATGCTATTACACAATAAGGAGTACTGTAATGCACTTAAATACTTTTAAATTAACGGTTTACAATTCACAATCACCTGCCAGCAGTTATCATTTTAATTCCCCAGTCAGCTCATTGTACGACCCAGTACAAGTTATCTATTCTTCGTAATCAATAAATTATCTCAGTTGTATCTATATTATTCACGATTTCGACATTATCAAATAACGCGCATAACGAGAGCGAGATTTCGGCGATATTTCCGTTTAGGGGGGGGGGGGAGGTTATCTAGACGACTGCATCACTGTTTTTACAACGAGAAAACATGTCAGCAGGAACAGTTATTCATCTGTGTTTGTTGTATGTACTGATCTGTTCATTGAACAATGGAATTATTATGATATACTTTGCTTTATCAAAGTGAACTGACAAGTAATGTTTGAGTGTAAATTACAATGGGTAAGAAAGACTTTTGCTGTGCTGAAGGTTGCTTTCATGAACGTTCACGGGGTGCAGTTCACAAATTCCACATATGTCCTAAAGACCAAACAACAAGATAAGCATGGTTTTCTAAAATCTCTAGAGTGGTAAAAGTGATAGAAAATGGAAAATCAGTTACGAAACCAAGGTTACCGAGCAGATCTTCAAAGTTCTGCAGCTGTCACTTTGATACCCCAACAACCAAGTCAAGGAAGATTTGTTTTATTCCTTCAGTAGTTAAGCACCGACCAGCCAGCACCAAACCAAGCAGAAAGAAAACCACCTAATGAAAGACATTCTGGTCTGCAGGAGAACCATAACAAGACCTCTGTTTACAGCTATTCCATTAGTATGTATCTCAATAAAATTCACTAGGCAAAGCTGTGTAATGTAACAGTGCCAAGAATAATTATTATAAAAAAAACATCGATATTTAAATTGTAATTTATTTGTGTACACTTCTTAACTTCTTCTTGACACTGTTGACATTATGATTATCAAAGAGAATTTCTCAACTTGTACTGTTTGCACACCGGCTTTGTGGGTTAGCTAAATTCTTCCCGATTACTTACAAGGTCTTGTTTGTGAAATATACTCGAAAATATAATTTGTATTATATTGACAGCATTGGGCAAGAAGAGAATGTTGACCTGAATATATATATATATATATATATATATATATATATATATATATATATATATATATATATATATATATATATATATATATATATATATAACAAAACAGAAAACACGTCGCATGGGTTAAAATAATTGCTTTTATTTCAAATATGCCGACCGGTCGCGCCAAGCTCATCAGGCCATATCACACATAAATACAAACGTCAAAATTGTCAAAGTAACGACGTCAATTCTGTTATGACGTAAAATGTCACAAATATTCTAATTGTTGAAAAAGTCAACAACAACACGTGAAATGAGTCAATTCAATTTATCTTTCAACGTTTCGGCTTCATCAGGATAAAATGACAATTAAACAACGGACGTGACGTCATGCAATAACGTTACGTTATTTGGCGGAAAAACGTATAGAAATAAGTATACATGTTTAAATTAATAAAGAATTTACAACATACAAGACAATTTAGTACTATGCGGATATAAAATACAGATATTTCCTATAGCAATATAATATAAAAAATCAAAAATAGGAAAACACGCAGTAGTACTAAACATATTATTTAATTTTACGTGCACTTTAAGCCGTAAACAGTATTTGGAATTAAGGCCATCTGGAGCTTGTGTTTTTAACTTATGTATCCAGAATGTTTCCTTGCATAAGCGATTAACATTACTATTTACAACATCAATAGGCATAAATGAAAAATTAGCCATACTATGGTTCATTAAAGTGACTAGCAACAAAAGTAGAGAATGCAGGATCAGTAAAATTGGATATATCAACTTTATGAATATTCGTACGTCTTGAAACGGGTTGCATAGTTTGTCCAACATGTTGAATGTTACACCTTTTACATGATATTAAATAGATAACATTTTTAGACTGGCAGTTTGTATTGTGCCGTAATGTAAATGTTTCTCCTGTTACGTTACTGGTGAATGTCGACCCAGTACATATGCGTATACAATGTGAGCAACGTTTTCTGTTACAGCTATTAGTGGAATAAGCGTTATCAGTGTTTATTTTTAAATCTGAACTAACTAAATAGTCATGAAAATTTTTTGGACGTCTGTAAGCCACGATTGGTTTAAATTTGTCATGTACATATTTAACACCTTCAGTCTTTGATATGTTAAGGAGGTCCCAGTATCGGTGGATAGTACCGCCTATATTGGGCAATATCGGATTATATTCCACCGTAAAAGGCAATATACTTTTTTTCCCCGTAACAGAGGGCTTCAGAGCTTCTTTCTTTGACGACTGTGATACTTTATTAAAGGCAACGTCTATCACGGATTCCGGGAAGTTTCTTTCTAAGAAGAAGTCACGTAGTTGGTCAAGAGAGGAGTTGAACTGCTCATCATTAGATATTATTCTCCTATAGCGCTTGGCCTGGCTATATGGTATTCCGTCTTTGCATTGTTTTGGATGGCACGATGTGTAGTCCAGATACTAATGATTGTTTTTTTTTTCACAAAAATATCAGTTTCAATTCTAAGCGATTTTATTTTCGAAACTTGAACATCCAAGAATGAAACGGTGTTCTTTGATATGGTATGTGTAAATTTGACAGTTGGGTGAAAACTGTTCAACTCGTTGATAAACGATTCTAATTCTTCTGAGGAATGGTCCCAAATCATGAAAATGTCATCAAGGAACCGAAGCCATAGGGGTGGTTGTACGTGTCTTGAATTGATGAAGTCCTGCTCAAGCTTCCCCATAAATAACGATGCATACGTTGGAGCCATTGCGCTTCCCATCGCTGTACCCATCTTTTATAAGTAGAAAACAGTGTCCGAATATAGCTTATAAAAAGGAAATATTTTAAAGTTTGGTTCTTATTTTGAACATTCATCTAGATATTTGCTTAAAGGAATTTGTCTTGTTGAGCGGTCCCGCATTTGTTGTTCATGTATAGTACGCCGATTACGTAATTCACCACCTGTCTGTCCAATGTAATATTTATTACAACCACTAAACACTAAAACATAAATTACATTTTTTACATCACATGACATGTCTGTTTTTATTAATCCCCCGCGGCGAAGCGGGAGGGGGATTATAGGAATGCCGTTCGTCCGTCCGTCCGTCCGTCTGTCCGTCTGTCCGTCCATCCACCTGTCCGTATCATTTTCGTGTCCGCTCCATATCTCCTATACCCTTTAAAGGATTTTTATGAACCTTGGCTCAAATGTTTAGGTCATTGAGACGATGTGCAGAAGGCGTGAGTCAGTCACGCCGGCTCAAGGTCAAGTTCACACTTGAAGGTCAAATATTCGAGCCTCCATTTCGTGTCCGCTCCATATCTCCTATATCCTTTGAAGGATTTTCATGAAACTTGGCTCAAATGTTAAGGTCATTAAGACGATGTGCAGAAGGCATGAGTCAGTCACGCCGGCTTATGGTCAAGGTCACACTTGAAGGTCATATATTCGAGCCTAGATTTCGTGTCCGCTCCATATCTCCTATACCCTTTGAAGGATTTTCATGAAACGTGGCTCAAATGTTTAGGTCATTGAGACGATGTGCAGAAGGCATGAGTCAGTCACGCCGGCTCAAGGCCAAGGTCACACTTTTAGGTCAAATACTCGAGCCTCAATTTCGTGTCGGCTCCATATCTCCTATGCCTTTTGAAGGATTTTCATGAAACTTGGCTCAAATGTTTAGGCCATTGAGACGATGTGCAGAAGTCATGGGCCTTTCACGCCAGCTCAAGGTAAAGGTCACACTTTAAGATTAAATTGTTGAGCCTCCATTTTCGTGTCCATTTTTCGTGTCCGCTCCATATCCCCTATACTCTTTCAAGGATTTTCATGGAACTTGGCTCAAATGTTTTGCTTATTGAGACCATGTGCAAAAGGCATAAGCTAGTCCCGCCAACTCAAGGTCAAGGTCATACTTGAAGGTTGAATATTTGAGCCTGTATTTTCATGTCCGTTCTATATCTCCTGTGCCCTTTAAAGGATTTTCATGAAACTTGCCTCAAATGTTTATCACATTGAGGCAATGTGCAGAAGGCATGAGGCAGTCACGCCATCTCAAGGTCAAGGTCACACTTGAAGGTCAAATGGTGGAGCCTCCATTCTTGTGTCGGCTCCATATCTCCTATGACCTCTGAAGGATTTTTATGAAACTTGGCTCACATGTTGATCACATTGAGGCAATGTGCAGAAGGCATGGAGCAGTCTTGCCACCTCAAGGTCAAGGTCACACGTAAAGGTCAAATGTTTGAGCCTTCATTTTCGTGTCAGCTCCATATTTTCTATGCCCTTTAAGGAATTTTCATGAAACTGATTAAGGTCAGTGTGATACTTCAAAGTCACCTTTAAAATCTAATGAAGGATCACGGCGGGGGATATGGCTGTCCTTTGGACTGCCTTGTATTAAATATTTTGCCATTAAAGTCAAACTTATTTCCTTCTATAATGTAACTACACAGACAGCATCTCAGATCAGTTCACTTTGTAAAAACAGTAGGCTCTATTGTAGTAAAAGTGGATTTGGAAAGTAATTGTTTTCAATTTGGCGTTTGTCGTTTACTCATTATTATTTTTGTATTTTGTATAATATTATTCATACCTCGATCAGTTTTTAAAATGTCAATGTTAATTTTTAGTATGCCAAATACTTCTTTATTTTGAGGATTGTGAAATGAATGGAATTATATTATTATTTCCGTTAGGTGTCTCTGTCAGTAACTTATCACGTGGAATAGACAGAACTTTTTGGATACCTTGTATTATGACAGTTTTCGGGTATTGTTTTTGTAAAAGTGATATTTGAAGATCTGATAGTCGCTTAAGTTTAAGCTCATGACTGGAGACAATGGTAGAAATTCTTTTAGCAAGTGTAAAAGGAATATTTATTTTATTGTGTTTATTATGGCATGATGTAAAGTCAAGATACAGTCTTGAATCAGTACTGTTGTAGTAAATGCCCGTGATAACGTATGTTTGGCTTTTAATAACTAATATATCAAGAAATGGTAACTTATAGCTGCTTATTTGCATTGTAAATTTAATATCAGGGTGTAAATTGTTAAGAATAGTATAAAAATAGTGAAGTTCATTTGTATTATTTATCCAAAACATGAATTATATATATATATATATATATATATATATATATATTAATTAACATTTCTTTTCATGGCTAACTATTGTATGAATCATGAATTACTTAACATCACAAATCATGTTATTTTGCTCGTCTCGTATTCTAATATACATACTCCAATGCAACCTTTTGAATCACAATAATAATTGTTCTTATTGTCTTCCTTGTTCTATACCAGACAAAACCCAAATATGTAGAATGGCCATCTATGCGAAATCTTGTAATTGACAGTCGACTTGATAAACACTTCGAGGCGTGTTTACAAAGCATCATATAGAAGTTTTCAACATTTTTTTACACGGCAATAATTAACTCCCTTTCTGTATATTATGCTAAGAAACTGTATCGTTCTCCACCAAGTTAATAATCCCATTTCAGATGTTTTATGAATACTGCACCAGAAAAGATATGTTTTTGGGTGAAATTAACTATGAAACCACCATCATCATTAAAACCAATCAGAATCATCATAATAATCAACACCAATCATCATCATCCACACTATGACCATTAACAACAACACCATCATGAGTCTCATCATTATTAATAAATGAGTAACAATATATTTGGTTACACATTATTTATTTCAGCGTAAATATTGTGTGGTATATTTATTAATATCCTTAAAAGATTAGCATTCACATAATACATAAACTTTAGAACTTAACTATGGAATTGTATATGGTAACTTTTCAATAATGTGTGTATAAAAACAAGCATACAGGACATAACATAGTTTCATACATCAGTTCTATGAAAAACTACAACCCCAGTAAAATCAACGCATTCAAGTGTTATTATTATAAATATACATCAATAGACAGGAGTGTGGAAATTCAATGACCGACTTGTTGGACGCGGGTATTCTGTTTTTTTTTTCTATCTACTTGTCCACAGACAAGTACAATTTTAGGCTTTGAAAATAATGTAAAAGTTTTCACATTATTATAACATATACTTATATATGTGAAATGACAATTTGAGTTTTTTTTATAATTAATGCAAAACTATATTTAAAAAATAGCCTAGAATAAAAATTATGTATTTATTTGGACAAGTGACATATGCGTGTGGACCAGTAAATCTATGCAATTAACTTGTCCGCGGCCAAGTAAACAAATTCGATATTTCCACGCCCCTGCATAAGATCAATAGACACAAAGTGAAATATGTGCGTCAAGTAATATATACACACATCTCTGAAACAAGAGGGCTAAACATCCATTTGACATGATTTCATAAGATTTGATGTCTTGTTCATTTTCAGTAATTACAGACCGAGAAAACTTGGTAATGTCCACCAACCTACATCACTAATAGTCTATGTCACAGTTCCGGACACAATTTGGGCATAACCATGGTGGTTCAGTTTCCAGCTCAGGGTCGGGTGTTTCCAGTCGGGTGTTTCACGCATTTCCAGTGAAACCACTGACCACACTTACAGTCACACTCACATTTAATGCTTGCCTCAGAGTTGTCAATCACATTTTATGCTAACAGAAGTCCACATTGTCCGCATGGATATTGGTCAGTTAGAGTACTAACCGCTAACTGCACTTCCTTGCGACTGCTTTAGGCCGAGTTGTCTCCCTCTGGCGCCAAGTTCCTGTATACAAACTTCAGGTAGAAGTGGCTTATATCTACAACCAGTTTCAGCCAATAATCCAAGTCAAAACATTTATGACTTCCACATTTTTGCCATCAAACAAAGCAGGTCACACTGGTAGATTCCAGTAACACCCATTTGTCCCTAGATGTGGTCATGCTAAGTGTTCCCAGTTCTTTCAGGGTCAGACGTCCATTTTCGTCATAAGGTCCATTGATTTGATGGTCCTGGTTGAGTCTACTAAAGTGTATGGGCACTTGACCTCTATTAGTCTTTTCCCGTGGCATGCAAGGAAAGAATTCGGTCTGGTGAAGCCCCAATATAGTCATACTTCTTTGATATCACAGGTCTGCTCTCCTCTAACTTGCATTGTTAGTGGTTGAACTACATTAATTTAAAGTACTCTGCCACAGCTTTGGGTTATTGCCTTTGTCCAAAACGAGTTGCCTTGTTGCCCTTAAAAGAAAAACCGCCCACCAGGGTTGCTACAAGAGATGTTGTCGCTTGGTTTATTCCTTTCTTTGCAATTAGTCGTGCATGGCTGGCCACACGATTAAAATTGGAATAAGTTATCATCCCCTGTCTGTCTTTTAACCAATGGGTAGAATCGTTCTGTTTCCTTGTTAACTGTTCAATGGCCTGTTTTTTTCTTCATTGTACTTCACCAATGTTTCATTTTGTTAAATTTCACTTTTTGTTTTAGGGTTCTTTGTTTATGGTCACAGAGAGTTCTCTTCCAGGCACAATTAGTCTGTTCATCTGGTCAGTAATATCTGGCATTTGTGAAGGCCCAAATGCAAAATTGGATTGTTGAACGTTTGGTTTAAACTTTTGCACAATGGCTGGAGCGATTGCTTTAATCCAGGGAAAGTCTGGGCAGTTCAAACTAAGACTGTGGTGCAGTTCAGTTAAACTATCATAGTTTACTGGTCGTATTTGGGGTAGCAAAGGTTCATATCTATCTGACTGCACTAAACGTTTTTTCCTTCTTTGGTTTTCCAGGAATGTTCTTTTTCACTGACACCTCACATATCGGTTTTGGCTCAACTTTAGGTCCTTTTGGTACAATTCAACGACAAAGCTTGTCTTTCAAGCTGTCATTGTCAGGGAGATCTCTGTACCCACGTGCCACAAAGTCCTCGATGCCAAAAAGCAGCCAGCAATTTGTGTACATGCTTATCCTTGTCCAGCCACACAATTACATGATGCCCCTATTAGCTCGCCATTACCACTGATGACAACTGTTACACTGTATTGCGTTCCACGAGAAGGATTTGCCAGACATCTTAACGCCGAAATATTGTCTATCTCTGTTAACGGGTTGAACATATACCCACAAATATGACCAGATTCCCACAGGGCATATGCACGCAGAGCCCGTAAACTGTTCTCAGAATACTATTCGAAGCAGCCATTTCGATCTTCCTCTGCGATGTCGTGAGCTGCATATACCACTTTATCTGGTCCAATGTGACATGAGGAACCTTCCGAATTTCCTTCGTCCACCCATCTTTCAAATTTGCGATATCTTGCAGAGTCTGCAAGAATGGATCTTGATCACAGCAATCATGTGTCTTTATGTTGAGATGTCTTGCTAGTAGTGTGTATCTGTTGGTCCGTTTGCCTTTTGTGGAGAGATCAAACAGCAGCATAATCCCATTCAGGCCAGCATTGTTCATATTAGTAATGTCTCTGAAGGTCTTAGGAAGGGAAACCTGAAAACAGACAATTTATCAAATATGTTTCGTTGTTCAAAATTAATAGTAATTATTTAATGCACCATTCTACAAATTAAGATACCCTGAAATGGTAACTGGTTGGAAATAGCCCAGAGTTTTTTTTATGCGTCCTTAGTACAAGAGTCCGTGTCCCTCACCAATTCTGCTTTACAGAATCATGCAGTGTTATAAATGATATTGCATGAATGCAATACATGGAGCACACAATAATAAAAAGTAATGTGTAAATATTAACTGGCAGAGTTAGTTTATTCTTGTGTGTGTGTGTGTGTTCGGTTGGGGGGGGGGGGAGGCACTTCTGATGACCTAAAATGTAACCTATCTGGTAGTTTTCTAGACTTTTAAAAACTGGCAATGAAAAAAAAACATCATTTTTATACGTTTTTAATAATTGTTATTGTAAATAACACTGCAGCAAACTATACTTCCTTACATTTCATACTACTTTCGTACACGAAAGTATCAGGGGCAAGTCACCCAACTGAAAAACTGGCTAATTTGTTTAAATTCAATATAATGATAGACTGTAGACACAAAGTTCGGGAAAGAAACAGTCAATTTTATCTGCACCATATGTCGAAATAAGAAAAAATAACGGTCCAGCTGTTTCGACAGCAAGTTGCGCGTGCATTGCTAGCATAAGGTCACGTGACTATAACATTTGAAAGCGGTCGACATTCGTAGAAATAGATGCGTAGCTCAATTCCAGAAAATGGTGCAATTTCGGAAGATGTCTAGTTGTCTCTTTTGTTACTAAACAAAACTATAAGGCAATGGTTTAAAATATTATTTCCTTGTACCTATGTAAAATCGGAACATTTTAAAACAACGTTATTAACATTTATCAAATTGTTATTTGTAGAACGCATGTGTTCTTGTTTATTTCTCCGCGAATTTTCATCAGTCGTTGAAAATTGCGCATACGGGTTTTAACAGATTGGACAAACATTCGACAGTAACCTATTGAAGTTATATTGATAGATGATAAATATAAAATATGTGAAACTCCAGCTTGAACAACAGAAAAAAATTGATGTTATCTATATGATTATACCCACTATACAATTCAAAAGAGCAGCTATACAAAGGGAACATTTTGATAATTAAATGCCGGTGACTAGGCACGCATGACAACATGCATGAAAATGACATAGAGCTAAATGATAATTGAGTTGTAATTTTTTACCTTTCTTTAAAGAATCGCTTCATCCCTCCGTTTTGTTTGCTTTTGAACTTTGAATTCGTAGAAAATTCGAAATTGTTTCTCGCCAATTTCGAGTTCAGCTCCATGTTGATCAAACGCTTGCCAGGTGATGGTCGCGGGATGTCAGATTTTTAGAGCTTCTATAATCACTGTTAAAAACATTCTTGCGATTTTTTTCAATATAAACACGTTTGTATCACTGCGTTTTTTTTCTGTCATTGTTCAACACAATTATATCGTGTTTTCACATCACAATCATGACAGTTATTACTTGGTTAGTTATATTTCCCACCGGTTCATAATTAATAGCGTTAACATTTTTGCAGCATTTAGTTTCAACAAATATTCGACTAGTTTCGGCGCAATCAACCACACAACTGAAATGTAGCAACGAAGTTATTAATGTCATTCACACTGTTTGCACAATAACACAGATCCGTACTCCTTAAGCTTTTTTCCACGTCATGCAATACGTAAGGCCTGCATATGAACGATTTATCCAGCCATAACAATTATCACATTGAATCCAATTATGTTCAAGTTCTCGTTTCCCATTCTTGTTACAAATAAACAAGTACTTCGCCACTGTCCACAACAGTCTGATGTTCCTGGGATGGCGTGTTGTCACTATCAACAATATTTGTTTTCCTTCCCCTTGCAGATGTTGATGACAACTGGCCCCATGACTATGAACGTTCTCAATCTAAAACTTAGTCGCAACTTAAAATATTAGCACATAAAAAAGCTTGTTAGCTGTAAAAGTTTCACCGTTCAATCAATATGGACTCCTTAGGCATAGGTTCATGAAACTTGTTGTGTTGGTTGGTCATGAGGGTCATTATTGATTATTGGGTCCTTTGGTCAAGGGTCAAGGTCATTGTATTTTGTCAACAATGTTGCATTAGATTTTTGAATTCCTGTCATATATTCAACTATTCTTACCCAATCTCAAGAATACTTTGTAAATAGGTTGGTCATTACTAGTAGTGGGTTCCTATCCAGTATTGGGAACTTGGGTCAAAGGTCAAGGTCAAACTGACCAATATTTGTAAATGTTTGACCGATCAGTCACTACGGATTCCTAGGCTAGTTTCATGAAACCTGATATATTCGTTAGTCTTTACTAGTTAAGTGTCTTTATTCAGAATTAGATCTTTGGGTAAACGGGCAAGGTCATTGGATATTTTACTTTCTTTGATTGATTATGTTTGGAATGAATATTACGCAAAACACTACCTTCGCCTTTGCAAATTCACTAATAAGTCAACTTGTAATAACATATAAACTTGATTGGATATCCCTCGTTGCCTTGATAACAAACCTGCTTCAAACAAAGGCACGTGGTTAATAAATTGCTAAGACATACAAACAATACATTTTCGCATAACTTCCTTACCCATTTTCTACGACAGTCTTTGAATTGTACAGACAACTAGCAGGTACAATAACAGTCATCTCGTGCTGCAGATAATATTCACTGTGTTTATTCAAAAGTTATACAACGTATCTATAAAAAATAACCATTTTAAGTAACGCATAAGAAAACACAATTATTGTCTGCTACTTTATAAATTTATAATAATTATATGGACGTAATACGTCCCATCGATTCCGTTTATATGAATTTCATAATGTAATCCCTTCTGAAGTTGTTAAAAGGTTAGGTCATCATCATTGCAAGTACTCACGGAGGCCCTTCGTATTAACATTACACTCTTGTTTACTTCTTAATGTGTTGGTTCTTTATATACTGTTTGGATTTGGTATGTTAATATGATTAAGGTTGTGCGATTAATTTAAAACATTGAATGAGTTTTTTGTTTTCTCGAAAATACGAACAACTGTGAATACGTCCCTTACTTGTTGTCCTTTAACCAAATAAATAGATAAATACTCGTTTCAAAAAAGTAGTCAATCTGATTGATTAGTATAAATCTCAGGTAGACGCTTGTTAAATGCTGTAATTGTTACTTGACTTTAAGATTGAAATTGGCTATTCCACACTATAGATTTAGTGATTTTACCAACCTACTGAATACAGAGTTCAATCCGATATACCGAATTTAGATACCAAAGCTGATTCTGTCTGAAATATTCGGCGTTCACATTTTACCAGTTTTACAGATTTGGCTGACGAGGTAAGTGCGCATATTCTTATTTCAAATTGTTAGGTGATAAAATAATAATGTTTTTTTTATATTCCATTTCATTTTAAAAACTTTATTTAATTTGTTGTACATGTATTAGTGCTTCCTG
Source organism: Congeria kusceri (assembly GCA_027627225.1). NCBI lineage: Eukaryota > Metazoa > Mollusca > Bivalvia > Myida > Dreissenidae > Congeria > Congeria kusceri. Next base: position 42,573,948 of record CM051038.1, read on the forward strand.
TCAAGTTCCAAGCGTATTCTTCTTCTAGACACATTCCTGAATAACTTGGTGAGCGAACCGTATGCGAGCCAATGACAAACCGTTTAACGATTATCTAGATTATTAAATCAGATTTAATACACTGATCATTTGACATCAAATAGATTGGTATACAATCTAAACTACCATTTAGAATGTCGAAAATATAATGCTATGTTTTAATAACATATTATAATGCTATGTTTTATAACGGCAAATACACATTAAATATACTTCATTCATTTAGGCAAAAGATTTAGTTTTTTCTTTGAAAGGTTCACTGCATTAAATTATGCACGAAGGTTTATAATCTGCTATCAAAGTCTAGATTTAAAGATCGGCCTTTCCTACATGTACTGGACAAATACACAATATTAACTGCTTTATGTTGCTTTTATATTTTTCAGCTTTCATAAGTTCTCGATTTAAATGTTGGAGGAATTCATTTTACTACATTTTACTACAACACAAGCCAACTAAATACCCTGACAGCATGTTGGCAACCATGTTCAGCGGACGTCACGTAATCGACCAAGACAAAGATGGCCGATATGTGATCGACTGCAACGGAAACATGTTTGGCCATATCTTGGAATTTCTTCGTTTCGGAACACTGCCACCTAGCGACGTAGCTGAAGCAGTGCACAAGTATTCAGAATACTTCGGATTAAATGATTTATCAAAGCGACTTTGTGATTTTCAGCCAGTAAGACGAGCCATTCAAGTCGCTGACATGCAACAACGCAATCCGGAATACATCAAGTTGGCACGCAGAGTTATTGACTGTTTAGTAAGGAACTCTATCCACAAGTATACTCTATCAATTATTGTTATTAGACAGAAACAACCTGATTATATTCCTATATACCTCAACCAACTAACGGAAATACGCGAAAAACTAGCTCCAGTGAACTGGCTTGAGATACATATTGAAACGTCCGAACTTGATCTCGACAAAACAAATAACAGACTAAACGACGAATTTTTTTTAACAGCTGTGTCGAGAAACTTGGCTTTGGACAAAATACTCTTTTTGGTCATAACACTGCTACATTTGGCGATGAGGTCGGTTACTTTCTTTTTTGTAACGACAATGTCCTCAATATTGTATGTTCTGCAGGTTGTCCGAAGTTCCAGAGGGAATGATGAGTATAAGTAGAATATGCATTAAACACAGTTGTAATTTAATAATCAGCATAACAATTAATCCCCAACACTTGGTACAACTTTGACAGTGTTAACAGTAGTGAGGGGGAAATACATGTTAAACCGAAACTCGCTAATTTTGTTTGCAGAAAATAAGGCACATTAATGTTCGTTTTAGTATTTTAACTGATGAAAATACTTTCATAGCTTTAGCCAGTTTCTTTGTATACACGTACTGTCAATTAATACGTGTGTACTCTTCGTTAGCGGACTATTTATCAAGGGTTTACTGGTCTGCTATGTTTTTCGGTGGGGGTGAGTTCCCTTATTTGCGCTGCAGCTTCTGTTGTTGCCGATGTTGAAATGATTGCTGAGTGTTGATGCTGGCGCTGCTTGGTACTGGTGGCGCAATGCTTTTACTGCTATAATTATTTGTCATTATTGTTAGTATGATTATTATTGTTGTTATTGTATTGCAACTTAATAAGTGGATTTAAGAGACGTAAAGTCAAACAATTCTGATCAAATTTATTTTGTTAAAAAAATAGTCAAATAGTTATCTGGCATGTATGCTGCTAATTCCCCATGTCACACTGTCGTGAATTGTAGCACCACATATAGCTACGGATTAATAAACTGCCAGCCTCCGTACGGGTATCGCTGCATGTTGTGCCTACCTGTACATGTATTTCCAATATCCGTGTGATGGCACGAAGCTTGTACGGATGTTTTAAACGGTTTAAACCATTTGCCATATCCAAGATGATCGTGCAACACTCGTGTACAAACTGCGTAATGGCGTTCAAGCATCGAAGACGCTATCGCCAATTATCGCATGTGTCCGTAGCTCGTAATGGCGGCGAGTGTTCATACAATGCGGTGCGACTTCTGTGCGGTTTTGCGGCGTTTTTATACGAATTTTGTACGGGTATATACGAATAAGAACGATCAGTTTACGTTTATGTATGACCTTATTGAGAGTTGCACACAAGTTATTGATGATGTTTTGGGTTCCGTCGTCTATAAATAGACCTACATGTATTGCATTATTTATTATTTCCAAGACACCATGCATCACATAAGGATAATTGTGAGTGACTATAAAATGTACGAAATGTAATAATCTGGTGCAATTATGTAAACGAGATTATAACGCAAAATAATAAGTGTTTCAAATAAATGAACATATTACTTTGGCCAGTGATACACACATCTACACACGTCAGTGAATTCGTGTACAAATCGCGATAAATCGTTATTAGTCGTGTTGACGTCGTATGTCGTCTGAAGCCATCGCACGAAAAAGCCCAAGCCAGTGCTTGCATAATGCTGGGCTCGTAATAAACCGTCATTGCCCGCATTAATATCGTATTAATGTCGCGTAGTGTTTGTAACTGATTCGTGCATAATTGTGTTCAATTCGCAAGAAAATCGTAGCTCATCCGTATAAGCAGAAATTCAAACTTTTCCAAGACTTCCAACTCGGGTAAAACTCGGCAATTGGCGGCGAGATTCGACCCGTTGAATATCGCCGCAAAACGCATTTTACGATACTACATTTCAGTAGTGTTTAAAGGTAAATAACCCTCCAAATGCCACATACAATTTCGACGTAAATGAACTATTAATCAAATACAATTAACGTATAAAACGTATACCACATCAGACTAATACAAACATAAACATTAGATATATTAAAACACTGTGTACTCAGTACATGTAAAAGGTAAACCCACTTTGAAAAGTAAGGTCGCTTTACAGCTAAACGGTACTTATACAGCGAAATGCTAGTGGTATACTATTAAACTTCCGGGCAGTGTCCTTAGTATATGAATGTCATTTTAATTATTCTTAAAACTTTTGGGACGTTGAATATTTTTATTGTTTTTATACTTTCACAATTTGTCGACGGGTCCCAACACATCACTGAAGAATTTATTTGAACTACTCTACGGTAGTTTATTCAGTTGCCTGCCTTTCGTCCTACCTGAGCATGCTTAAGTACATTATTTGAAATACATTTATGTATTAAATCAAAATTAAGTTATGCCGATTATCTTTGTAAAGCGATTTTATAGATATTTCTATAGATTTTAAAATAACTAGTCGTCTGTGACCTGAAAACCCAGAAGTTGTGTTTAATGCCGCAAAATAAAGGTATTTTCTATGAAACTTTGAGATATTCGGCATTTTGCCTTACGCTGTGTGCGGTTCGGGACACCACAATGTATCTCAGGGGCATGTAACCATGTTTATTTATGTTATATGTGTCTTCATGTATAAACTAAAATAAGAGAAATGTAAACAACGCCCTTTTTAGAGTCACGTCGAGATATCCAACAGATACACACAGTTTTTATTTTGCTGATCGTCCCAGTATAGCATATATTTTTCTTATAGAAGGCACTTTTTATTTGGTCCAAATCGGTCAACTGGCTCAGAAATGATGAACATTTTACTAAAATCAACATATATTCCGACCATGTCGATTTGGAGGTCCACACAGTTGAATGCACAAATCGCAATTTCTGCTCGCGTTCAGCCCATACTATGTGTAGATCTGGTAAACTTCTGATGCATTCATTATTATCCACCATTGTCTTTAAATCCACTAAGTTATTTCCTTAAAAACAAGTAAACAACTATTTTAATTCCATAAATTCACTATAACGCTTCGCTTACTTTCACTTTATTTTTGCAGCGATTTTATTTGAGATGGACATGCAGCATTATTTTGGCTTTTCAGCAATTCTTTGGTGCGGTAACATATTGCATGTTAACTTTTATAGCTGCCCTAGTGATAGAAAATCAACAACAAAGTTTTATAACAATGTGTCCGTGCTGTACTGCGTTGTGCAGGCACTCGGTATTTGGCCACAAAAAAGGACCCGAGGGTGTTAATAAGGAGTTCTCTCCTGCTGATATTTCTGGCGTTTAATTTATCATATACATGTATTAAGAACTTCACCAATATGTATGTATCTATATCAATTGTTGCAAAATGAATTTATGTGTGTGAAGTTCGAAGATCGAAATTCTAATATCGAGGTGCTGCGAAAATATCGAGCCAGCTTTGACATCGACATTTAAAAACAAAATGCGAATATCGAGCTAGGTTCAATATCGAGCCAGTTCTGAGACCGATATTTCAAAAATGAAACGCGAATATCGAGCTGGTGCGAATATTAAGCCAGCTCTGAGATCGATATTCAAACATGAAACGCGAATATCGAGCTGGTGCGAATATCGAGCCAACTCTGAGATCAACATTCAAACATGAACCGCGAATATCGAGCTAAGCTGAATATCGAGCCAGCTCTGACATAGACATTTAAACACGTATAGCAAATATCGAGCTGGTGTGAAAATTTCAAGCTAATTCTGACATCGACATTCAAACACGAAACGCGAATATTGAGCAGGTTGAATATCGAGCCAGCTCTGACATTGAAATTCAAACATGTACCGCGAATATCGAGTTACTGCATATATCGAGCCAGCTCTGACATTTTCATTCAAACTTCAACCGCGACTATCGAGCTGAATTGAATATCGAGCCTACTCTGACATGAACATTCAAACATGAAACGCGAATATCGAGGTGCGGTGAATATCGAGCCAGCTCTGAAATCGACATTTAAACATAAGACGCGAATATCGAGCTGGGTTGAATATCGTGCCAGCTCTGAGATCAACATTCAAACATGTAACGCGAATATCGAGCTAGGTTAAATATCGAGCCAGCTCTGGGATCGAAATTCAAACATGTATCGCGGATGAAGAGCTGGTGCGAATATCAAGCACGTTATGAGATCGACATTCAAACTTTATCCGCGAATATCGAGATGGTGCAATTATCGAGCCAGCTCTGACATCGACATTTAAACATTAAACGCGAATATCGAGCTGGGTCTAATATCGAGCGAATAACGAGCCAGCTCTGGAATCGACATTCAAACATAAAACGCGAATATCGAGATACGTTGAACATCGAGCCAGGTCTGAGATCGACATTAAACATAAACCGCAAATATCGAGTTGGTGTGAATATCTAGCTAGCATTAAGATCGACATTCAAACTTCAACAGCGATTATCGAACTGGTGCGAATGTCGAATATCACGTTTCATGTTTGAATGTCGATTCATAGCTGGCTCGATATTTGACCTGGCTCGATATTCGCGTTTCATGTTTGAATGTCGATGTCAGATCTAGCTCGATATTTGAAGCACCTCGATATTCGCGTTTCATGTTTGAATGTCGATGTCAGAGCTGGCTCGATATTCAACCTGGCTCGATGTTTGAATGTCGATCTCAGAGCTGTTTCGATATTCGCAGCACCTCGTTATCCGAATTTCAATCTTCGATTTTCGATGTCATGGCCAACATCACACACCTAATGATTTTGAGTTACTAGTCTTTAGCAGATCTAATACATAAATTATTACAGTTTGGTTATACTTAAGGAAATGTGCAATTTATGTAAATATGACAAGGGAAGAAACTGCAACATAATATACATATTTACTGACAATAGTTATTCACATGCAAGGAAAATCAATGTTTTGTGTTTCATTGATCGTTAAATAAAACGTTTATCTTCTTATTTTTATTTTACTCTATTGTGTATTCTAATACATGTAATGATAGGTCTTTGTCATATTTATTGCGATTGGTTAAACAGAAAATGTAATAGAAAATGTTAACGCTACAATATGCCACAATATTAATATAATACTTAGTTATATTTAGTTTAAACCTATTTATTTTAGCTCGATTGCATCGAAAGCCGAAGGCTTATAGAGACACTCTCGAGTCCGTTTCCTGGGTAGAACCAGTACTTGGTGTCTTTGGGGGAGATCTTGAGAACGCTTCCAGCAAGGTTCGAACCCGGGACATCTTTATTCTGAGTAATAAATGTGTCTATTTTTTTTATCACACACTAGTTTTTACTCCCATGAAAATACGCTGACCTGACAGTTGTTTCAGGCAAGATAACACTTACAAACAGTGCAGAAACGACCCACTCGTTTGAATATTCATGCATTATTTTTATTTAGTTAAGTGTTTCTTATTTATTCTAATTCCATTTGTTTCTGATTAACTAACAACGGACTACCCGTATGTATAATCCGCAATCGTCAGGCATAAACCACGGCGCAGTTGGTTGGTGAATGAAACACACTTTTTTTTATAATGCATAGACCTTTGTTTCGTTTATTTGCAGTAGGAAAGTACAGGACATTGGTCTAATATTTCACCCAGTCGAATGCAACTACATTTAAGAAGACGTAACTTCCATCATAGTTTGTGTACACCGGAAATTATACTAGTGGATATCCGGTTATGTTAATTAACCGTTAATTTCCAGTGCATTGTATCGAAAGCCATGGGTTTATGGAGACACATTCGAGTCAGTTTCCTTACAATTACCAGTAATTGGATTTCTTTTTTGAAAAAGAGCAGTCGAACTCTCCCGGGTGAGGATCAAACTAGTGATCATCGGCTGCAATGAATAAAGATCAAAGTGTAGTAGTTTGCGTTGTTGTTGCTTTTGTTCTAGTAGTAATAGAAAATGTCCTATTCTGTGAAATCGACGTCGTGATGGCCAGCCAATAATTATCTTTCTGTATTATTATAGACAATATATAAACAAATACAATTATACTTCTAAAAATCAATAACATACCATGCCACGACCTAGAGTATGCTGTGCAATAGAGGCCCTTTGTTTTGACATCCAGCCGAAAGTGTTCTCGAACACGCAGGCGTACGATATATGCATACACAACTAGAGATTTAGACACATTAGACATGCGGGATATTTTGCTCAAATATAAACGGCTGATAATTTGCAATTACTTTCCATTGATTTGCTTAAGATTTCATGTTAGTATATATGTCCTACATGTTTGTTGTAAAAGAACTAATCCCGATTTCTTAGAACAATTATTTAGTTGATGAATGTAAATCACTCACTCACATACTCACATGCACCCACATGCACTCTGACTCACTCACGCATCACACAACGCTTGCATACGGACTTAACAATTAATTCCCTTGCAATATATGCTGAACGAAGTAAAACAAATCCAAATCTTGTTATAAATCGTCGACATTTAAGTATAGTTTGCTCAGCTGATAAAGATGAACGTTATTTATTGCAGGAAGTATTTATATTTCCAAATTGCGCACGTAAGCACACCTACGGTATTCGAACAGTTTACCAGAAGGCATTTGATTTCGGCTGGGAATGTACAATCTTAGATAATCGTTGTTCGATAACAAGACAATAGTTATGGAAACACAGGTATGTTAACTATGTTAACTATCGTATTATTTATGATCATGTGTGTATGTTACTTTCAAGGTTTTCTTTTAAAATGGAAGATTTACAAACACATATATTTATATAACCAAACAACTATTTTGTTCTCGGAGAATACTAAATGTACTAAATAACACTGATTTAGACTTTATACAGTATTTGCGACACTCGTTCATGCATTTATGGATTGATAACGCTAAATGACAGTCTACATAACCCTCTCTTCTAACTAGCTGTCTGTCTAAGAATCTTCCTCTCTTCTGTCTGTTTTCTGTCTGTCTGTGTGCTTGTTGTCTGTCTGTCTGTCCGTCCGTCCGTCCGTCCGTCCGTCCGTCCGTCCGTCCGTCCGTCCGTCCGTCCGTCGTGTATCTGTCTGCTTGCATATCCGTCATTCCGCCAGTCGGCACGCATTTATATATGTATATATTTTAAAACTTTTAGTTCCCAAAAGTCGTTGATTTAAATGTCGGTGGAACAAAATTCACGACAGCGTTGTCCGCGCTCACAAAATACCCTGACAATATGTTGGCAACCATGTTCAGCGGACGTCACGTGATCCACCAAGATAAAGATGGCCGATATGTCATCGACTGCGACGGCAAATTATTTGGCTACATCCTGGAATTTCTTCGGTTCGGAACGCTGCCACCTAGCGATGTTTCCGAAGCGGTACACAGGTATTCGGAATACTTTAGACTGGAGAAACTATCGAAGAGACTCGAAAAATTTCAACCTGTGATGCGAAAAATGCAGATCGTGGACATGCAGCAACGCCGTCCGGAATTTGTGAAGTTGGTGAGCACTGTTATTGACTGTTTAGCGAAGAACGTTGCTCACAAGGATAATCTGGCAATTATTGTTATTAAACAAGACGACCGCAATGAAAGTCGTTATACACACTTAAGTGAATACGGAGGAATAAATACAAAGCTTTGTCAAATGGAAACTTTTGAGATAAACATTTTAACAGATGAACTAAAATTCGACAAGACGGATAAAATACGAACTAACGAGATATTGTTTCTTACTGTCAACTATCTCGAAAAACATGGGTTTGGACAGAATATTCTGTATAATCAGAATTTAAGGTTCAATCTAGAAATCGATCCATTCAATTATATATCATACTGTAATGAGGTGGGTGGCATCATGTTTTGTCCGGATCAGGTCCTCAACATTGTATATTCCGTGACATATCCGACATTTCAGAGGCATCCCCGTAAGTACTGATGAGTAGAAATTATGTTATTACTTTGTTGAGTAGGTTTATATTATAGAACACTTTGTATTTGTTTACTAATATATGTTGCCTGATACGTTGCACGTAAACATTATTTGTACAAAAATATGCCTTGTTGTCAGCTTTGAAATGTTTATGGACAGTGTTTACAGTAGTGCTTAAAGTAAATGTAACACCTAGGTTTTAATACATTGCTTGACAATTTTTAGTCTTAAGATAAACCCATCACGTTCACCAACCGTTTTTTCACAATGCTGTTTTAAGTTAATGAATTTTATGACAAAACAAAAATGTTTCTCAAACCGGAATTAATTGGCTTGTACTATTTGTGTCATGAAAGAACACGAAATTGCAAATGCCATGATATCCATTCGTAAAAATGGGAAGAAAAAGAAGAACAAGAATATAAAGTAACGTTCTCGCTCTGCGGTCATTCATATTCCAATATCCATTAAGGGTGAATGTATTTTTATTACACTGGTGTTTGGTGTTGCACATATTACCTGATGCCAGGATGTGTGGGTTGTACTCTACTATGTACAAATAACCGCTTGATCGTAAGTTTGCTGGCTATTTCATATGCACTACGTGCTTATCCGCTTCTTTTTTTGTCATGCAGCAACATTGGTATTATAGTAATATAGTGGGAGCAGTGGTCTAGTGGTAGGACGCTGGCTTTGAGATCGTGAGGTCCTTAGTTTGAATCCCGCCCAGACCACTGGAATTTTTCTGGGCAAACAAATTTATCCCACGTTTGCTCCTCTCCACCCAGGTGTATAAATGGGTACCTGTGAGGGAAATAAGCCAATGTGCCGTGGCTGCATTCTGCGCCGAGTGTTAACGGACGACTTATGACCCAGTGATCGGGGGGTAAATGTGAAAGTCGGCTGAAGATGTATATCAATATCAGACTATAAACCTATCCCTTACCTTTTTACCTTTATTATTCAAACTAAAAGTTCGAGATGACCAAACGTGATATCTTCACTGGACTTTATTACTTGATTTGACAGAACTGTGAAAACTTCTCAATGTTATATTTTGTGAAAGGTTTGCACGCTGAGCTGCATTTGTTGCCTTGTCGGACATTTGATGTGCAACATTTGATGTGATCTAATGGTCATTATTGATTTCTGAGCTTTATAATTTGCCAAATCAGAAATATGAGGAGCTGGACTGTTCATACTGTGTGAGTAGTGTACACTTATTGCTGAGATGTATTATTTGCTTTGAGAGATGTGAAGATTTCAAATGGGTGTAATTTGTAATTGTTGTACAAGTATTGTCAGCAGTTTTACTTGCTTTTTCAGCAATTAAAAGTCTTTAAGAGGTTATGTTGTTGACGATTGCACACTAATAGCTGATCTGTGTTACTTGCTTTGTGATACTTTAAAGTGTTATATTTTGTGAGTATTCTACACTTATTGCTGAAATGTGCTACTTGCTTTAATGAAATCTAAAGACTTTTATATATCACTCACCGTTCCACGGCGATGTTTTTTTGTTGTGTTGTGCGTATTGTCCTGTATTGTATAGGCAATTGGTCACTTGCCTCAAATAAAGGACCAGCGGATGTTAATAAGGGTTTCTCTCCTGGTAATGACTCTGGAGTTTCATTATTCTCATATTTTGTCAGCATTGTACACTAAATGCTAATATATATTACTTGCTTGGTAGAAATGTGAAGACTTTAAAAGGTTATAATTTATTTTGGGTGCGTAGTGCACACTTATTGTTGTAGTAATAGTATTTTTGCGATTAATTAGACATTGTGTTGTATGCGTGGTCTAATAAATGCCTGTGTTTTAAATGATGGGTCTGAATACATAAAATTTATTTTGTTTGTAATTCACCAACGGTATCAAACGCCGCAACCCTGTTTCATCAAGTACTATAATAACAGTTGACAATAATAGGCCATCCCAGGTATTGTCCTTTAGGGGAATATATATCTGAAATGTCAATATATATATATTAAACTGATTTGATTACCTCTTGAATAAGCTCATTCATCATTACTTTTACTATTTCTCTGGGATTTGTAACCTCATTCAAACAAAAGCTGCATTACGTTACACTGTCTCTTTCAGCATTCTAAATGCTTTTCCTAACATTAAGCTGGTGCTACATATGGTTTATGCAATTAATTAAAGGGATATACCATGACATTATACTGGTAGTGGGTTATACAAATGTGATATGAGGTCAAACGTTTACATTTTAGTAATGGTGCGAAAAGTAAATATAGTATATATATTTATAAGCTGTAAAATAATAGGACAGTAATCCTATTACATAATTTTATGAATTTTTTTCTGACGAAGAGCAAAATATTATATCGAATGCTCCTGTACCGATAACTACACATGAATGATACTAGTTCTATAATCTATGGGCTAACTAAGTATAATACTGTTCAAGATATCATCTCACAGTGATGTCAAGAGTGATATTATAAATTGATTGTCCTTCAAAAGTTATCATTGTACGATGTATATGCTCGTGCGGTGAAAAATATGAATGTCTTTTGCACGAGAGGCTTTTGAGGAATGATGATTATTTAATAAATATACTAGCTGGGAACGCATGTGGCGAGTTTAAAAATCCTTGTGTAATATATAGAATGGAGTATAAACTTCCTTTAACGATGGGCGATGCACTCAACACTTATCTCATTCTCAGTACATTTGTATTGAGCATAGTGTATTAAAACAATTTCCAGTGCTAAGGATACTGTTTGAGAGTCTATTATCTCATCGTCACGCCGGCATTGACCAAATAACTTTTTGTGGGATAAACTTAGCTGTATATATCCACTTTGTATATGCACTCTGTGGATAAAGCAAACGTACACAGTATACTGACGTTATTTTGTTGCATTTCTTTTTATTTATTTGTTTTATTTTGTTTATGTTCACAATAAACATTGAAACTGATGGGATAAATATAATACTGGATGAGTGTTGATTAAATATAAGTTTTTTGTGCTTGATACGGAAACGTAAATCTCTCGCCATTTAAGAACGCTCGTGGTTATGAAATTGCAAAGCCTCTCTTAATTAACTTATCTTAAACACTAGCGATGATTTAGTATTCTCCATGTTTTGAGGATGCCATAGAATATAGGTATTTTTACAAGTCAGAACAGCGTAGTTGATTAATGTGCTATCAATTGTCATTTTTTGTTACGACGCCGACGTCATCTGTTCGATACCCACTCTGGGATTGCGTTTTTTTTCAAATATTTATAATAAAAAAAAAAATCATACTGTTGTGAATGTTTCATACGTAATTCATAGTGTGAGCCTTGGTTTTGCTCATTTCTACATCTTAATAAAATAAAAATTGTTAGTGGAGTCCGTTTAAAGTTGCAACCCTGAATTGCACACACATGTGTAGATTCATAACTCCCGCACAAACGCACTCACTTCTCAACTTGGTTGATGTCTGTCTTCATTGCACGCTTTCTCAAAGTGCTTACAACTATTGGCAAATATTTACACAGTTGCCTGTGCTTTTAAAACTAGCCTCGGCCTTATATTTGATAAAGATTAAGCGTAGATAAATGTATTTGTCCTCGCTCAAAGCGCATGTATACATTTCGCTCTTAGTTTGCTAGCTATAGAGTGTATTATGCGGAGGTAGAACAATTTGATCCATCAATTAGTGTCTTTGTCTCAGTCTGTCCGTTTGTCCTCACACTCGCCATCCTGACCTTCTAAATTATTTTAATTTAACTTTTGTTTCCAGAATTTATTGATTTAAATGTCGGCGGAACGCATTTCACGACCTTACTGTCAACAATCACCAAATACCCTGACAGCATGTTTGCGGCCATGTTTAGCGGACGTCACGTGATCCACCAAGATGGCCGATATGTGATCGACTGCGATGGGAACATATTTACTTGCATCCTGGAGTATCTTCAGTTTGGAACGCTGCCACCTAGCGACGTTTCTGAATCAGAACACAGATATTCGGAGTACTTTGGATTACATGAGCTATCGAGTCTTCGGTGAGGATTGCTTGTGAAATAACTGCCATGAAAGTTCGCCATCCTTCATTTATTATGATCGCCAAAAAGGCTACTGAGCAAATGAAGGATATTCTTCATATTCCCATCACATGTTCAGTGATATTAACTGTTAATGTGAAAAAAGTCGAAGTATCAGGTAATCCGCAGCATCGGCGGAGCATAAGATACATGAATTTAGTTTGTTATTATCAGGTTGAAACGTTGAATACAAAAACGCTGATTTTACAGGTTTTTGAAGATGACATTAACTGCAACATTCAAGATTCCAACAATATTGTGGAACTATTCATTATAATGATTAACCTTCTCCAGCAACGCTAACGTAGATTATTTGAGATGCTTTGATCAGTGCCACGACTTAGACATCGGATATATACTGATCTTCACAGAAAACTTCATTCCCAAACTGAATTTTATTATAAAAAGAAAATTTGTGGGGTGATACTGTATTTTCATCGACATAATTTTTACTCCGGCTGTGTGTAAATACAATTACCACAGACTCGTTTGTACTTTTTTTTAAATCTAACGTCCGTCGAACAAGAGCACTGTGAACTACGTCTTCGTGAGCCTTTTACTGTGGAACAGAATGTAGTAATTGAAACTTGTAAACATTTAAACAGAGAAGCTGAACTGTCATTCAAATACTATTATTATGCGATGATAAAATGCTGATATAGTGATTCGAATGTTTAAGTACAGTGCTTTTGCAGTATGTTTTTATTTAGAATACTAGGCAATTCTTGCTACGTGGTTAGGTGACATTCGTTTGGATTTTGACATAATTATTAGGTGTTGGAGTTACCGTTTGAGCTAGCTAAGACATTTGGACGAAGGGTTGTTTTTAATAATTGATCACTGGGTTATTAAAAGATGCAAGATCAAACTTATAGATGCGTTGTATGTAATTAAACAATAACGTTTGGTATTTTTCGTTTTAAATTTTAATCGACGTGTGCGCTAGTGCAAACCCGCTTGATAACGTTATGCGCTTTGCAAATACAGTGACAAAATATTGCCACACAATGTAATTTGAATTGAATTCGGGTTAAATATTTTATTTTATTTTAAGTTATACATATGCTAAAAAATTGTGTTCTGTCACTTGGTTATTTTCAAAACAGTGCTCATTACTTATCCAACACATCATTATGTTTGCTTTGGTGATTCTGGTTGTTATCAGAATGCAAAGATTATTTAAGTAGGCAAACTTGACTGACAAACACATCAATAAAGCGTTAATTTGCTTACTAAATGTTATACAAGCACCGAAAACACTCAGTTGAAGAGTTTGGGCCCGCACCTATAACTGAACTATTTAAACTAAAAACATCTTGTAAAAAATTATCACAATTATCACAATTTAAAATGTATTCGCAAACCTCTTCTTATGTGAAAACTCATATTGTATTACAACAGACTTTATATTGGATGTTGTCTTTGACGATGCTTTATCCGGTTTTAATATTACCAATATTTATGTCATTACTAACACCATGCCGATAAACGTGCATGTTAAAACACAGCCTCTGACGCTATTTAGCCATTTCGATGCGTCGCAGCATTGCATTAAATGAATCTATGCTAATTGGTAGTATAAAAATATCTATACTATACCATATTATAAGAACCTACAGCAGCAAGATAATTTGCTTACAACAACAGTTATTCAACGCTATTGTACGAAGATATTAATTTTTTTAAATTGCTATACGTCAAAAGGAAGGAAAATGCCGCCTGTTGAATATTTTTTAGAAATCACCATAACGGAATAGTTTAATGCAAATACGAACAGGAAAAAAAATATCAATGATATTAAAATACCAAAAACATAATTATTGCACATATACACGGCTATTGCCTCATTGCTTTCAAGCTCATTTTATGTGTTAACCGGATTGATTCATCGGTTCAGTCATTTGTTTATTGTTTCGTTCGTTTATTCGTTCATTCAATCGTTATTATTTTAATTTTTCGTCTATCCATCCATCTATTTAAAGCTGCAGTGCGTATAATATAATTCAATACATCTTAACTTAGCATTTGTTATAATGAACGTTAATGACGTTTATTCGACTGAAAACTGTTTCTTATTCACGAAAGGCATTTTATATTGGGTATGTTCGAAAACGCTTCGTTCGAACATAAAACACACTAATGAACATTCTGATTTACTCCAGAGGCATCACCAGCTATCGCATACATATACTTGTACGATAAATAGTTACCAACTGGTATTATTTAACCGATTTCAATGTGTATGTTTTTATTTTTATCGGTAAACGATTTCTGCGTGAAAGTTTTATTTTTATTAACATATTTCTAGACTGCTGATTGAAGTTTCCATATGTTCGTACTTAGTTTGAATAAAGAAGTTCAACCTAGAAGATATACTAATGGCAACACTAATAGCGGACATCGGGTAATCTAGCGAAGTTTCTGTGACAGTACACAGTTGCATGTACTCAGAATAGTTGGACATCATAATTTATCGTCACGACATTCGGAGTTAACTCCCGGACGTATTCTCGGAGCAGGTGCATTAAGAGACCCATTCATGTGTGTGTTGGACGCCATCTACTATGACTCTATGGCAGGTACTTCTGCTCGCAATCATGAACATCACATTTTTACATTAAATATCATAGAGGAATGACGGCTTGTCCAGATATAAGCAAGCGGACACGACTACTATTTTAGTTATAGGTTGGTGGATTAAATGCTATGTCCCACAGAATGTTACATATGCATTTTGTCTTCCGAACGTTACTTGAATATTATAGATGACAATGCGGATAACAGTACGAGTGCACAGTGTTTTGCTTCCCAAAGTGTCAATTACAACATCATTCCTTGATATAAATGTTTTTGCAAGGGCAATATACAGCTGAACGCCGTTATCTCGACGGGAATACACAAAGGACTTCGAGATATCCGATGTTCGACATGTGTGAAAATAGATTTTTAGACGCCTTTTTTTCAAATGTTTAGTAAACAGATAGATAAAAATCAATTTTTAATTCATTTAATAAACTTAAAACCTGTTAGCAATTAAACAATTAAACTCTGCTCTTTAAATTTGAGGAAAGAGGTGTTAATATGTTTGCAAAGTTTGACAAATTCTGTCACGGCATGGTACGTCTTGACACAGTCAACTCCTCGAATCTTTTAGTTAGAAATAAGTGTGAACATACCTTTTTGGATAGAAACCACTTCGACATAACCGACAATTCGAAATAACCAAATATACGGTATATAAACTATGAAGAATTTTAACAACATATCCGGATTTTCGAATTAGGCCAGTTCGAGATAACGCTGTTGGGGGTCTGAATAATAATTGAAAGCGTATGTATCATGATAATACAGATTGATATTCAGAGGTTATTGTAAGGATATTCTTGTGATGATGGATCTGGGGTTCATTATTTCTATATCTAGTAGGTCACTATAGTTAATATAATATAGTCTATTTGTTTGAACAGGAATTGAAAGTGTATGTATCATGGTTGTACATATGGAAATAAAGAAGTGATGATGTCTGTGGAGTTTCATTATTCCAAAATCTAGTAAGTCACTATAGTTAATATAATATATTACAAAGGCTATAGCAATCTAACCAAACTGTGATCAAGACGTAAATGTACAAGTAAGGCTAATAAGACACATAAATGTCTGCGTTTGCACTATATGAAGAAGGATATTCAAGACTACCAGGTATACACAAACTAGTGTATAATCAACATTACTACGATGTATACAGTAACCGCAATGTCCATTTGCTGGTTAACTTAAGGCCATGCAAAACATACAGGAAACATAATCGCGTGTGCTGAAAAAAAAACGACTAATGCGCAGACACAGAAAGACGAAACAGAATAAGGTTTTTAATCCACGATGTGATGCCCAGTCGAAAAGCGTACATATATTATTACTGTTTATTAGAAAATGGGGTCTTGTACACTATCTGTTCCGTTTCTGTCCAGATTGGTTGCAGTGTTTTTTACTCCTGTATCGCACATATTTAGACTGCCTTTTATAGTACTTGACAACATTTACATACACAGTAAAACTTGTTGGTAATACTAAGTATACATGTATACACTAATCATCTTAACTGATACTGGCAAAATGTTGTTTTGTATAACATAATTTATTGACAATATGAATTTCAAATCGAATTTTGCTTACAGAGCAGAACAAACTCTATACCAGTAATGTTTAATCTTTACGAACTTAAGTAATTTATTGGTTTAAACTGGACCAAAATACAGTGTTACCTGTTGGAGTATTAGCTTTACCCTTGTGTAACATAATTGTTACACGTAAGTGCTTGGTTTCCGATTTCGGAATATGGTCGAAAGGTAAACCGTTACCATACATCTGCGGCCATTAAGCTGGCAGTCAATACACACACTTATTTCGTTGACTACCAGCTTAATGACCGCTGAGGTATCGTAAGTTATCTTTCAATTACCTTATTATAATTATACCACTTTGTTTACAATGTGACCGCTTGTATGAATTCACGTGCTGTATTATGCGATCTTATCAAGTTACTTGGTAACACAAACACATTGTTTTAACACAACATGAACATAATGTTCACCTGTATACAGTTATTATGGTTGTTTGTTCATACTGATGCAGAGATATATAAAGTTTTAAGAATATAAATAATTAAAACCAATTGAAAGTATGTTTAATAATGTTAACAATTACAATATAAACAAAGCGACAGCAGGAAAAATCTCGTATAAGCAGCCCGAGGTCCTTTATTTATGGCAAGTGACCAATTGCCTAAAACAATACACAGGACATCACAAAAACACATAACAAACACAAAACACACATGAATAAACTGGGATCACCTCCTTGGAACGGTCAACGCAAAGCATTGGGGGTTTAAACCGGTTTATGTGCGCACGAACCTCACACTTGGCCCAGAATTATTCACAAAAACATGGAAGTGTAAATAAAACTTAACCTCATAGCATCGCAATTCAAATTAAACAGCAATAAAGAAGAATATTATTTAATTTAATTACCATTGTATTACTCAATGGCTAGATGCAAACCAGGGCAGCAGAACTACATCTCGTCTTTTTATAAAAAAAAGCTTTAAAGACATAGCATCATATAGCTCAATTTTCAGATCATCGTCATGCAATTTCAGGAAGAAGCCGTAATGTTGAGTGTAAAAAGCCAGATTGCATAGCTTTGTTGTACAACACGACTTTTATAAAACAATATCATACATACATTGAACGAGAACACTATCTAAACTATTAACATAAATGAACATAATGAAGTGTCGGACTTCGGGCGGGTAATTGGCAAGATATCATATGTGTGTCAACGTCTGGTTGTTGCGTTTTATTTAAAACATACACTATTTGGGCGATATCACAAATGTTTGAACAGACACGGCTTAGCTACAACCCTGAATGGTCCACATATACTTAAAGATTTGTCACTCACTGTCTCAATTATTCACTCACTCACTCACGCACTGACTTCCTGACTGACTGACTGATTCTCTCACTCACTCCATCAAGCATTCACTCAAACTTTCTCACATACGTACACTTATTCACTTGCTGGATCATTCACTCGCAAATTTAAACACTCACTCACTCGCAAACTTGTACCCTCACTCGCTCGCTGATCTAATAATTATATATTGTCGACCTTAACCTTAGTTGTGGTTTGCTTACCTATTGCTGAAAACGGCTATTCGTGTTTTATAACAACTCAAACGGGATGTATTAGTAAACGGATCACATAAATACCCATGTTTTAACCATTCACCTGTGTGTATTTGGTTTCCACAGATGTTGTAGGAATTTATGTAGCTTTGTTCAATAAATATGGACAAACAGGTATGTAAACTACGACGTGTTATATGCGTTTATTTAGTGTTTTTTTCTGCCTGATTTGCAGTTAACTCTTCACATGAATGTTTTAAAAATATTAACATAGATACAAACACAGTTGATGCTTGTTTCTATGCAGTTTAAATATGAATAGTATGCTTGGATATTATTGACTCAATGCATCAGATAATCGTTTGCCAAATGTCCGTGCAATTTGTCTGTATCTCTTTCTCTCCGTCATTTTTTCACCAATAAAACAAAACTGATACATTTCATATTGCCACAACGTTGATGTTATTTAACAAAATTCTACCAGCACTTGTCATGTACATGCCAGTGACACATTATATTTTGTACACGTTTTAGTTTTGTAATAAATATATAACATTAGCATGGTCAGATGCTGTTTTAAGACTTAAGATACTTTTTAAATGACTAACCACGTGTGTCAACTTGAAACAATCATATTAAAAGTACCGTTTGCTGTATGTATATGCGACATAATAAGATATTACTATGTCTTTATTTCAGATTTTATAGAGTACAGTGTTTATTACGTTATACAATTACATGAATTATACTAACTACTACTAGATCAAAAAAGCTTGCAGAGGCATTATCCTTCACAGCCTTCATTATCCTTCACAGCCTTCATTATCCTTCACAGCCTTCATTATCCTTCACAGCCTTCATTATCCTTCACAGCATTCATTATCCTTCACAGCCTTCATTATCCTTCACAGCCTTCATTATCCTTCACAGCCTTCATTATCCTTCACAGCCTTCATTATCCTTCACAGCCTTCATTATCCTTTACAGCCTTCATTATCCTTCACAGCCTTCATTATCCTTCACAGCCTTCATTATCCTTCACAGCCTTCATTATCCTTCACAGCCACCGTTTTATTACGAATTCAAAGTAAGAACTTACACCCATATAGTTAAAATCATGACGATTGTGTCTATATAGCCAACATTATAAAAAAATATATAACTTTTGTAAAGTGAAACTGGTGTCTGCAAAGATGAGAAACAAACAAGGAACGCAATGACGCAAAAAAGCGTGTCTGAAAGTTTCCGTTAATGTGGCAATTCATGTTTTTTCACATCTCAATGATGGTTACAGTTTTCAAGGTATATGTGGTAAACACCTGAATCCTTACCGATCATGAGACCACTACCAATAATAATGTAACGAGAGTCATGAAAACCTAACTCGATAACCGACATTTAAGAACGTATGCGGAAAATATGTTTTAATGTTAACATGGTTTAATGTGGAGCAATTGTTCACTTTTGTGGATTATTTTGTTTTTCTAACGGTAAAATAAAAAGTCAGAAATATGAACTGTAAAAAAAATATTTAAAAAATACAAACACTCAGTTAAATCTATCAATACGAACATTGGGACCCCTAGAACTTGGTCATTTACCTGGATAGGACAGTCATCAACTATTATTTGTTAGTTTTCGTTGTTTATTTGATTTTTTCGCCGTTTTCAACAGATAACGGCGGTCAGTTAACCTACTCACACTCTTTCTGGGCATGCTTAGCCGAGCTAAGCGGTTTACCAGTACTAAGTGCACATACTTATGCCAGTAACTGACAACTGCCCTACTTGAATCAAAGGTAAGGGGAGAATGGACGTACATATAATTACATGAACAATCCCCACACAAGTTATGTGGCCGGGCTTGGATTCGAACTCACGATCCCCGGATTGACAGTCCAGCGCTCTACCAACTGAGCTAGCCGGGCTCGGTTTCATGAACTATTCGGGAGATGCTGCTTAAATGTTGACTGATTAAAGTGTACCATTACAATTCCTCTTCCTAGAAATATGTACATCAGTATTTGACAATTCTATTTACTCGCTAAGTGCCTGCATACAATGATGTTGTGAATTTTTGAAATTACTTTCATAACTTAAAATTTAGTTTAAATACTTTTTAAAGGTTGCGACACAAGTCAAAATCGTATGCAATATTTCGTAAAGAAATACAATTAATAGATAATAGATTGTACATCTTAACAATATTTTGTTTGTTGTCTAGCTTCCAAACGTCATTGATTTAAATGTCGGCGGGCAGCGTTTTACCACGACATTGTCCACACTCACCAAATACCCTGACATTATGTTGGCGACCATGTTTAGCGGTCGTCACGTGATCCACCAAGACAAAGATGGCCGATATCTGATCGACTGCGATGGGAAAATATTTTATCATATCCTAGAGTTCCTTCGGTTTGGAACTCTGCCACCTAGCGAAATAATTGAACCAGTGCACAGGTACTCGGAATACTTTGGATTGAAGGATTTATCAAATAGAGTCGGAGAATTCTAACCCGTGAGGCACAAATTACAGATCTCCAAATTGCAACAGCGCAATCCGAAATTTATCAACTTGGCAAACATAGTTATTTCATGTTTATCAAGGAAGGCTGTTCAGCCAGATAATACGTCAATTATTGTTATTAAACAAAAACGGGCTGATTCCCGAAACATCACCTATTCAGGTACGTACAGAAGTGAATACCAGGATATTTTTGACAAGCTACCACTACCCAAGTGGGTAGAGGTGAATTTTTTTACAGGTTTGACTTTGAATTTCGAAAGTTTTGATGAAACCGAAATTGATGAGCTCCTCTTTACAACTGCCAGCCACATTAAAACCCTTGGGTATGGACAGAATGTTCTTTATCATACCTAAGAATGGTGTTTTGATGAGATCGGCTGCTTCTTGGTTTGCAAGGACCACGTTCTCATAATATTAGATACCAAAGTAGAAATAGTAGCAGTATGAGTAGAAATAGTAGTAGTAGTTGTACTAGTAGCACTAGTTGTAGTAGGAGATGTAATAGTAGTAGTAGTAATGGCAGCAACACCAGCAGCAACAGTAGTAGTAGTAGTAGTAGTAATAGTAATAGTAGCATTAGAAATAGTAGTCGTAATAGTAGTAGTAGTAGTAGTAGTGGTAGTAGTAGTAGTAGTACTAATAGTAGTAGTTTTAGTAGTAGTAGTAATAGTAGTAGTGGTAGCAGTAGAAGCAGGCAGTAGAAGTAGTAGTAGTAGTAGTAGTAGTAGTAGTAGTCGTAGTAGTAGTAGTAGTAGTAGTAGTAGTAGTAGTAGTAGTAGTAGTAGTAGTAGTAGTCGTAATAGGCGTAATAGTAGTAGTAGTAGTAAAAGTAGTAGTAGTAGTAGTAGTAGTAGGAGGAGTAGTAGTAGTATTAGTAGTAGTAGTAGTAGTAGTAGTAGTAGTAGTAGTAGTAGTAGTGGTATTCGTAGTAGTAGTAGTAGTAGTAGTAGTAGTAGTAGTAGTAGTAGTAGTAGTAGTACTAGTAGTAGTAGAAATAGTAGTAGTTGTTATAGCAGTAGTAGTAGTAATAGTAGTAGTAGTAGTATTAGTAGTAGTTGTAGAAGTAGAAGTAGTGTGATTTCTTGACTGGTTGAATTCGTCAATATTAGTAAACGGCACCACTGCTAAAAATTAACACCACTCTGTTTAATCCAAAATACAATGACATACAAACATTTTGCTACTTGACACAACCAACGAGACTGATTCTCTGAACACCATACTGCCATACAAGTGTAATATTAGATTTATTTTATAGCTGTTTTAAGCATAATGTTTTTTACAATAACAACACATATCGGAACTTTTTCATCTCACGTAAACTTTGTGTTTTTTTGGAAATTAGTTGTCGCTTAACGAGTATGTCAACAAAACATTAGCTCCGAATGGATATATGATGCTTATTCCACTGGATAGCATTGTGTCATTTTAGTTGTGTTGGATTAAATACACAATAATTCCAAATCGCTGTCTGTGTTATTCGCTTTTTTTCTTCTTTTTTTAACGAGGGTGAATTTAAATAATATTGGTTGAAATTCTCGAAAGCTAAAAAAAGAGTCGGACATTTGGTCTGACAACCTGTCAAAAGTCGCCGGACCGAAAAAAAATTACCCGGACCGAACTATCCATCTAAGTATGTATACATGTATACACTAACGTATTTTCGCGACCTAAAAAGCAAACATACTTTACCCACCGTTGCCATTATTGTTTTAATTAATATCACATTACGATATGACAACGCGCATAAAAAAAAAAAATGAAATCCAAAACACCCGTTCAGATTTACTGTTCACGAGACATACACACAAATTATATTGACATTTAGTATGCGCATTTTTTTCAAGTAAAACCCGTGGTTTGCTAAAAAGCCCGCGAAAATTGTGCTGACAATCACAACGTTATGTCATCCGCATAGAAAGCGTGGACGTATTGACTGTTATAAAAACAAAATTGTAGTGCAAAGAACTGTGAAGTCATTACTTTTGTATAAAAGTTTCGTACCGCAAAACAACACAATTATTAAGTGTCTGTATGTATGCCGCATATATTACTCAATCTTTCGTTGACCATTAAAATACATCTAAAACGCTAAAGCAATTACGCGGTATCGAGAATATCGTGGTCATTTAGGTCTATGACTTACAGTTACTTTTAACACCCACCACGTGGACGGCGTGCAGCACGTTTTTCACCACCCGTACTAGTACGTGTACCCAGGTTTGTAATTGGGCTGCTAATTGGGCTGCTCATTAAGTGGCTGAACGGAAAAGACATGTCGGGTTATACTTTGTCGCACAACGCTAGTTAATTGAAAAAAGTAGCGATGAAGGCGCGTAAATCCAGACCAAATGGCGTTTATTTACGGCAGTTGGTGTAATAAGAAAATTATTAAAGAACATGAAATCAAAAATTCGTGATCTGCCGCCGATTCGCGATGTATTGGAAATCGCGATGTAGCGGAGCTGTATACAATTGCTCCGATATTTGGGCTTTTGTTATCCAATAATATATAGGAATGAGTCTTGAAAAAGATTTCGGACGGTCGGACCGATTCTTAGGAAAGAAATATCGGACCCACTCAAAATGTGCCGGTCATGTCCGTCGGACCGACGGTTTTCGGGAAGTCACTATAGTTTCAATTTAAAATGTCACTTCTAAATTATATTTGTGGATGAATATATAAAAGAGTTTTTCTATTCAGCATAATCACCTCTGAAGGATTATAGTAAAACACAGTGTGTCAATTCAAAGGGGTATGTTCTAGTCCTTCTTTGAGTAGTAATTATATACAATGTTAAACGTGTTGGCGTAGCTTGTTTTCATATGGAAAGTATTTCTTATGCACAGTTCCGACAGTTTCATTTCAATACTTATTGTATTCGCCAGTTATTACGAAAATTGAAACTGTCGAATACACGATTTCGTTTGATAATTTTAAATGAAAATTATGTTTATATGTGTTGCGCTTAGTTGTTTTCTTTTTGAATGTGTGACGAAAACACATCTTGGATAGTTTGTTTCCAAATCGAATATATGTTTATAACTAAAATGTGTGTAATGTTTTAATCGAAACGCTTAAAATATTATTCATAATATAGTTACAATGTTGAAATCACCGCTGAATGTTATTGTTTTGCCACATGGCAAAGAAGTTCAGATTTTAGTTGCACCGTTATGGTCAATCACACTCCTTTTATATTTATTCTTGCACATTACGATTTACATAAATCATAATAAGCAACCATTTTGTCTATCACAAGCAGTAAGCTTTATAATTTTCTATCAATTAATCACATCCGCACACACATACACACTCCGTTGTTTCGCAGTTCTGAAACATACATTCATCAAAATAAGCAATCATTTTTCTAACACAAGTAGTAAGTTTTATAATTTTCGATCAATTAAGCACATCTGCATACACATACCCACTCCGTTGTTTCGCAGTTCTTAAACAATATTAATAAAAAACAATGTGAAACTGCAGCTGCATCAGCAAGAGAGAACACTTATCAGAAACAACTGTCATTAATTTATAGCTAGTGATCAATTAAGAAATAGCACAGACCACTGACTGACCAGTCAGCTCAAAAACGTTGAAAGGACCGAAGCCGAATCTGACTCCGGGCTTTATATTATTTAGTCGGTCCGCTAAAATGGCAATTTGAAATTAACCTCAATAACAGACCGTTGTCTTTTATATACCCGAAAAAGAAACATATGTATGTATGGTATAATATTTGCAGATAAAACACAGCACAATACATGTACGAAAAGTACGTAAAATACACAAATCTTGCGGAAATTTATTATTTACAGTCGCAAAATATATGATATATATTCAGACTATCTTTTTTGTGCAGGCAATAATCAGTGCATCTATGTAAAATAAGTACCATTTCGTTGGGCATTCTGTCATGCGATAAATGTCCAACGATTCAATCGTGAATTAATTGTGGTAGATGTACAAGTACGCCTTAAATGTTGAATTTAAGATGGTCATACGACATGAATTGGTCCCATTATAATAAACCTTATTAAACGTACATTCTGTCTTGAACTTAACTTTTTAATAATGCAAATCACATAGCATATCTTCAACCGTTTTAATAGGTCAATAATCTGTCAATCCTAAGCTTGAGAAACAGAAATGAATCGGGCACGATTCAAATTGTCCATTGCTGCGACCATTTTGATACGTTCTTCCTGATTGTCCAGTGTAGATTAGTGTTAATCCGCCGGGACGCTTTCATATATATTCTCCGACTGTTGTATCCGCTGCCCAGATGCGGGTGTTAAATACAAACTAAAAATAGCAAGACTCGTTTTAAATTTTGCTCACTTATTGCAAACTAATGATCATGCACTTCGAAATAAAACGATTATTGCAATACATATTCTACAACAAGCTATAATGAATGTACACAATACGACACACGGTAATATGATGCACTTGTCAGTCGTTACGGATGTTACCCTAGTTATTCATGACGGTAGTGTTTTTGCCAAGGGCGTTTGTTTGATTGTATGTTAATTAGTTAGCAAATTGTGAGGCAGGGCTGACTAGCACATTTTAATGTATAACCCACAACGCATAGAGAATATGCTGCCTAAGCTGATTTCTGCACCAATCGAAGGATTTCTTTTCATTTTATAACTAGAAGGTGTATGAATTATGTACATATTACGTGACTAGATATAACTTTGAAAGACCGATTTCCACTCGCTCAAATATAACTGCAGACTGTTATTAGTTTGATGTTCATAACGGTCAAACATGTAATGCTATAGCATCAATTTTAATGATCAAAACGCGGATTTAATAATCTGAAATACATATATAACACTTCATAACAGTTGCTAATATAATACGACATGTTTTGACAGACTGCTAATGATGGAGTGATGTTTTTTTAAGTCCATTTATTACCATTGAGAAGATTATGGTAGGACCTTAAAAAGCAAAAGGGATGCAAACAATTAAATAACTAACAAATAACAAGTCCAAAAATATAAACCGATGAGACTATATATCATGCAACATGCCATACCGTATTTAGTTTCTCTGTCTCATACTAGTTCTTCATTCATAGAATGTGTATTACTGTATATAATGGTTTGTGTAGATTTCTTAGACTAGCATTGTTTCAGTTCTATATAAAAACAAACAACTAACACTTTCGCATACATTCACATGCAATTACTACCCGCGTGCAAAGACGGGTAAACAAAAACACACTATGTTTCAATTGTAAAGGGATAATAGGGTAACTTAATACTATGTAGCGTATACAGGCATAATTGGAAAGGTACCATTCAAAGTCAGCATGGGTTGCGTATTTCCTTTGGATTAAACCTTAATCTTGTGCATATATGTTTGGATGAAAACCTTTTTTGACGTCGCACACACGTTTTTTAACGATTAAAATATCTTAAAAGATAGCACATGCAAATGAGATAACCGGTTTCATCATGCCAGCATTATTGTGTTTACAATATTACCATGTTCGATGTCCGAAGTGAATCAGTTCTGCAAATAAAAGATGCATTTGGTACTTCTACATGCTATTTAAATTCGTACATGTATTTTTTAACGATGATGGCAGTGCACAAATAAACCGTTGATGCCTCAACATAATAACATTATTACGATGAAATGAATACTAAGTACAATAAGTTTTGCAACCAAAATAAACCAAAATAAAACTTGATACTTTTCATTGAGTCATCAGTAGATAAAAAGCATTTCATTTTTCTTTCTAGTACTGATCTTTCCTTTTAAAGACAGTTAACTAGTGAATATCAACATCATGCGTGGTATAAATGTCACAATGTTATGATAAAATGCAACCAATAACAATTTTTTTTTTTAATGCATTATATAATTGCTAACATCCTAGTTGTTGCTCAACTTATTGTACTTAGTATATGTAGATTAACACATATGATTATGGATCCGGACCGGCAAATAAACTAATGAAAATAAAAATAAAAACACCAGTTATTTTGGTGTCGTTGATATAATATCAAGAAACATATTGACAGTCGCAGCGTTATAGTATGACATTAATTGTACATTAAACACTATCATTCAGAGTCTTATTATGACAGAATAACTGTACACATTCTAAGAAGGTGTCATCTCAATGCAAAAATAAAATAAAATAAACTTTCTTACAAAAACTAGCAAACGATACTCTCCGTCATGTTTTTATATATGAACTTTCTTACCACTTTGCATTTCAACTTCTCTGTAATTATTCATGTTACGGGACAGTCGCCTGCTTCGTTCGTCTTGCAAATAACATACCAATATTATCACATTAACTTTCGTAGCCTTATAAGGCATACACATACAGAAATACATAAGGTGGATCATACTGATCACGGGATGAACCGAAATACATAGATGTGTTTAGCACGGTTAATTATAATCAATTATGCATGATACATTATAACCTTGAGAATCTCAGTAATCTAGTAATACCATCTTATATAGCCAGAAGATTTAATTGTCTTTTCGTCGATGCATACCATGTTTCACACGCATGACAGCAAGCATGACGGCAACGCCTATGAAATATCCTGCTACGGTACACCCAGTCGCAGTCGCGACAACTATGACACCTTGAAAACAAACCAAAAAAACAAAAACTTCACAGAAACAGATATACTTCAAATGTATGATCTGTTTTCATTAACAAAGTAATTCAGACATGATTCACATATCAACATTTTAAAACAGCTTGCAATCTTAAAGTTTGTTAGGTCATTCTTTTCAATAAAAAAAAACATTAAATAACAATGACATACTTAATAATCTGTAATCTTGTCATTGTGATATTTTTGGAAATGAGTGTATGTGTTTGAAAGAATATTTGCCATTTTAAACCAACTAATTAATGATACTAAAATAACAAAACAGGTTTAAATATTGTTAACCCAACCAAACAAAGGCTGACTAAAAAGTAACAATATCACATAGGATAGAAATGTATATACATTTTTACTAAAGACAAACAAGGGGGCCACATAGCCCTAGAGCGCTCACCTGAGTATGAAGATCTGGGCCGTAAGGCTTCAGAAGAGAAGACTTTACAAATAATTTTGCTTTTAAAGGTTATATTAACCCTGTGACGCCTCTGGAGACGCCAGTTTTCACCCCCAGGGGCATAATGTGAACAACCTTGGTGGAGGCCCACTATACAATGTTACATACCAATTAGTATACCTCTGGGCCTAGCAGTATTAGAGGTGAATATTTGTAAAGTCCAATCGCCATATAAGGCTATAGAAACCGTGTGACACCCGAGGCGTGCCTTTTTTTTTACCACAGGTGCATAATTCGAACAGTCTTTGTAGAGGACTACTATACGATGTTTCATGCCAACTATGAAGCGTTGAAGCCTTGCGTTTTGAGAGGTGAACATTTTTAAAGCTAATTTGTCATCTGTCTATTGAAAACATATACTTCTTAGGACGTGGCCACTTTTTATACCAGGAGCATAATTTGGACTACTTTTAGGACCACTGTATAATGTTTCATACTAAATACGAATTCTCGTAGCCTTGCGCTTTCAGAGGAGAATATTTGTTAAGTCCACTTTCCAATTTAGTCTAAATTAAACATGTGAGACGTGCCTTTTTTCACCCAGGGGGCATACTTTGAACAATCTTTGTAGAGGACCACTGAACAATGTTACATACCAATTACAAAACCTCTGGGCCTTGCAGTTTCAGAGGACATGCTTTTGGATACACTTGCATTATAAGTCTATAGAAATATAAACAAAGCGCAACTCCAGCTGCAACAGCAGGAGATAACTCTTACTAGCAGCCCGAGGTCTTTTATTTATGGCAAGTGACCAATTGCCAAAAACAATACACAGGACATCACAAAAACACACAACAAGCACAAAACACACATGAATAAAACGGGGGTCACCGCCTTGGAACGGTCACTTTTTTCAAAGCATTGGGGGTTTAAACCGGTTTATGTGCGCACAAACCTCACACCTGGCCCATAATTATTTACAAAACATGTAAGTGTAAATAAAAATTAACCTCATAGCATCGCAATGCAAATTAAACAGCAATAAAAGAGAATATTATTCAATTGAATTGCCATTTAATTACTCAATGGCTAGATGCAAACCAGAGCAGCAGAATTGCAACTTTCTGAGGCACGATGAAATGAAACAAAAAACAAGTATCAATTACATCTCGTCTTTTTATAAAAAACTTCAAAGACATAGCATCATATAATTCAATTTTTAGATCATCATCATGCAATTTGACCCCGTGGCGTGGCTTTTTTGCCCCAGGTGCACAATTTGAAAAATCTTTGTAGAGGACCACTATTTAATGTGTCATGTCAAATATGAATCCTCTGGGCCTTGCGGTTTTAGAGGAGAAGATTTTTAAATCTAACTGGCCGTATAAGTCTATTGAAACCAACAGAGCGTGGCCAAAATAACCACATAGGCATAATTTGAACAATCTTTGTAGAGGACCAATTTACATGTTACATTTCAAGTACGAAACCTCTGGGCCGGTTTCAGTAGAGAAGATTTTTAAAGTAATTTTGCTATCTTTACTCAAAGGGCATAATTTGAACGATCTTTTTAGAGGACCACTTTACAATGTTTTATTCTAAATATGAAACCTCTGGGCCTTACGCTTTCAGACGAGCAGATTTTAAAACCCCATTTGCAATAAAAGTCTATATTATAACCATATGACAAACAGAGCGTGGTCAATTTTCATCTGGGCCATCATTTGAACAATCTGTGTAGAGGGCCACTTTACGATGTCACATACTAAATACGAAACCTCTGGGCCTTGCTGTTTTAGATAAGACGATTTTTAAAGTCTTTTTGCTATTTAAGTCTATACAAACCATGTGACCCCTGTGGCGTTGCCAGTTTTGACCACAGGGACATATTTTGCACAAACTGTGTAGAGGACCACTAGAGGATGTCACATATCAAATATGAAAGCTCTCAGCCTTGCCTTGCAGTTGCATAGGAGAAGATTGTTTTAAGTTTTCACTTTTTAAATCTTTTTTTAGCTCTGGTGACCTACATATGCAGCGGACCGGAAATGAATGTAGTTTTGTGAAAATATGTTTAGTGGTTTAGGAGGAGATGTTGTTTGAATGAACATGTTGACGGACGACAGATGACGCAAGACGGGCGACGGACAAAAGGCAGTCACTAAAACTCATCATGAGCACTTTGTGCTCAGGTGAGCTAAAAATAAGAAATGTACATTTAAAAATCATTGCATAGACAACATGGACTTTAGCAAATAAAACAGTAAAATACAACGCACTAATTATTCTTTACCTTTGGATGCCCTGGCGTTGATTTTGACATTTTCTTTCTCGCTTTCGGAATGTTGGGACGTGTAGTTTGTCTGTTCTGTTGATCAAACACATACTTTTATTGAAAATGTACAAAGGTCTAAATTTGTGCGAAACAGAATAAGAGCTGTCAGAGGATAGCGCGCCCGACTATTCGAATAACTGCCAACTCGTAGATTTCTGGAATGTAGATGTGAGAAAGAAACCACGTTATACAAATACCTAGAAAGTCAGTTACAACAAAGCGACCAAAAACTAAAGATAAATAGATATTTAAAGTCCTTTGGTAGCTTTTCTGGTGCTTATCAGTAGCATGTATCATTTAAGGGAAATGTTACTTTCTAAGACTTAAGTGAATGTTTTTTTGTAGTTTTGAAATTGCTGTGCCATTGAACTCATAAATCTGTCAAAATACAAAACTTAGTCATGGACATTGTTTCTCGTGATGCTAAAGTTGATGACACTGCTGTATTTAAATTTTCAAATGAATACCTTCTGTAGTTGGGAAAGTCTAATGATTTGGAAACTCAAATTGTATTTTAAAATATATGTTAAAAAGGGGCAACAATCAGTCAAAACACAACACTGTTATGGGGGCTGTTGCACTTAAAGCTCGACTTCATGATAATGGCATATTGTACATTGCAAATGAATACGATATGAAGTATTAGAATGATAATGCTTTTTAACATAAACTTTAACCTATGATTCTAAGTACAAATGGTATATTAGTGTTACTCTATCAAATTACAAACTGAGTTGATGCTGTAGTTTATGACTGTGTTAAATACTAAGTTTCAAGTGAATTCCTT
Source organism: Congeria kusceri (assembly GCA_027627225.1). Taxonomy (NCBI): domain Eukaryota; kingdom Metazoa; phylum Mollusca; class Bivalvia; order Myida; family Dreissenidae; genus Congeria; species Congeria kusceri. The sequence continues at coordinate 42,605,131 of CM051038.1, forward strand.
ATGTTGTATTGAAGTTATTTGCCTTTCGAACAAAAACTTAAACCAAGTTCAGACGTGGACGCTAACACCGACGCCAGAGCAAATAGAAAAGCTAACTTGTTTGGAATAGTCAAGCTAAACACTAAAACAGACAAAAACACTAAAATAATGTCTTGCTTTTCGCGTTTTTGAAATATGCCGGTGTATCGTTTGTTGCATATTCAGAAGTCACCTGCTGTATAAAACAATACATGTTCAATGAACTAAACGATTTACTCTATTATGCATGGATAATGATAATTAAATAAACTGCATCTTAATTACTAACGACAACTGTCTGTTTATAGGATCTAACCACAACATTTCGAGTTAAATCCAGTTTAAAAACATCAGTCAAATGCATAAGGAAAATAAATGAAACTAACAATAAGAATAAATCCATGACTCAGTTATAATATTGCTGTTTACAGTGATAAATGAATAGCATCGGCGTCCTAAAGCTTGCATAACCACTGGAAACAATTAAAAAAAGTCACGAATGTATTGTGATATCTAACGTCAAAACACTACTTTTGTTTGTGATCCGATAGTCGTGTTCATTCTGGCGCAGTTCGCCTGTCATTTAAGTTCGCTTGCATTTAGTTAAACTGCTGTAAATAAACTTGTTTTAATGTTTATATCTTCTCTAGAATTGCATTGCTTTTTTTTCTAAATAAACAACAACAAACAAACGCGTAATACACGCCAATTAATAGACAACCATATACAATCATGTGTGCAGATGAATTTAAATTAACCTCTTCAAAGACTTAAACTGATACATACCGCAAAAGACAAACACAAGCATTCGTATTAAAACCTATAATATTCTCCAAATGCATACGATTAACATCCGCACGCATCACTATACATGTATTATTAGAACGCCTGTAATTTGTTAACATTAACTGGTGATTTTTATTTTATGCTATCCGGTGATTTATCATCAGTGAAATAAAATTTGAAATTTACTGTCTGAAACAGTGAAAAATATCACTCCGGTAATTTTCACTGTTTCATACTGGATCCCGATTTTATACAGTAAATGAATCGGACGGTAATGGTTGCCGGGCTCAAACTTGTTCAAATTTTACGCCACTCGTGAAAATATAAATTGCTATGATCACTCGTGAATTAAAATCGATATTATACCGAAACCAACACATATTCTCTATTTATTATAGGTTTTTCAGTGAAATATCGAATTTTTTTGGTGGATAAATTATATATTTTCACTGTTGTATCAGTGAAAATATAAGATTATATTTTTTCACTGCAGTGAAAATATAACATAAAGCGTACTATTTTTTCTATAACTAGCATCGATCTACCAGTAGTGGTTTACCTCCCGTTGCAAATGTATATACATGTACAGTACTTACATACATTTGTGTACAGAAAACACATGATAAATTCAACAAAAATGTAGTTTAGCTACAACAACGTACACATTATGGCCCTTTTTTCCCATCATACTTATGATAAACAATTTTGGAATCATTTATGAAGTCATTTTTATGACTTCAGAATACACAACATACACAAACGTGTGACGTTTAAGCTTATATCGCTGAATTTTATTTATGTCTTGTCCAAAATATAAAATAAAAGGAAAAGTTGTTGATTTAAGTGAATGATCGAATATTTATTTGACTCGTGGTCATATAAAACTATATAACCACTCGTGAAATAAAATTCGATCATTCACCGAAATCAACACATATCCTATATATATTACATGTAGCTTACCTTGAACATTCAAAGTTACGGGCTTGCTAAGCGCCATATCTCCCTTACCGACAAACTGTTCACAAATCCATTGCGATCCATTTACACCACGATGAACGTTGTAAATGATTATAGAAAATACGTTGTTCCCATGACATTCGTAACCATAGAGCTGTTCGTTGCCAAAAAAGTTCGTACATGTAGTCGGATGATTGTGAATCAGATACAATCTAGTTATTGAGTAGTTGATTCCCATTGGTATTTCGCTCCATGTGCAAAATGTCTCTTCTTCTACTGACTTTCCAGGGTAAAAAACAGTTCAATGTGAGGTTTGTGCCTTCTGAAACACGTATTGTGCCCACAGGTTTTATCACGGGTTGGAAGGTTACTCCTGAAACGACACAGATTACGACAGGGAAACTAGAAAGCACTCGTAGGCCTCTGTCAAGGCAGCTCATTACCCCATGGTTTATACAATAAATAAGTTATATGCATAATGCGGCAAATTTAATCTCCCATGTAACGAATCAATTACAATCATTTTTTCTGGATCCAGACGGTTATTCTAATAACCATATCCAATAAGGCGTACAAAAAATGTGTTTGTTTCAGGTTACCCGACCTAACCTTAAAAAATGCCCTGACCCTATAACATTTTATTGGGTTTGTCAGATTGATTTTGTTTTGTTTACCTTTTTTCAATAATTAAATATGTTTTTGGATAAATAAGTGTTTTGTTTTGATAGTATCCACTTATAAACAATCTTTAAGTTTATTACTGATATGTTTTGAATATTTATTCAGTTTTAGAATCTTTAAGTTGACCATTTACCAAATACAAAAATAAATAATAATAAATAAATCCCCCCCCTAATTTTTTTGGGAATGTAACCTGAAACAAACATGTTTTTTTTTACGCCTAATCGTTTGTTTATTTAACCATTTCCAACCTGCCAATAAACATATTCTAGGCGGCGGTTACAACTGTTGTGAACTGTTATCATTTGGACGAAACTGGTGTTTCTATGTAAAGGAAAACACGCAGCCAATCGTTCTCCATTGCTGACAACACATTTCGAATCGGTATCATATACATTGTGTTTGGAATATGTGTAAACGTTTATGTTAACTTTGGCATATTAGTGTGAATGTATTTAAACAACATGGAGTGTTGCAGTGGTTGTGATGGGTAATATTTCGGTTAGACGTGCATATATGCATACCATACAGACATTGGTTTAAACTGGCTTACATTGCTTATAGTCGGATAATTTGATAACGTTTTTTCTCTGCAGCATTCCTTCTATAGTAAAAAACATATATTTAAGGCTACTATCATCAACAAATTAACAATAAGCATGTATTAAACATTATATTGTAAACACTTCTCATTACCTGGAAAACAAACTGAAACGACCCATATAAGCAAATAGACATTCCAATACATTTTTAAGTTAAAGATTTAAAATCCATAACAAGCAAAACAAAACGTCCATTTGTAACTGAACAAACACTAGCACTTAAGATACTTGAATGTCTTAAAATTTAATGGTTTGATTCAGGAAATAAATTGTTCGGAAAGATATCGCTAGTTCTGTGTGAAACTTTGTGGTTAAGTTACTTTACAATAACAGTATATTCGACACAATCACAGAAACGGTTATGAATGTAAGTTTAATTTACTGTTGTTTAAACCGACGTTACTTTAAATACTTCTCTGGAAAAAAGTATGAAAAAAAGTGTCAATATGTTTAATGCGATTACATACCGATCTAGGTAAACAAACCCATATGTTTTATTCTGGATCAAAGAGTGTAAACAAAATTTATTTTCTCATTGTGTTTTTTTCTTCGGTGTATTCACCTGCCCTGAATGCATATTTACTGAATGTTACGCTCTTTAACATTGATATATACCATTATGCGGTTGGCAAATTATTGCATATTGCGAAACAATGTATGCACTGATCGACAACATACATGTAGCAAGGTAAGATGATGAGTGATTATCAAATGGAACATATTGAGATATCTTCTACGTTGACGTATTTACAAATTCACATCTACATATAACCAGTGTACAAACGAAATTCCATCATATCCATAGTGTTCTTTAACGACATTTCCAAAAGGTAAAACCTAATTGGTGGCATGCAACTATACTTAAAAAGCAAAATAATGTAACCGCTCTACTGGAATCAGTTTTTACATCACCTTCCGTGGTACACTCAAAGGTATACAGGGAATACTGTTGATTTAAATAGAACATTAACACAAAAAGGCTGTATATTTTATATACAAAAAAAGGCATAAGACATATATGTATTTTTTTGGAAAAGGAAGAATTACATTGTAGTGTTCTGCACCTTGAATGTAAATCCTTACTGCTTATAATGTTGCCATAGACGTTTGGTTTATGTTCACTTTCCGCAATTTGATCTTAAAAAATCATCGTAGTTGGCCTTCTTCATTGCCTTTCATTTATTTGCGTACAGTACAAAGAGTAATCCAAGTGTCCTAAATATGTTAAATATATGGTCCTTCAATTAAAAAAACAATCTTAATTTTCTGAAGTCGCCTGAGGTTAATTTCTGCGTTTAACTGTATTAAATATTTCCACAAACAAGTCTCTAAAGCTAATACAATATAAGAATAATAAAACCCAATAGACATAACCTAACATCCGCTGGTCTTTTATTTTTGGCAAGTGACCGATTGCCTATACAATACGGACAATACACACAACACAACACAGCACATAAACATGATTCAAACTCGGATCACTTGAAACTCCCAATGTAAAGCATTGGGGTTTAAACCGGTTTAAAATCATGCCGAACCTCGCACTTAGCCAAAAAAGAATCACAATACACGCACTTGTAAATACAAGTTTACCTCATAGCATTGCAATTCAAATTGAAAAGTAATAAAAGAGAATATTTATTCAATTGAATTACAGTTTAATTCTCAGTGTTTTAATGCTCACCAAAGAAATAGAATTGCAACTTTCTGAGGCACGATGAAATGAAGTCAATATAGTATGGCAGAACCTGCAGTGGACCGTGCAATTACTTATATACAAAATGTTGTTGGCTTATCTTATTGCCAGGACGATACCATAACAGAATCTGGATGATGACACCTTGTCATCCTTGAGCAATTCTCTCTATTCAAGATGGCGGCCAATATTGCCGCCAAAAGTCATGTGTGGCCTAAAATTTGGTTTTTTATTGATATAATCAATGATTTTTATGTTGAAAACGAGTATTTGTTATTGTTCTCGCAATATAATAAAAAATCAATCCAAAGCTAACACATGGTATCACTTTAAGAAAATTATTTATTTTTCAAAAATATAGGTATGCCGAAAAGTTCACAAAAATAAGACATATGTATGAAAAAGTAATTATGTTATCTATTTCAAACATTTTTTGAAATTTATCAATGTATTTCACATATTTATGTTCCAGTTTATCTGAGCACTTTGTGTTCGTTGAGCTTTTTGTATAGGGGGACACCAGATTTATTGCCGCTTTTTCACGAGAAAAATTGCAAAACGGACTTTGTGCAAAATGAGTTCATGTTTTTCTCTGATCTTGACCAAACTTGAACAGCGTGAGTATTAGCAGAATAATCAAAATATGGCCTATATTTGGATACAAACACTAGAGTTATTGCCCCTTGTTTGTGAGGAAAAGAAAAGAAACAAAATGTAGGAGACTTCATTTTTTTTGTTAGCTCAGCTGAGAATTCGTGCCGTTGAACTATTGGTACACCGGTACTGTCCTGCATCATCCACAATGCGTCAACAATTGTGCACCAGTATGCGATAGAGCCTTCACTTTGTCCAATATAGCCAGATCGGACAAGATTTATCGCCCCTTATGTGTGAAAAAATCCATAATTTGGCAATAATTGGTTTTCAGTCTCCATAGAGAATTAACTTTTAATTCCTTGTTGACGTCACGCATACCGCTTGTGAATGACCATTTAATCACACCTGGATGCAATGATGGGCCAGATAGAACCAGGGAAACTAGAGTTATTTCCCCTTTGTTACGAGAACATTAGCATAAATGGACTTTGTGTTACATAGAAACTTCATTTTTCATCTAATCTTGATCAAACTTGCCTGTGCATGGCCATAAGAGGTCATAATAATCAAAAGACTTTCCCTGATTGGGCTATACATAACTAAGTTGTTGGCGCTTATTTATGAAAAAAAAGCAACAACATGGACTATGTTCAGGGTAGAGACTTCATTTTTCACTAGTGATGTCAACAAATAGTATTTCAGTAACCAGTTAATTGGTTTTGGTAAATTAGCTGCTAACTGGTATTCTAACTATCATTCATAAGATCTAAAACACAATTAAAAAGCAAACACTTCCAGTCCGATGATTTGTTTGGTTGACTAGTCCTTAACGATGATAAACGTTACACTGACAGGTGTCTTTAATGCTGTCACTTGCGACTGTTTTAATAATCGTGTACAAATAAGGAACAAAACACCGTAAATGGTAATCAGCTGGATGTATGAAACTCATGTGATGGTAGGGATAGGATGAACCTCTGTATTATGTAGATTTTATTGGGCATGGTAAACAAGCTTGAGCCCTGTTCCCTACAGTTTCGACACCTAAATGCATATGTATTGCACTTAACAATCGCCAGGTAATTAACAGAAGTAGGCCGGACAGGCATCTGTATATAGCCTGTCGATTGCCAGGTTAACTACCTGAGAAGGCATGACATGCATCTGTATCGTACCAGTCGCTTACCAGGTCAGCAACAGTAGGATATCTGTCTGATCTGGGTCAGTTTGTTGGCGATGACATTTAGCTGTCAGAGCTGGTCTCTGTCATAACGTGTACTCAGATGAGCGCTTTGGGCCATCATGACCCTCTTATTAAATCTTTACCAAACTTGCACTGTTTGTATATGACCATAAAGTTTCAGTCAATGTCTAGTATGGGGCAGATCGGACCAAAAAGAACACATTTTTTGAACCTTTGTTTTATATCAAATATACTATGTTCTTGATAGAAATTTCATTTTCACTTGATATCGAAACAAACGGTGGATTGTTTTTGGTATTTGAGCTGTTAACCGGTGAGTTATAAATGTCATTGATAAGACATAACATGAGTGGCATTGTCATAAAGATACACCCGTCAAAGAATCCTTCTTGAGGTAAAGATTCAATGACTAAAGAGAAACTATTCAAAAATTAATAAGGTAGAGCAACAGTATGTGTGCATCTAATTCATCTCCATAGCCACACTCTGTGTGGTAAGTTGAGGTATCAAAACTAGTCCATGTATATTCTTAAACCTATATCAAAACAACCAAATAATCACGATGTGGGTAATGAAAACTTTCGTAATTATGAGTAATAGTTTTTGCATGCTCCACTTTCCCATCTCACGATGGCGATACTTTATTTATTCTTATTTAAAAATCCATGTATGCATGACAATATTATGCTCTGGAAAAATATTCGATATTTGACCTTAAGATGTAACATTGACTTTTGCCCTAGGGACCTGGTGCTTGGACAAGACATACAACATCATGATGGTGATCATTTATAACAGCTTACATTGTATTTGGAAATCCCTCCATGGGTGACAAAATTATGCTCTGGACAAACATTTGACCTCGAATTACGACCTTGACCATGACCCTACGGATGTGGTTCTTGGTTCTTACATACCGTCTCCTGATTTGCCTGTTACGCGAATAGCAACATGATATTACTTCTGGCAAGTTATTTAAAAATGCTTTCATGCTTGACAAAATTATGCTCAGGACAAAGTTTATGGATTTATTTATTGTATTTGTCCTCAAAGTATGACTCTGACATTTGATCTAGGGACCTGGTTCCTATACGCGACACAACTTCTCATGATACTACCTCATGCCTGAAAAAAATCAGATTCTAAATATGTATTTGACTTTTGACATTGAATATGACCTTGACCTTGGATAAAATGACCTGGTTCTTGAGGATGACACAATGTCTCATAAAGCTTATCACTTCTGGAATGTTATTTGAAAATCCGTCCGTGATGGACACATAATATGATCCACTATTTCTTTCATATTTTTCTTTGACCTTGATATTTGACATAGGGACCTGCTTCTGCATGTGAGATACCGTCTTACAGTGTTTATCACTTCTGCTAAGTTTAAAATCCATCCGGACAAAGATATGCTCCGGACTAAGTGGTCATGATTGATTTCTTATATTTTACCTTTAACCTTGAATTATGACCTCGACCGTACACCTAGGGACCTGGATTTTGCGTGCGACACTCCCTCTCATCATGCTTGTCACCTCTGCCAAGATATTTGAAAATCCATCCATGCCTGAAACAGATATGCCCGTACAAAGTGTTCAGGATTGTTTTCTAATACTTGACATTTGACCTTGAACTGTAACCTTGACCTTGTTCTTGCGCGCGACACTCCATCTCACCAAATTTTTCAATTCTTCCAAGTTATTTGAAAATCCATCAATGCTAGACAAAGTAATGCCCCGGATAAAATGTTAAGGGTTGATTTTTTATGTTTGATCTTGACCTTTGACCTAGGCACCTGGTTCTTGCGCGTGACACTTTGTGTGAATACGCTTGTCATTTCTGCTAAGTTATTTGATAATCAATCCATGCTGGAAAAGTAATGCTGCAGACAAGCATTTCTAGCCAAAAATTTGCAGATTTCTTCATTTTGGTGGCCATCTTGTCCGCCATCATGTTTTTGCGGAAATACTAAATTATGACAGGGTATCATCACGCGGATTTGTGAATAAAACTGTCTTAGCTACATAAAAATGCAAAAACATTGTGTATATAAGCTATTGCACCATTATCTGAAAACAAGCTGTTTATCTGCTGAAGTAATACAAGTATCAGCTAAATCTCTTATTGTTGACAAGATTTCAAGACCCAGCATAAGGGTACATCTTACGTCATAAATGACGGCATACATTATTCCAAAATTGTCATTCATTAATATGCTTGGAAAAATGCCATACTTTCTGCGACGTTGTCGCTTAATTACATGTCATTGAATTAAATAATGTGTTTGTGTTGTTTACATTTATGTTAATACTGTACATGTATATAGACTTGCCAAGCGAGTTAACCCACAACTGCTATTTATAGAAAACTAGTCCAGTTTATGTTATATTTTCACTATAGTAAACATATACAATTTAATATACATTTATATTTACTGTTCTAAGAGTAGTTATATCAAAATTAAACTTACATGTATATATTTCACGGAAAAGCATATAATTACGGTGGCATATAGGTGGCATGTGAGTGTTTTTTATCGTGGCCACGACTTAATAACTCGTGGCCACGACATAATAACTCGTGGCAACAGCATAATAACTCGTGGCCAGGAGATATTAACTCGTTGCCACGAGATAATAACTCGTGGATACGACATAGTAACTCGTGGCCACGAGATAATAACTCGTGTCCACAACGTAATTATCCAATCAGAACAGTGTTTGTGGCGCCAAGAAAGCCCGCTGTTGTCAGATTAAACGATACGTAATGTAGATTGTTCGTTGATTTTTTGTCACGTTACAGCAGGTACATAGTCAATATATATTTCAAAATATGGATTGTTTATTTAAAATAAACGTTTCATTCAGTTATTTTAAAACGTTGCATGCTATTTATTATTTAACATTGTTAGTAATACGAGTACATATATATGTAGGCCTACATAAATGGCGTTTTGGCGTAATAATCAACTCATGTTTAGACCTGAGACGTAAGAATAGTTTTACATGATATGCTGTAAACTATTCTGTTCTAAGAACGCTGTTAATTTTTGTTGTTACTTGGTATATACTCACGCATGTCTTAGGGAATATGCCTCGTTCTAATACGTGTCTACATTTACGCGAAAGAAGAGTGTCATCAAAATTCATTGCAAAACGAACAATATGGTATTAATTCTACAATTAGGGAGGGAAAAAATAATGGACTTTATATATTTGTTGAGTATCTGTTTTCTAAAATCGTATGCATGTATTATCGACAATAGTACAGTGTATAATGTAATAATACCAACGTATTTAACTAACATGTGAGCAAACAGATTGATCAAAAATCGAAGTGAAGTTACATTGGAAGACGCCCTGATGTTTTGGACTGGCGCCTCGAGTCGATCACCAATGGGATTTGAGAAGTCCCTTGAAGTTGACTTTGTCACGTCAGTCCAAAAGCAACTACCGGCCGCACACATACTCGGGATTCTGTTACATCTGACCAGAGGAATTTCTGACCCGGAACTCTTTAGTACAGATTTCATTAAGGCTATTCAGTGGAGCGGCGGTTTTAATATTGCGTAATGATGTAATATATGCTCTTTCTAACAGGTAGTTAGATCATCGCAACTACTGACACTTGTTTCTGAAATTTTAACGATTGTTTAAGTACGAGTAAATTGTAGTTATTATAAATGCTATTATAGCATATTATATTTTTATAACGTTTCAATTGAGACACTTTTTACATTTCATTTCATTTCTCGATGTACATATGTACGACAGCTTGTCTACACTTATATGTTAGTACTATCGTTAATGAAACGTTTATATTTGGTCATTATTCAACAGAAGTTGTGCTGGTCGTCTGCTAGTTCAAGTCAAAAATTATAGTGTAGGTTATAAATACCGTTCAACGTTAACCTGTGTAGTTAATTAATAACTGCCAATTACAATGTGTCTATTGCTTGTGCGTACATTGTTAAGCTGCTCCTCTTCCAAAGGATATGAGTTCCTTCCGGAATGAGGCATATTTTTCGATTGTGTAATTACCCCAGTTTGTGGAGATTTTAGGTTAGTTCAGTCACTTTTTTAACAGACTAATGTATGCATATAATTAATGCAATGCATTTTATTACATGATATTGTGTTGACGCAAGCGGACATTTTTTATCACGTTCACAGTTCTGTGTTCATATTGTTATTGTATCAATGTTTAATTATTTATTGATTTTGATGAATGATACTAATTACACGAACACAGATTATAAATCAGTTTTGACTTGCATTAAAAAAAAAATCTCCTTTAAAAATATAAATCAAAAGACTAATGACTAAACTCGTGAAATGTCCTGCTAGCAAGAAATGTTCCACCAACATTTTAGAATCGTAGAATTATAGCGAAGGCATTTGCCTGTTGTAAGCTGTCAAATTGATGTTTCGTCACACATTCGTGCAAGTGTCTTATTCTTAAATTTTAAATGTGCATGCGTAATGGGCACAAACAGGCGTGTGCAAATCACGTTTGCGTTTTCATAATTCTGGGATAAAGTGCGCTGTATGTAGCGGCTGCATTGATTAACTCTTTATAACAAAAAATACAGTAGAATTATATCCACATAAGAAAAGTTAAATGGTAATTTGTCTTTCATTATAAGCAAAAGAAAAGCAAGTAAATATTTAACTTTCCCTATGTGGATGTCTTATCTTTTAACTCGCTACATTATTTACCGTTTCAGGTGAATCCATTCTGTAACGATGTAGTAAGCTTTATGTATTGTTTTGCATGAAGGCTTTCGTTTGAGAGAGAAATACTGGCATACTCACAGAAATAGTCGATTTTTGTTGATTATTCAAATACTAAATGTGGTGGTTTTATAATATTCGAAGAAACGAACGGATATAGATATATAGTCCTGATATTCAATCGTGTTGTGATTTGCAATACGGGGGTGCTGTGTGGTAAAGAATGAAAGAATCAGAATCCTTACTTTTGTCACATTTACGCATTGAAATTTTTTATTTTCAGATATAGTTATTACGTATTTAAAGAGTTTGTGGTTGTTTTTGTTAAGCATACAAACTGCGAGTAGGCATCAGTTTTGAGATTTGTGTCCGTGTATTAACGTTTGGGCAGTATTTAAAACAGTCATGATATATACATAGCGGGGTGTGTTGATACACAACCAGTCAGAGGTTGCATGGATATAGTATAATAACTGCAAAGTGAAATATGAAAAAGCGTGCATGGGATTAACATTCCTTTTACTGGAAACTAGGACACCTAGTGTCCTAGTTTCCCGTTATTGTAGTCAGTGAAGTGTTTCAAGTTTGAGGGTCGTCTCCTAAATCTATACTAGTATACAAAATTGAACAAAGAGATTGGTACAGCACACGGTGAAAAAATAGGTAAATTATAAACACATAGGCGTGGGTTTTCCATGCAAATTTACTTATTGGTGGACAAAAACTCACTAAGTGATTTTTAGTATGTAAATTGTTGAATTAATTATATATTGTAAACTTCTAATAATGTTCAACATGTTTCATAGACGGCCCTTAAAATGACTTATCCATTTGATGACAGTTAATATTACCGTTAGAAGTACAGTTATTAATGGAAAGCATGAGGCATGAGAAAATCAACACAGTGCTTTTAACAATAGAGTGAAATTTGTCTTTAAATTGTTTATAAACACTAGCTTTTTTACTGTCGTGTCGACACGGATTAAATCCGACTTCATTGATCGTTAACATTTAGCAATCTGCAAACTTTGGCTAGTTTCGTAGTGTTGAAAATGTAGTGATTTAGTTTCATATTTTATTTAAGTGACACATAGTACATACATATAATATCATCAGTTACAGTTATGAAAAATGTTAGTAATCAAATATAAAGTAAATTGAGAAAAAGTATTAAGTAAATAATTGCAGTACTATCCAGCCATGCAAATGGCTTATGAGTCACTAATCAGACATGGTTAAGTGTAGTAGTGTTATACATTTCATTTCATGGAATAAATTGTGACACAGTTACAGCATTCGCTTGCGTGAATATAGTTCATAGTTACCTTATTTATGGCACTAGTGTATAATGGTTCATAATAAGCAATTTGAAATTAACTCGTCACACACAGTTTGCTCTCTCGTTTTAAGAAACAGTCGTTAATAAATAAAGCAAATTTATAAATTAATCGCTTAAACACAGTAAACATCAAACTGTTCAAATACCATTTATTTTAAGAAAATATGTAAACGTATTTAGCTCATGATGCATTGTTTTATGTGTTTGTTATCTAATCATTAAACTTTAGACATTACGTTTAATGTGCACCACCTTGTTAGTGTCTTTGAATTATTTATTTGCCATTTTAAAGAAAACAATAAACCTTGACTTCACATTTGTCTGCTAGTTTGTTGTTGTTGTTGTTGACGAGTATTATAGGCAACACGTGTTTTTCGCTGCTCTATTGTTACTACTGGTCTTGTGCACTTTACATAGAAGAACCATTTAATTTTCTGATACCCCCACCAGGACTCGATTCTTTCATTCTGAGTGCTTGCTCCGTCGATATAAGCATTATTTGCTTCGTCATCCCTTCTAAACCAGTTTTGAAGATCTCTAACCAAACCATTTTCAGTTCCAAAATCGGCTCTGATGACTAGGGCAGTACCACCATACCTTTTCACTGTCTCCAGAAGTAGCAAGCAATTACTATGGGGTTGTTATTTGTGTTATATACATTAAGCCACACAATGTTCCTGAAAAATCCACAAATACAGCCATGTATGCAAAGTCCATATGGCTTTAGCTCGTCGTAGACATCCATATGCCACATACAATTTGGACCGGGTGAGAAATAAGATCGTCTGTTATATCGTCTAGCAGTCCTTTGTTCAACACCTAAAAATAAAACTCATTAAAACGGATGCATAACTAACTAGCTAACTAACTAATTTGCAAGAGTACTCATACGAACACTCACATTTTTTATTTTATACTTACAAAGTACGATATTATATAAAGCCTATATATGTAGTAAATCCACGATCACAAACGTTGTTTTTTTTCACAGCGGGGATCTGCAGATATAATGCTATTCCAATTTTCTTTGTTTACATTTTCACTTTTTGTATGTAACTATAACTAATGCAGATTCTATACAGATATAACACTTAAACTGATGATGCCTAAATAAGCATGAAATAATAAAAACGCATGCCTTTGTTTTTGAAGATAATAATCTGTGGAATGTTTAGGTGTTTTTCAGCAGCAAAGAAGAAACTATTTATGTCAGTTGTGTACTTTTTTTTATATTTATTAAATTAAAACCAGTATCCCCAATACATATACCTGTCGGATCACATACGCGTAAAATAGTGGCCACATCATGTGTTCGAACGCTGATTCTATTTGCCTTGCACCGTTGTTGCATAATTTCGAGTTTCCATTCTGTTTCAGTCGCGAATTTCAATGAATATAGTAGGCAGTTCTGAATGGATACTTAAATCGTGGCCACGAGTTAATAAGACATGGCCACGAGTTATTATGTCGTGGCAACGAGATAATTAATTCATGGCCTCGAGTTGTTATCTCGTAGCCACGAGTTATTATGTCGTGGCCTCGAGTTATTATGTCGTGACCACGAGTTAATAAAAAACATACACATGTCACCTCTATGCAACCGTATATAATAAAGAAAAAGAAATGTTTAATTAACGAACGCGTGTTAATATATGTCATAAGGCCAACAGTTTCATTTAAGGGCACACGTATGCCTTATCTATTCATTCAACAACTCTAACCCTCTTACTTTGCAAGCTGTTAAAGTGCGGAATTATGGCGAAAGCAGTTAATATAGTGATTTGCTCATTTATCGGTTTGTGCATTTGGAGTTTGAAAGCAGGTAAATATCCAGTACATTATATGCAGTTAAAGGCATATGATAAAACAACCCAAGTGTAACCACGTACACTCATAAAATGACGCCTGAACTGATTCCCGGTTTCGGAACGATTCTTCATTTGCGTAGGATTCAAGGGACATAATTTATTCAATTAGTTATTTATAATTTTGAATATGATTGTGAATTTTTCTACATTGTGTATTATAAAGTATTGATGCAGTATTAGAGCGAGAATATGTGCAAACATTCGCGTAACGTTCGAAATTGTTAATAAATGGCATTTGTTTTCCACTACATGAGTTTAACAAAAGCTTTCATTGTAAAAACTCTTTAGAATCTTAAATATAACTTTGTATCACGAATTTATTTAAGATTACACGTATGTGCATAAGCACGTCGTTCACGCGTATAGGTTGAAGCAGATTTGAACGGATGTTTATGACGTCGTTATCGACAATTACTTCATATTTTCTAGTTTGTCGTAACATGCTCTCTTGTAGTTTTGAACCAGATACTTGTATGCACTTTCCCGAACATCAACCTAATGGTGAAACCTTTGGATGGATGACCATTCACTATTCACTCATCATCATTGATAAGTGTTCCAAGGATACTTAGTAAAAATTTTAGTATTATAAAAATGGGCTTTGTCGATACATCTGTAATTAGCCAAATTAATTCTGCAAGAACACAGTTGGTGGAAACACTTATTGAAATCGGTACCAGTTTTGGATTTGTATTCGTTATTTTTTCTAGGTTGCATATTATGACAATTAATGATTCCACTTTTTAAATATATTTCCCCTATATTTAAAAATTAAGCTTGTTAGTTTGAACATAAGGTGAACTTCATTGCAATCGTTTAATATCGGTTTACTATAATAAATAATATAATTATAATGTGGAAACGTGCCTGGTGATCTTTTGATACGTTGGCATACAGGCCTCTTAGACGCGATGCCCTGGTGAATTTAAGTATGTGTATCTCAATATGATAAGATAGCGTATTGCTCTAGTTTCTTTAGATATGCATACATGTGTATATAAACGGAGCATAATCAAACTGAAATGTATAAAACAATGATAACTTTATGCTGTTTGCATTATCCACCTTAGTTAAAAAATTGTCTAATCCTATTTTAACTTACGACACGTGTCAGTTGTGATAAATACATTGTACTAGTTATCAACATCGTATTGTGCCTGTGGGTCCATATAATAGAGACGCGTTTTCTAGTGGCTATGTTTATAATTTAACTGCTAACTAACAACTGATAGTGACTAGCGGCGAGCAAGCAGCAATATCAAGTAGGCGGGGCGTATCATGCAAAAATAACGTTAAACAGTATGCTTGACATATTGTAAACACACAAAATAATAAATATTTTATGACTTGGCGAATGTTAAAAGTGGAAATATGTATCCATCAGTTTACAGTTATTTTAGTTAATTTTAGTTCAATCAAATGGGGTATCCAAACACCTTCTGGTCCCTTGACTTTACATGCCAAACCATTGCGATTAAAACATAGGGCAGTTATGCCTAGCGTACACATTCGATTCTTTGATAGCATGACATTAAATATATTACAGTGAGTAAATAACTCCATTCAATTCATACAAGCTACATACATTATATTATTTTTGTCATTAGTATTACGATATGTTACACTAAATGTTACTATTGCCGAAACATTAAGCCACCCATCTCATGCATTTCTATGTCCACCAGCGCACGGCTGTCCCAATAGCTGGACGGAGTACCAGCAGTATTGCTATCACTTCAGCCACGACACCGAGCCCTGGGAGCTCGCACAGGTCAGGTATCTTCTGTACTGGCAACATACTTTGCACAACCGCTCTATGGCTGAAGATTACAATAATATACATGCACATATATAACCAATTTATCACTATTACTGTTCAATTTCCATTCATTTGGGTACTAAATTCTTGTTTATCCTTCAACATTTGTTGAATTGTTTGGCATACATTTTGGAAGACAAACATTATTATGATGAATTCAGCGATAAACGATGTTACCAATCAACATCTCTTACTCTGCCCTCTTATTAGTTCATCATCGCTTCATAAACCAAGAAGATGTAATTCCTGAAAATATTTTCAATTGTCATGTGCAAAAAAAACAAAACGCATATGCGTGTATTCTGGATCAACGTTACATCTGTGTGTGTCAGTCGTGTGTTGGTCATCGATTATAGCAGCAGCACATTGTTGACGGATGTTAAAAATGTGAATGACTGGTTATCACAAGCAAAACCATACCAACAAGACTATGAACATTTATTTTTTTGTTGCGTAGATGGTATGCAGAGATACGGGCGCACATCTTGTGGAGATTGAGTCGGCAGCAGAAAACAATTTCGTGACCAACGAAGTTGAGCGCAGAAATGGTAAACATATACTGAAGTTTGTTGCAAGATTGTTTGCTTTTTTTAACCTAAGACCACATAAACATATGCACATGTTCTGCACTGTCAAGGAGTGCCTCGAAGAATATTTAATGTTATATTATTTGTGTTGATAAATTTGATATATTTTAGGAGATTGACTGTCAAGAACTGCCTCGAAGAATATTTTATATTACGGACAAAAGCTCGCCGCGAAGCGCGGGCGTTGACCGCTTATACATATCAGTTTTTGGATATACCTATGCAAGCCAATTTTTTTCGGCCTGAAACGTGACACCGGTTTTCGCCACCTTCAGTTTTGGTTTTTAATTGCAGTAAAATAAGGGACCGACACATGCCAATTTCAATGTGTATACATACGTACGTAAACGAATAACGTATTTTCACCTGATTTGTTCCGTATTATCCTCAAAATTTCCACAAAATAGGTGTTATCGCACTTTTCCCCATGTAAACAAATGACCGGTACGCCAAGAATAATAACAAATTTGCCAACAATTCTCACAAACACAACTAGTCTACCACCGCGTAGAATATTGAGTGACGTCACTGAGGTTAGAAAACACTAAATCAAATCCTCATACAGCAAAATTTTATGGCATCGCTCGCCACTTTTCTCTGGTTCCGATATTGTTTTTCATAATGTCTTAGTGTAAATATGTTATGCATTTTAAGTAAATACCAGCTAAAATACGCTGATGGGAACCAAACTGAAACGGCTTATAAAGTTAAAACGGCCCAGATTGGTTAAAACTGACAGTTATTAATACACGTGGTCAAAACGGCTCCATTAGTAGCTGTTTTCAGAGTTTTAATTTGAGCACAAACAGTCAACACAAAAATATGATGTTTGTTTATTTTAGTTTATAACATAACATGTGATATGATGCACAAGAAGAATACAATTATGTGAATGTAAACTGTAGAATAATTATATTTAAAAACAATACTCATTAATAGACTTATTAGTTTTTTGTTGCGGTTCTGTTGCTAATGTTATTTTATAACTATTTGTGAGCAACAATTGTAATTTGTTATTTTTTTATCAATAAATTTAGAAAATAACAGCAGCAACAGAACCACAAATAAATAAATAATGATTATTTATGTATTTATTTTTAAAAAGATTCTCTGAATATAAAAGTATATAGTAAACATTTGCAACTGTTATTATTATATGCAATGTCATAATAAAAAAGATATGTCAATAGTGATCAGTATTGTGCTACATTCTTATGTATAACTAAGAGTTCATTTAAAAGTAAATGGATTTTCAAAGACATTTAAGTCAATGCTTATTGTTGTCTTAACAATACTATAGTGCTTGATATATATACTTGTTTGGATCATTACATCTGCTTACTTTAATCCTTTATGTATGTGTCTTTCTACTTAATTTTCTCTGCCAAAACACTGACATATGTGTGTGTGTGGCACACTTCTTGTGTAATGGATAAAGTCAATATTGGGCTAAAAGAATAAACTGGCTCAGAAGAACAAAACTATGCATAAACTGTAAATTAATTATATTGCACAGTACAATATACTTTTTCACAGTTACATGTAGTTGCAAGACCGTGTCGAATACTGTTATGAATGGTTTGTTCATAAACATGTAGGAAATAGATTATTGTTCGGTATTGATGTTGATGCAAGGTTCTTATTATGTTTGTTGTATTGTTAAAATCAACATTGATTTTGTTTGTGTTATTAATATGCAGACAGTAACATTTTGTGAAAACAATGAAGATGTTTGAATAACTGAGATGAACTTGCGGGTATAGAGGGCAAACTTCTATTGTTGTCCTTTCTTTTTCCTATTTTAACATGTATATAGGATCGTTTCAAATAGCAAAAAATACATATGACATTGTCTTGTTATAATTTAGCATTTAAATCCCTATCCAGCATCATTTTGACCTTTTTGTGTCAATGGAATCCTGTCAACAACAAATTGGATAGAGCAACCGAATGAAAAAATAACTATATTATTAACATTATAGACAATTCATGGTTCTTATCTTACTTTCTTACGCTGTAGGTACTATAAATAGTTGATAGTATTTTTATACAATCAACTCCTGTGATAAATTTCCGTTCATAAAATACAACTTTAACTTAAATTGATCAGATGATCTGTAAAACAATGTTATAATTAATTTTAATATGCTCTCCATTGGAGTATGTAGATCTTATATGTATGCTACTAATAAGCGGTGAAACACATTAGGTGACAGCTGTCCGGCTAGCGCAGTGGTTGACACCCTCGGTTCTCATATCGCGGTGAATAACGATACAATTCACAGAGATCTACAATACCGCGCAACACATGTTTTTTTGCTGTTTTTTAAATACTACTTAGATGCTTTTTCGCGTAAACTAGGTAGCACCTATATTCATATTATATTATTTGTGTTGATAAATTTGATATATTTGTATCATTAACCTGTTAAAACATTTGATATTGCAGCAATTTTTTGGATTGGTGCATCTGATCTGTTCATCGAAAATGAATGGCGTTGGATGACTTCAAAGGATCGCATTACCTACAGCAACTGGGCGCTGCACGAGCCTTCGAATAACGGTGGAAATGAGAACTGTGCGGAAATAAGACCATTCGACAGGAAATGGAACGATAACCGGTGTGATGTGTCGCAATATTACATCTGTGAAATGAGGTATAACCTGTCTTAAGTGTTTTAAGTGTGCACTCTAGCAGTAAAATCAGGGTTAAGATATAGTACAAACATAAAGGCATATGCCCGAGAGATGGCGGTCCAAGAGTACATTTTTACGTAGTATTCTTTAATTACCATTAAATCACTGAATACATGTAGTTTTATTTCAACTATTATAACATGTTGCTAGCCATCATGTCATCGCAGTGATCTGTTTTATAATTTCAGTGTGGACACGGAAATAGTCGGATAAACGGTAGAAAGGTTGGTGATGCCGTTCTTCAGTGTCGGGATTCAGCTATATCTCCATAACGAGTTAAAAAACAAAACAAATAAAGACGATAAAATATAACGACATAGCTATGCCTCTTCCAAAGTTTATACATATTACATGACAGTGGTATTCCGGTGGCTTGTATCGCTCGAGTTGATTGTGCAACGCTGAATACAACTTTACACTATCAACGAGAGCGATGCAAACCACAGTCACGTAGTATTCCATTTATTCTATACCTCCGTACGATCAAAACACCATCACAAATATGCTATGAAAGAAACAAAATAAAAAAATAGTTTTGTTAAAGCCCGCGCATAAACACATATCATGTACGTCAATGTCGTCATTTAATTCAAATCAAAATGTTGTTACGGCGTCGTAGTGCCTGTAAATAGAATAGGGTGTTTCCCAGTGTCTCTCGGAACGTTACGTACATATACGATACTCAACTAACGTGTAAGTAGTCCGGTTTTTCCAGCCGTTGAATACGGAAAATTATCACACTTTGTGAAATAAAGGGATTATTTTTGGCTTATTGTATTTTAAACCGAAAATTCACCAATGTATTGTTCGTATGGTTAGTACCATTTGATGATATTTGCCTGACACAACGTAGTGGACACGTGGGCTTTGCAGTGTCCATTTGATTGGTACGAGATAATGTACATTTGTACATTTGAGTGGTACGAAATAGTGTACAGTTGTAGGTTTGAGTGGTACGAGAAAGTGTACATTTATACATTTGAGAGATACGAGATAGTGTATATTTGTAAGCTTGAGTGGTACAAGATAGTGTACATTAGAACTTTTGAGTGGTACGAGATAGTGTACATTTGTATATTTGAGTGTTACGAAATAGTGTTCATTATTACGTTTGAGTGGTACGAGATAGTGTACTCTTTTGTACATTTGAGTGATATCAGGTAGAAAGCATATTACTGACATAAGTCTCGTAGCACGTAATGTATACTGAGTGAATGTTTGCCCGTAGCGTACAATTAACTGGTATCAAATAACTAGTATTCATATAAAAGGTAACACATACATTGTGTACGTGTATCTTGAATGAATTAGTGAACGTGTGACTGGTACCGGGTAATGAATATGTGACAGGTACCAGGGAAGATATAACTGACGGGAACCTGGTTGTGTATATGCCATTGGTTCCAGGCTGTGCATCTGTGAATGGTGGCAGGTAGGTTATATGTGACTGGTACCAGGTAGTGTATATGCGATTGGTTCCAGGCTGTGCATATGTGACAGGTAGCAGGTAGGGTATATGTGACTGGTACCAGGTAGTGTATATGCGATTGAATCCTGGCTGTGCATATGTGACTGGTACCAGGTAGGGTATATGTGACTGGTACCAGGTAGTGTATATACGATTGGTTTCAGGCTGTGAATATGTGACTTGTAGCAGTTAGGGTATATGTGACGGTACCATGTAGTGCATATGCGATTGGTTCCAGGCTATGCATGTGTGACTGGTAGCAGGTAGGGTATATGTTCCTGGTACAAGGTAGTGTATATGCGATTGAATCCAGGCTGTGCATATGTGACTGGTAGAAGGTAGGGTATATGTGATCGGTTCAAGGCTGTGCATATGTGACTGGTAGCAGGTATGGTATATGTGACGGGTACCATGTGGTGTATATGCGATTGGTTCCAGGCTGTGCATATGTGACTGGTAGCAGGTACTGTATCAAATTGACCTGACACCCATGATCTCTTATAGCATAATATATCGCTACATTTACATTGGTTTTTTTTTAAGTGTTCACTAATACCATACCTGTATTTTGAAAGAAATAAAGTTGCTGATCTGTACGAGGTTGATCAGTAAGTTTGCCCTTTAACATAAAAAGTGACTTTGTCTTTGGAATACAATGACAACATATCAAAAGCTTTCTTTGAAAACAGTTTGTTTCTGAAATGTGTTGTATTGCACCAACACGTCTTTTTTAAACACGATTACTGTGCATGGGCTTTAGTAAATGATAAAACTTCGTCATATTCGTAAAAAGTTCAATGTATCAACGCGTTTGAAAAATTATTTTATAAACATTTAAAGAAACACATAATTAATCTTGTTCATAGTACTCGCATGGCTAAGAGTATATGTAGTTCAGGGCCCAGGTGCTCAAATCTTCAAGGGCCAATTAAGCCATCTGCCTGTTAACTTTACATGTAAATAATATTAATATTATAAGTAACTTGCTAATCAAACACTTGAAATGATGATTTGAGCATACCATTATTTAGAATACACTCATTAGTAAAACATTTTTAATCTTTACTTTACATTAAAGGTTTTCTTAGATCACACTATAAATTGACGAGAATGAACGCTTAGTTGCAATATTTCAACTTCAGACTGTACGCTTAGTTGCACTTTAAATCAATAAATGATAATGTGTTAAATTAACAACACTGTGCTGGTAATGTATCAGTACAACCAAATGTTCAATGTTGTCGGAAATATAGTCGATCCTTACAAGTATTTTTTTCTTTTCAGCGGCTGCTCGATACCTTTAGCACACATTAAGTGGTAAAAGTTTACGTCAGACAAGTTGAAAAAAAACTGTTTGAATATAATACTAATGTGATTCATGAGTAAATGTATAATCCTCTTTACTCAAAATACTCTATCATTATTATATAGTACCATTATCAACGTAATTATCAATTTAATCACCATCAGCATCTAAACATTATCATCGTCATCTTCATCATCATTATCATCACCATCATCATCATCACCACCACCACCATCAGCATCATCATCATCATAATAATCTTCTTCGTCATAGTTCTTAAAAATCTTATATACCTGAAAACCATATAAACATTAATTAAACCGAAAGACTAAATAGCCATATGTGTTTGTATTCAATAGATCTTTTACAAACACGAGCAAATTTTTTTTTGGCGCTCTTGGTCATTGAAGTGTATCGCTGAACGAACTCCACTGAACAGCACGATGAAAAACGTCTTTTCTCGAATAAGGGGATTTAAATTGTCCAGAAAAAGGCTTGTATACGTTGCAGAGTGCATTGGTTTGTAATGGAACCAAAAGTAAACTTAGTGAATCTTTATTTATAAGACGATACCTAAGTAAATGTCATATTTATCGTTAATGAAAAGAACAGATTTTTTTCCCAGCCAGCACACTGTTGACTTTATTCACCCTTTCTTTTTCCTGCGCCGTACCTTTTCTGCGTCAAATACAATTACGAAGTTTTAATTTAATTTGGTAATTAATTGTAAGTTCATGTATATTGTTTATACATGAACATTAACACATGTATCAAATAATAATAATCTCATGTAGAAATAGACCGATATAATTTAAATACTTTTAAATACTTGTATAATGATGGATAATTAGGGCATAATAATTTACATCTTTGCAGTCGCATGTACAGAGAAATAGAGAGGCATAACTTTCCAGTTGTTGTGTCAGATGTACAAACATAAAATACCAGAATATTGACCATTAACTGAGGCATATTCATAAATTCAAACTTGTATCAACTATAAGTAGTTTTAACTCACAATTAAGCGTAGAGCACTTATCGTGTGTTTGCAACATACGATTGCGTACAGCTAAGCATGTTTAAGCTGATGACAATGATGAGCATAGGTCAAAGACTGCTTTTTCTAACATTCCAACAAAACAGTGGATACATATTATATAAATACAGCGATTACTTTATCAAACAAACTCTTTGATCAGTGTCAATCTTGCATGGATCAAAGCGTGTATAGTTATATATTTAAATTATATGATGCATTCCTGAAGGCACATTTTTTCACGTTAAACTTGAAAAAATCTGCACCTATTAGTATCTCAGATCCTCACATTTGACCATACAAAAGCCATTAAATCATTATTTTCGAAGGTTATCTGGGAAAACAACTAACGTGTCACCGTCGTGCAGATCCATTTTCGCTTGATGTACGGTTATACACAGCGAAAGTAAACTACGAATAAAACACTTTTACTCATGATGCGACACTAAATTTATCAACGTTTTCTTAGTCCAAAACAATTATCAACTATTCAGTCTGCATATAGTCGGACAGTCTGTTTACAAATCTGAATAGTGCAAAAGAGACGAATCGACTGTTGGTCGAACACAACATTTGCACAACAAACTTCAATATAGAATTATTATTAAAGCATTGTTAAATGCAATGATCACGTTTCTATAAAAACATGTTTTATGTTAACATTGTTCACTGACGACACTTTGGCGGGCGCGGGAACAAATAGTAGTAGTAGTAATAATAATAGTAGTAGTAGTAGTAGTAGTAGTAGTAGTAGTAGTAGTAGTGGTAGTGGTATAAACATCGATATGGAGGAATTGTGCGCGATGAACCTTAACGTGCATGGGCACCTTTGATAAACGTTGCATAGAGTAGGGAGGTTTTCATTAAAGTACGCGATTGTGTAGTCTTGAATTCGAATCTTACTGGAACCATATATCACAAAAATTGTTTTTATCCTTGAATATATTTGTTCTCTGATATGTACCGTGCGCATAGACAGACATTTATTATAAAGCGCATATAAATCACAATAAGGTCAATGGTTAAAAATAATTGATTACGATGATGTGTGGTTTGTCCAATTGTAAAAGGAAAAAAAAATGTGCAATTGAATAGTAACCATATCAATTTCACAAAAATATGTACTGTGGGATATGAGATCCATGGGTTTTATTTTTTCTTGTGTTAAAAGTCTTTTCCAGAAAACAGACTGTTTTGTGTCGGCGGAAACAATGTCGAACGCTCCGGCTCTGTTGTCCAAACCTTAATATTATCATGCAGAAGTTTCAGGAGATACGAACACTCGTTGTATCTTTCGTTGTCCACCTCACGGACGCTTTCCATTTCATCCAGTGCCTGGTCATAGAAGCGCTTGGCATGGTCACGTGCCAGCGTACGATTGTCAAGCATTTCGTGGATAAAGACCGAGTAATTCATGGCCAGTCCAAGACGCAACGGATGGGTGGCAGCTAAACTGCGTTCCGCATACTCAGTGGCAACTGTAAAATGTTAAAAATACTTATGTTTGTGGTTTTAAAGTTCATAAAGTTTTTATTGGTTATACTATTCGAATGTTCTCTTAAATTTAATCAAAGCTGTTCATGTTACCTATCGGCGTCACAAGGTAGGGTCGTGGGTACTGAGAACACAAAATAAGCGTGCCAACACATTTATAAATGTCGCATGTGTAATTTGTTATTGTGATAAAATGCAAATTAAAAATAAATATCACGAACAAGTATGTAATAAAATCCAATCGGTCATAAAATGATCATAGGTCCTTAAATCAAATAGTTGTTTTAAAAAGTGTTAAATATGTTATGATTGAATAATCTGTTAGGTTTAATAATCTTTAATAATCTTTAAAACCAATACATGCAAATGAATACACATTAATATATCGTGTATGATTTCAATTGTTTTTTAGCATTGTGAATTGTGTGTTATATCTGTGATCATCATTCCATAGTTCGAACAAATACCTTGATAGTGCTGCTTGATTTCGCCAATATATTCAGCGAGCTTAACTTCGTCATCTTCCGCCTCGCAAAGATATCTGTAGTAGTCTCCCTTCATCTTATGGTAGAATATATCCGATTCTGGCTCATTTATCCCAGGCAGTAGTTTGGTATTTAGCATTTGTATTAAATCCTCACATAGACGTCGCATTTCTTGTTTTAACATTTCCCTATAGTCACTCACAATATTCTTCTTTTGCATCGTCAAATCCCTCAAACCGACTATTTTATTTATAGCCTTTAAACCGTTTCGTCGGCGTGCGATTTCGTTTTTGTATGCAACCGCTAATAATTTTCGTTCTTCTGCATTGAGCTTTTGCATATTTGGCAATGACGCCACTAAATCGCTCATTATTTCCACCATTTCGTCATAACGACTTGTAAGTTCACACAACTTTGCCGTATGCGCCATCACATGACGTTCCGATGACATTGCAACTCATAAGAATTTACACTATATTCAAGCAGAAAAACTGTAATAATTATACTAGACTTTATTGTGTACAAACTTCAAATAACACATGTTGTCACTCAAGTTATCGCGGAGTTTACAGCGCGTTTGTCTTTAACAATTTACAAATGTATGTCAGAATTATATATGATCATTATTCATTTTAATTTGACACAACACAGTATTCAACGGTCATATGTTTTTTGTGAACATACATTTGAAATTAAATTATTTTATTTTCCTATAGCGAATGTAAGAAGCGTATTTCTCTACCTTAAATCACACATTTTCGTTTAGACCGAAAGGTCCTTAATAAAAAGATCATTCATGCATATTTTGTATTTACAGTGAATAGACTAGACGAACCTGTATAGATCGATAGGGTTGATTGATTTCTTTCCTTTCATGCGTACTGAACAGTTATTTGATCCCTGCTATATAATCTAAAGCAGCAAGGACTGAAAAGCTAAATAGAAAATAAATGAATGTAAAGTAAACAACACAATAATGAAAAGAAACCGCATAAAATCGACCCGAATTCGAATGAATATACTAGTTGTAAAACTAGGTATTTATCAACTCAATATTAAACTTTTAGGAATTAAGCCTTAATATGCTCTGTAATTTAAATTTTATTTTCAGTAATGTAATGATATTAATCTGAAGAAAACATATGTTAAGAAAGAAGTAATTTAAGCGATCAATCAATATCCTCTAATCAATTAGTGTTCAATATACAAAAAGCGAAACATTTGACAAAACTATTGAAATAAACCTTAAATAAGAAACGTTCAAATTCTTAATGTTTTGAAAACACATAACTATAGTTAGAATAGTTAGTATAGTAATTGCAAGTACCACACGCCTATGAATGAATCTGGATGCGTTTAGATTTCTTACACCTAGGTGATAAAAATCTCATTTTGCATTAAGTAAAATACCGGGTTTAATTAACTTTTATGGTTTTATTATTGTATCGGACACATGTGTTTGTGCGTTGAATTAGCATCTACTTAATAAACATCCAGAAGGATAGTAACATTTACCAGATTCAAACGTTTAGCAATAATTAACATCAGTTACAATAAGGCCAATGAAAACCAGTGTTGGTTTGCGCGTACATCTCCAAAAAGTATAGGGAGTGAGGTAAGAAGTAACTTGTTTTTCTTTAACTGTTTTTTTCTTCGCGGCATGTTCACCACACAGTTAAGGTATATTTGACTGCATGTAAACGTTTAAACGCCTCCAATCAAATAAAGTGTACTTTATAGTATATCATCACCAAGAGCGCCTGTCTCACACAGACTTATTCGAAATGTTTGCTAATGTTTGCTAATGGCCGAAAAGTATATAAGTTTTCATATAAGCGAAAACTGCTCTTATTACCGAAAATCAGATAAAGTTAATGATCGATAGGCAAAAAGTTCTTTTAGAGTCGGCAAGGGGTGGGGGGGTGGAGGTGGCGGGGCGCGGCTTAAGCGGAAACAAACAGCTGTTTATTAACGCCTAAGGAACGTGAGATATTGTGATACAATTTGTAAGAGATGCACTTGTGGTTTCACATAAAAAAAACAACTAGACATAATTTTTCCTTTATGACACAAATTTCTTGAAAAGCAAAAAAAGTTTAGTGTTTTATAAATAAATAACTTATTAATATATAATTGTTGGTAGAAGCTCAAAATGTCACTGGGAATATGTCAAACAAAATCACCTAGCGTGTTTAAAATACAAATAAGTGTCAACGATACTTCACAGCTCTAACACGTTGGAAATGGTTATGCTCGAGAAGACAACTTTCTCTTGGCAGGACAAATAATAATATAAATAGTAAAATAACATTTCACGAAAATGTGTTTGGTATACAGATACTGTTGTTGTAACAAATATAAGTCGAATAATCGTCCCTTAATAAAAAGCTAGTTGTGTCCAAATATAAAAAAAACAACAGATTGGAAATCATACTTGAAAAAAGTGACGAAAAAACCTAAAAGATATGTAATTATTTTTGTTTTACAATAACGAACAACTTTAATAAAGGATTTTTACCAAATAAATACGGTAACAGTAAAATCGTTTAGACAGTTATTTTAATCTCCTCAATATGTGCTCAGTCTTAAATTTAATTATTATTATTCATTGGTATTAGCTGTTTATGTCCCGTGGGTCTCAAATGAGAGACGATGTAACGTATTGCTTAGTAACTTTAACGGCACTGGGCAAGTTAACATTAAATTTTTAATTGACAGATACCATACACAAACAATAATGTATTATTGAAAGGTATTTGAACAGTTAAACAAAATGTAAACAATATACTGATATTTTTAAACAAAAAACATAACAACACCAGTATATTGTTTACATATTCTACACTATAAAACTAGCCCTACGTCCACATGTTTGATGTAGAATTTATATCACGCAGCGCAACAAAAGGTAACGGTAAATTGTCTTACCCGCGTCGAAACGATATTCTTCATGTAAAGTCGGTTTTAATTGCGGTGAAAGGATATGCCATTTTCTAAAATTTGGGTTGGTGGTCGTGATTAAATGTTTATAATTAATTTAACTAATCATATGTTATGTTGACACATACTTTAAATAATAGAATATACGGGCAACCTATGCACTGCGTTTAGGAGATATTTTCATATTTAATAGCGTTATTGCATCTGAATGCCCTTAAAAAGGTTATACAAAAATATGCATTACAAAAACGTTATGTCGTGTCGTCGTTCCAACTGCGGCAGTTGTACATCACCAAAGCGACGCGAAACCTTACCTTCACTAAATATACATTGCCGTCACATGTTTGCGGGGATCGGCAGAAGCCTCGGTAATAACGCCCATGTTTTGTCGCATATTTACGATTAAATTCATGTGACACATGCTATACGTGACTGCCAAAACAATGTGCATATAGAAATATCAGTAATATACACAAAGTTCCTCAGCCTATGTTGACACTGACCCATGAACTGCTCCGTACGCAATTGTACAACAATAAAGCATCTAGTATCGGATTTTTATGGCTTGTGTTTGTTTTGAAACCTAATTATTTACTAAGCCCAAATACCAACACATTCGTATCATTAAGAATGAAGACATAACAATTAATTAAATACTTTGGGGTTTTCGAACATTCCGGATATCAATGCCGCTAATGACATAAACAAATCATAACAGTAAAGCAGTGGAGTCGACAAATACCAAGTAAGATTCAAATCATCAGCGTTCATAAAACAGACCATTTTCAAGTATGTGTTAAATATTTACATCTTAACTTAACAATGGATTGGTGAGTACGAGCCCCAAAATAGATGACAACCCGGGAAACTGTAAACGGGAAACCAGAAATGATGTGCATACCTGACATCGATTATCATGAGAGTACCACACTTCCGTACAGACCCAGTCATGAGAGTACCACACTTCCGTACAGACCCAGTCATGAGAGTACCACACTTCCGTACAGACCCAGTCATGAGAGTACCACACTTCCGTACAGACCCAGTCATGAGAGTACCACACTTCCGTACAGACCCAGTCATGAGAGTGCCACACTTCCGTACAGACCCAGTCATGAGAGTACCACACTTCCGTACAGACCCAGTCATGAGAGTACCACACTTCCGTACAGACCCAGTCATGAGAGTACCACACTTCCGTACAGACCCAGTCATGAGAGTACCACACTTCCGTACAGACCCAGTCCGGCGGCACTATAATAATAATGTATCTAGTATCGGTTGGTCCAGTATTTGTTTTGACCCCAGTTTTATTCATGTGTGTTTTGTGTTTGTTATGTGTTGTTGTGATGTGCTGTGTACGTGATTAATAGGAACAAATGAGGCCTACATGACGATATTATTGTACGACCTTAGTGTAGCGATAGTCCAACACAACAGGTGCTTTTTTATTTCAAGACGCTATCTGATGCTGACAGTAGTTTTAATGTGAGAATGTCTTTTAATCGTCGAATCCATCACATACAATCTGAATTTGGTGACTTAAATATAAATAAAGCGAAACTCAAGTTGCGACAGCAGGAGAGAACTCTTATTAGCAGCCCGAGGTCTTTTATTTATGGCAAATGACCAATTGCCAAAAACAATACACAGGGCATCACAAAAACACATAACAAACACAAAACACACATGAATAACTGGAGTTATAGCTGTCGCAACTGGACTTTCGCTTTGTTTATATTTGAAACCGTAGTGTTTCACTTCCTAGTGATGTTTCAGTGTTGTATGTACGTTACCTATGTTGCAGCGCACTAGATTAACAGGAACACATGAGGTCTACATGACGATATTATTGTAACTGGTGCTTTGTAAAGTTCACTTCGTCGTTCAACGTAGCAGGTGAACGCAAAGAAACCAAACCATATACAGATTAACAACAGGAAGCAATGGCTGACAAAGTATGAATTCAAAAACATTATCAATAAGATTAAAAGCAACAACCGCGAAGCAAAACTTGAAATGCTTGATTGCGACATTTCCCAAACTATTAGAACAGATTCAAAGAAATCCAATTGTGGCAATTATTAGAACTTGTCATACGTTTCAGTTTTTTTTTGATTTTGAAAAACAAAATACTGATGTATTTACATTACAATCCTAAAACGGAAATTGAGGGCAAACCGGTCGATCCCAACAACAATAAGTCATACTGTGGGACACGATTTATTCATACGAAAGCAATGTTGACTTGAACATTGTCGTTTAGAAAAAAACAGTTCTATCATTGTCAGTTACTGAAATGTCGATTCAGGCAAATCACATCCTATGTCTAGTGTGTTTTGTTATCAAGTATGAATCACGATATATATAATAATATACGGACCCACGTAAAGTATCTAGTGGACGAAAAATACGACAGTGTGAACAAAATAAAAATAACAACATAGTTTGATCCCAAATTAAAGGCTTTAGGTATATGCTACAAATACCAGTCTGTTTAGGCATAACTTAACATATTTGTTATTCTTTTGGCAGCGAAGTGGAACTCAAGTGCGATTAAAACATGCAAGAATGTGACCATAATAGTAGGCGACAATGCTAGAAATGTTGCTACTTTCACTGCAATATTGCTGGTTTGAAAATGACTCATACACTGAAATTATTACTTTGAATATTGTATAACTGCTAGCACACATGTTTGGTATCTCGTTATGCTATGTAATACTTGCCTTTGGTAAGATACAAACTATACCAGTTATGCAATGGCAGATTCAAATAACTTCTGTCGATGCAACTGGCTTATCATCAACGTTTATTAGTTAATACGTATCGACTTGTCTTAAATAAAGGAACACGCGGTTTCTCGAGCTCGTGTCATTCCATCTTTTAGTACATAATGTCAGTGAGGTTTAATTCAAACACATAAAACAAAACCATGTCCACCATTATTTGCAGTGAAATTTATAACTTTAAACAAAGGGTTGAAGACAGATCATGTCATTATTCGTAAATAACAATTATCATATCAAAGATGTGGGTGGGAATAACGGCTTAATGACCGTAATATGATTAAAAGCATTCAATTAAACGATAATTTATCCGAAATTATTCCACTATCACGTCGGTTTTATTGCGCAATAATTCCAGTCAATATAAATATCTAGAGGTGGTCGATATCTTCAGTGATTTAATTCACAGTAACGAGACTTTTCTGGGTAACGCTGGACTTATTTTCTTTACTCACATGTGTTTAGTTACCAGAGTTACCAAACGAATATCACTGAAAAGCACGATAAACACCAAATGAAATCACAAAAAAATAACGTCACTTTACTGCGGGGGTTGCTGTATTTTATAGTGTGGAAGCACAGCTAGGTTTATCCCACGGGCGTTATTTCATCAATGCAGGCGCGATGTTGGGATTAAATACTACGTCGGTCGTTCAAGAATAGTTTGGTTTGCAGCAAATACAAAGAAGTGTATTTGTGCTTTATAGACGGTCGGCGAAGCCGAGCCGTCTTTAACTACCACAAATCTCGAGCGTGTATCGTTTTTGACATGCACCGCAGAACGCATTTATGCGATGACGGGTTACATCGCGCAAAATAGTGCATATAAGTATGCTGTATTTTAGTAAGAACATGTAAACATTGAAACTATTTCACTGAACAAGATGCATGTTTGTTTCAAATGCAAAGAATTCATTCGATTTTTGACGTAACAAAACCGTGATTTACCTGAGCGGTCAATCCGGACTATTTTCATAATAGTGTTTTTAATTTGCGGCCTGACTCCATCTAGATCGTTCATATCGCTTCCTGATCATCAGAATCCACAAAGCCTGTAAATAATTGTGTACCTTTTGGTGCGAAATCTTGTTGTTAAACCAAAGCCTATTTGTGATAAGAAACTGGTTGTTGTTCAATACATGTGTTAAGGATGTTAAATAATTGAGTCTGGAAGAAAATATTACAATCCTCTGGATACAGTCTGTTTGATGTAGGATTTTCAGCTGTGAAAAATGGCTCTGACGTTTAACTTTCTGTGAAAACATTACACACACTGTTGTTTGTTTCTTGTTAAGTTTTCTTACTATAAGTACAGGTTATGATCGCAAACTGTTTTAATCTCATTTTATCTTCTCTATAGCCTATTGAGGCTGCTGATTGACAGAGAATAACTCATGTGGGTGGAGTTGGCGCCACGGTATTTTGGAGACCACTGAGCTGCGGACAGTCCAAAAGAAACCTTCGATGTTGGTACACCTATCTTATGGCTGAAAAACGTTATGGACAATCATCCCCAAGATCTGAGATTTTTCTTACCGAGAACAACTTGAACATTGGCCATGAATTTTTGTAATGTGCTATGGACAGCTTTTATCTTACCAGGACTGCCTATGAAATGTTTAGAAGGCATATTTGTTAAATTTGTTCCTCTACTTTATATTATGTTCATCTTTCAACAATAACACAATTGGAAATATGTCAATCTTTGCAACACATTAATTTAGACTTATGCTGTTATTAAGTTTTGCAGCACAGTGCTCTATTTCTCATTGATGGTCTGTTGTGTATCATATGTGTACATACGATTCCAATTTTTGTGCAAACTTCATTGTGCTTGATTTGTTTACACACACTTTAGAAAGTGACAACTTTATAAGCGGGCAATATAGGATGCATTGAGTAAAGGAATATACATACTACTGTCTTTTGTATTTGTTTTTGTCATAATGGAAAAGGCAAATGAATTGGTTACAAATAAAAAAAGCAGTTAATATGAAAATAACTGTATTGATAACCGCTGATGTTCACTTATGATAGATTATTGTATAGAATGGTATTCACAAAGCTCCTAAGGGAAATAAAAACTTTTTTATACTTACGTGAAAATGTCGGATCAAATTTCTATGTTTGAAAATTTCTGATGCACATTTCAATGTGAAATCCAATAATTTCTGTTCACAAAAAGGCACAGCATAGAAGCAATGTTAACTAGTTTAAAACATTTCAAGGAAATATGATAGATACATGAACCAGCCTGAGACTGGAGGAAGTAGATCAGATTCAGTGGGAATCAAATATGCTCAGCAGTTAGGTCCACGTGCCACTACAATGGTGCAAAACAATATACTCAGATTTTCCGTCAGTGCTGTGATTCCCCTTTCTTTCAACTAATCTGCTTGTACACATTAAAAAATGTTTCAATTTAATTGGTCTCTCTGGAAATTAGTTCCAAATCAGTTGCCCCCACATATATTATACCACAGTGATATATCTTTTTCACTTTCAAAACTTTGCATGCACAAACAAGACTGTCTGTTTTCTGCTGTGTGAAATAAATATACGCTTTAGTGTCAAGTAGATTTTTATGTCGTAGGGCGGTCGAGCGGGTGGTCGTCTACTTCTTGTTTCCACTCTCTTATTCGAGATTAAGCTATTGTAATGAAACTTCATATATAGACACCTTTTTGTGAGACCTCGCTTGGGGTTGCATAAAGGGGTGGGTGGGGTTAAGGTCAAGGTCACCATTACTAAAAAAAAAAAAAAAAAACGGTTTCGGCAAAATAGCTTTAGAAACATTGAGATATATATTGTATTGAAACTATATGTAGATACCTTATAGAGAGACCTCACTTGGGTTTGCAAATATGGTGGGTGGGGTCAAGGTCACTATTACTAAAAACAGAAAAAAACGGTTTACGATGAATAAATTTAGAATGAATTGAGCTATTTTTATGAAATTGGGGTCAAGGCAAACATCAACATTACTAAAAATAGAAAACAAATTTTTGCTGAATAACTTGAGAACGAATTGAGAAATTGTAAGGAAGCCTTATTTGTAGATACCTTAATATCTGTTATCGAAGCCTCACTTGGGATAGCGGATGGGCGCAGGGTCACCATTACTAAAAATACAACATACAGTTTCCGCTTAATAACTCCAAAACGAAATAAGCTATTGTGATAAACTCCATAATAAGTTACCTGATATAGCACACTTACTTGAGATTTCATACTAGATGGGTGTGTGCCAGGACAAGGTCACCATTATTAAAAATAAAAATATGGTTTCCACTTAGTAACTCGAGTACAAATCGAGTCATTGTAATACAACTTCATATATACATATCTTGTATATAAACCTCACTTGGGATTGTATACTGGATGGGTGGGTTCCAGGTGATGGTCGCCATTACTAAAAATGGAAATACTGTTTATTCTCATTTACTCGAGTACGAATTGAGTTATTGTAATGAAATTTCATATGTAGATACCTTATATCTTACTTTGGACTGCATATGGGGTGGGTGGGGTTAATGTTACTTGAAAAATGGTTTTGGCTCCAAGGCTTCAGAACGAACTGAGGTTATGTATTTCTAGCCGTATCGGTATGAGCTTTCATTTGCATCCGTTGATTTATAAGTGTGCTGCCTTTTATGCATTTCGTTGGCAACTGTTGGTTTTCGTGGAATTTTCTCGTTTCTTGTTCTTACTTTTGTTTATATTAAAACGTAAAATCTTACTGGAAAATCCATACATCACATTTAAACCAAGTTTAAGTTGCCATAATTGAACGTTTAAACTAGAATTTTTAACAGAACAGAACAGAACAAACGATTTATTTACTTAAGCATATTACAACTCATCGTTATTTTACACAATCAAATCAACAGACATGTGTGAAGAAAAAAAACAACAACACAAAAATATCAACATATTTGATCAAAATACATAATCCGATTACAATGGATTAGTGGTTTAATATGATATACTAGTAGGTAAAAGTGAATGTATACCTGTGTGCGTGTGTGTGTGTGTGTGTGTGTGTGGGTGTGTGTGTGTGTGTGTGTGTGTGTGCGTGCGTGCGTGCGTGCGTGTGGTGTGTGTGTGTGTGTGTGTGTGTGTGTGTGTGTGTGTGTGTGTGTGTGTGTGTGTGTGTGTGTGCGTGCGTGCGTGCGTGCGTGCGTGCGTGCGTGCGTGCGTGCGTGCGTGTGTGTGTGTGTGATATTTATTGTACTGCTATGGAATGTAGTTATATGTATTGGAAAGTTCAGCGGTAACAGGCAATGTTTACAATTTAAAATCATTGTATACTTAATTATAACTGGTAATGTATGACAATAACAAAAATTAACTGAGAAGGAACATATTGTCATCTCGTTTTTTAAAGCATGTTATACAATAAATAGCTAACTGTCTGAGCGTTGTTTTATTACTGCTATTCACAAGTTTTAAAAATGTGTACATACTTGGTCGCATTGTATAGTATTTTGGAATATATTTGTTTCTTTCTTCTAAATAATGCGGACATACTAATATAAAGTGGTACTCATCTTCTATATCGTCATGATTACATAAAATACAGTTTCGTTCATTTCTGTTTATGTTATAATGTCTGCCAGTTTCAATCAACAATTTATGAGATGACAGGCGTACTTTTGCAATCATATTAATATTTTTTGTTATTAATAACATCCAAATATAACGACCTTTCAAATACAGGTTTAAGTTCTTTGTATACGTGTAAAGATGGTGAAGAATAAACATTAACTCTCCGTTGTAATATATAATGATCTCTCAGTCTATTATTTAACAAAGGAATAAAGTGATTAATATTAACAGATTCATGGAATAAACATACATCTGTAAATCCTGCATGATTCAAAATATCACGAACCTTTGAAGACCAATTAACAGTGTTATTTCTTGTATCCAGTTCTAATCTTTGCATATTTATGACAGCATTAAGAATACAATTTCGTTGTTTATTTTGATATAGTTTCAAAAAATATTTAACAATTCTTAAGTATCTACCAATATATAAAAGAAATCGACCGACTTCAGCGTATAATGACAATGAATTTGTTGACAATTTAACATTTAATAACCTTTTACAGAATTTTTTGTGAACACGTTCAATATTGGTAGCTGCAATGAAACCCCATACTTCGCAGTAATTCAATATTGACAAAACATATGAATCAAACAACTTAAACATAATATTAATTGGAAGTTCCATGTCTTTCGTTATACAAAATAATGAGTTCATTGCTCTTGTGGCTTTACCATATAATGTATTTGTGGCAGGAACAAATGACCCGCCACTAGACATAACAATACCTAGATAGTTAAAATTGCTCACTATTTCAATATCTTTCCCTTTGTATGTCCATTTGTAATGTTTATTTAGCACGCCACCTTTTCGGAAAACCATGATTTTTGTTTTATCAATATTTATCGTTAAATTCCATTTATCACAATATGTTGCAAGATATTCAATGATTCCTGTAGCCCTTCTTTAGTTTCTGAGAAAATAACAGCATCGTCCGCAAATAGGAGTATATAAATATATAATTGATCTAATGTTATTCCGGCGTTTAATCCGTTTTGTAGATTAAATTCTATATCATTCACGAATAGCGAAAACATGATCGGCGAAGTTATCTCCCCTTGTAATAAACCGACATTACTACTAAAACGGTCCGAAAGTGAGCCCATGTGTTTAACTTGAAGTTTGACCTCATTATACATAGAGCGAATGAGAGATAATAACTTGCCATCAACGCCTGATCGAATCATTTTGCACCATAACTGTCCCCGATTGATGACGTCATATGCCTTCCGGTAATCGACGTAGCAACAGAAAAGTTTATTATTATTATGTAGCTGTTTCTCTATTTAAACATGAAGAATAAAAAATGCGTCGACAGTACTACAGTTGGGTTTAAAACCGAATTGAGCATCTGTTAAAATATCATAGGTTTCCGCCCAAGATTTTAAGCGTTCGTTTATTACTCCTGTAAATAATTTCGCAAAACAACTTATCAACGTGATACCCCTATAATTATTTGGGTCGGAACTATCTCCTCGTTTATATAGTGGCACAATTACTCCGGATGACCAGCTTTTGGGAAATTGTTTTGTATCTAAAATGTAATTAAATAATATTTCTAACGGCTTGGCTATTATACGAACTGTTCCTTTAAAGTATTCATAAATAATATTGTCATGTGAAGCCGCCTTATTAATATTAAGGCGACTGGTTGCTTTTGTAATTTCTTCAATTGAAATAGGTTTGTCGAGATCGGGATAAGAGCTAGCTTGGTTTTCTAGATTGTCAAACTGCTGTAAAAAACGTCACTTTCATCGATGTTTACGTTGACGCCAGCCTCGGAAGCTAAAGCATTGAAATATTCGTAACATTATTGTAGCGATATATTTTCCGCATTGAGTGCGGACGATCTTTGTTTAAATAAATTCCAAATTTCATACCATGCTCTCGATTATATTTTGATTTCGTTTTCCAGCAAGAATATTTATAATCTTTTCTCGACGCGAGCATTATTCCCTTGTATTATTTTTTATTTAAATTATAATCGTATACTGTCTTTATATATTTTGTCCGTTTTTTGTTTACATTCTTCATTAAACCAGCTTTGTTTCCTTTTGTCAACAGAAGCGAAGCAATTATGATTGTTATTAATAACGTGTTTAAAATACTGTTCACCTCGCTTATTAAGAAAATTGGTAAATTCCGTTAGCAATAAATCCGGATCGCAGCGTGAATCAACGGATGATTTTAAATTGTGTTCTAGCTCTTGAACTCCACTGACAATATCAAGCACTAAATTTTCTTTGTTCTCCGAGTTCCACTTATAATATATGCGCGGATTATTTTTATCGTTAATAATCGGGCTGTTCGTGCTTAGAGCAAATATCAATGGGGCATGATTCGAGAATTCAGTGAAATCATGCACTTTAAAATCAGCTAAATCTTGAAAATGTTTGACTGAATAAATTGTCAACTGTGCTTTCCACATTATGCGTAAAACAAGTAAATTTTACAATTCCTGTATCGTTAAATAGTCTGCCGTTAACAATTCTTATCTTTGTAGATTCACATACATCTAATAGGTAGTCACCAAATCGGTTAGACCCAGGCTGACCGTTCTAGTGTGGTGTCTATTTCCAATAAATCAAAATCACCCAAGCTTCTGTCATTGTCAATAAACGCGCATACTGTATATGTTTTATTTTTTTGACACCCTTTCATTACGACGACCGTCTTTCTAGGCTGTCAGCGCTTTGATTGAGTAATGGGAGGCATATTTGTAATTTACGCCTTCATGCGGAAAACAATGAATTGTAATAAATACTTTGCACTGACATACCGCGCAAAACAACATGAAATATATTAGCAGGCAACATTATAAAGATTTTCATATACACACTATTTGTTGTTGCTACTAAACCGTGTCTATCAAAACCTCCGCAGGCTTCGTGTCTTCCACGTTTTACATGTCTTTGTCATTTGAACACTTGGCAAATATTTTAATTTCAAATGATTGAGAGCCCAATTTATTTTATTTGTTTGAACTATTGCAATTTTGAACGGTAACGTTATTAAAAGTTTTAATTAAACTATTGTTTATATAAAATGCAGCGGAACGTTTAATTCGATTCGGATAATAATAACGCTTCACGGATAACTATTTCACTAAGAAAATCTCAGCAGATGTGTTGTTGTGATTCTATTCATAAATCACAACTGACTTAGATAGCAGAGCATTGTACAAAATCCATTAATGTTTTTATTATCAAAAGAAAGACAAAAATGATGACATAAATAGAATACTAGGTTAGGAAGTGTTGAATAAAAATAAGTTTCTTTGCAAGGCACAAAAACACGTGCAGGGGCGTAGCTAGCCCTATATTCAAGTGGATTAATAATATTGTGCCGGGTATGCATCCAGCCCCAAACCACATCCACATACAGGAACTTGTGAAATTGGTGTATTTTAGTCGTTCTTAGATGCTTTAGTAAGTACTTAAGCTCTACAGTTTTAGGAAAACTAATAAAAAATGCCAACTGCATATGTTTTGTGAATTCTTGGGTAAATAAGCCAGCTATATTTTTTTTAAATTACATTTAGTGCGGAGTTGGTGGCCTAAGAGTTATTTAGTATAAAAACGATCCAAAACGGGTTTAAATTATACGCATTTTGTCAAGGGATATTTGTAAACATAGTCTGAAAACATATTTTTGGCCAAAATCATTTGGATTCAGCCGCGTACTCGCGTATAGGCACCTACGCGCCTCACGTGAAACACTCACCAAGTCTAGTGGTTCAGGTTTTCTAAGCTTAGGTAAATAAACTTATAATAATTCAACACCAACCTAGTATTCTCCATTTAATTCTAATGGGCACTGATTTCTAAAATGCGTTGTCGATTACCTTGTTGAATAGGGAAATTAACGTGGGCCACACATTCGAAAGGCGGGCGATAAAAACAGTATTATAACCTCGGATATCGTCTTTGTTGACAAAATATTTATTCGGTTGACAGTATTCTCCATCAATCCTTAGCTTGTGTTATTCATATAGAAAATGTTCCTTACAAAGGTTCACTGACAATATGCTATTACCATACGGAATTGTGCTACATGAATTCCCGATTAATTAAACATTTATAGAGTGAAGAACTATTTTTCCTTGGATATTGGCAATACGATGTTTTCCAGCAATTATTTAATGTCATTACCAACATTATGATGCAATAAACAAACGTTGGGTTAAATTTAATGGATCTATTTGATGTAAAACATTTTGTTTGAAATGTAATGCTGCTACTTGCTTTCTCTTACATGTTAAACTTCCCTTCTATAAATATACATAAATAGGTATAATATGTTTTAATACTGTATATATGTTATGGCATTTATTTCCATTTACAATTGAGATATTTGGTGATAAATGTATAGACGTTTTGGTCCGCAACCGCCTTGATATGTGTAAGATCGTATACATCACCCGTTTAAGGGACATACATGAAATGATCAAAGGCATATTTAACTAAATGACACACCCACCTAGGGAAATCCCATTAAAACAAGAAAACATCGCTATAGAATTGTTTGATTCAATATAGTTCAAGCATCTTGACAATCAAATTAGTGATCTTTTTTCAGCGGATACCAAGGCAGCA
This sequence comes from Congeria kusceri, assembly GCA_027627225.1. Taxonomy (NCBI): domain Eukaryota; kingdom Metazoa; phylum Mollusca; class Bivalvia; order Myida; family Dreissenidae; genus Congeria; species Congeria kusceri. The sequence goes on from CM051038.1 coordinate 42,645,446, forward strand.
TGTATTTCTTACACATTATATAAGATAAATGTAACTGTCAAAGATGAATATTTCGGTGGCCTATCACACAATTTTCATTTTGCTTATCAGTTCTAAAGAGTTTGTGTTGTATACCGATTTCATGAATCAGGCGATAAGTAAGCAGTCTTAGTAATTCACACGAGTTCACGAAAAAAGCAAAGACGCGTTTTAATGCACTAAAGCTGTTATTATGTATACAAAGTGTATTTAATATTTAGTTTAGCTGAACCAATTCAATTAGTCGCATTGCAATCAGCTTTTGCAAACATTAATGGCTCCACTCGCATTTTCTTTTCAAAGATAGCACAATAGCTTCGTATTGTATCTATGTCTATCGGGCTCCTTCCAAAAGCTCACACACACTTTGGGTAAACATGTTTGGATGTTCCTTTTGCGACAATGAAATAACTGTATATTGTAAGTTTATTAGCAATCGATATCCACTTAAATAAGTTTATGTCTAATGTATCACTTATCTTCATAAGTATAACAGTAAAATTATATGATTGATTATACTTATGGATCATCTGAACCTGACCTCTAATGCGAGCAATCCACTCTAGACCGGGATTATACATTGGCGATAGACTAGGATGATTTAATTAAGATTAATATTCATCAGACTTGTCGACAAATGCCAATTTGTTAGTGTATAATCTTCATAGTCTTTATTCAATTTAAAATTTACAATTCCGCTTTGAAGCACTGCCAAGTGTCATTGCTATCCTAGTATAAAGCATATACAGGCACGAGTAGTTAAATCTATTATGAACGACAACGTCATACTACGATAATCAGTTTATAGCCCTTAATCATTGGGTGTACATTAGGTGAACTGTTGTCATCACTTAATTTCTGTAAACTCCAATCAGTCGATTTCGATATAATAGATAGTTGATTACAGGGAAGTACAGATTGTTTTCTTACGGAATATTAGTATGTAAGTGCTTCTGTAAGTACTTCACAGCAAGCCACCGGAAATAAAACTATATCATTTTTCAACCTAAAACAGTTCACAAAGAACATTGGTTTCATTATAACCCATGTTTTCACAGCAAATTTACATATGTAGAAGCATACTTGCAGTGTCAAACGTGTTACTAATAGGATTAGTCTTATCGAGACAGAAGAAATGCAGCTGGATGATATATGTATTATTTCTGCACGTTTAATGATATACATTTTACGTTTGCATGGAATATACTGAGAGTAATGTGTTTCATGAATCAACAATATTAATATCAATAACTTAATAATGAACGGGCAGTTTGGTAACCGTGTCACTGATTGAAGATAACATTCGAGTTCAAACAAAGTGATTTGTGTTTGTAGTTGTTTTTGACAAATGCTTTGATCGAAACAAACGCTTGCGTTTGCATATTAATAACGAATTTATAATAATTAATACGTATTGTTATACTTTTATAGCGAATTCTTTTGTATGTATAGATGTCTAAACGCCTTTAAACAATCCTGCCACATTCTTGTCAGTCATCATGATATATAAAATATTTTTATATTGTATTTTTATACTACATAGTCTCGTTTCGTTCACTTGTCAGAAGATGCATGACACACGTGATTTTTATTCAAGCATCTTAATGAATGAGTCACGTTTTCCGTTTAGGAACATCAATTTATTGATCATGATGATCATTGTAAATGTCATTTTAGTAAAAGTCTAAATCGCTTGAATTTTGCAGATGAAATTTGTTTGTCTGCATAGCTAACATACGTACGAAAGTAACCGCTTCAAAAATAAAGATATGACATGCAATGAAATTGCAACATACTCCAAGCATTTTTGCAAATCTTTCATGAATTGTATATGAGTTACATTATCCCAATTATTAATGGTGTTTGTACACGTAGCTTTTGTGAGTGTTAGTCTGCTTTAGACAATAATTGTGCATGATTACTTGATCACTTGCCTTCAATAACGAGCAATCGAGTGTAAAATATGAGTTGCTCTATTGCCGATAGAGGTTCAAACCCAATTGTATTTAAAGAGGGGGTTCGGGAGGTGGGGATAAATAGTGTTGTCCATATAGATTAATATTGAACTGTTGTACTTTCGCAATTAACAGTTTGCATCGTAACATCTTATTAAAAAGAACAATGACACTTTGAAACTAACATGATATAGATCTTGAGAACGGCATCAAGAACGTGCACTGTAAAGCACGATGATGAGATGGAATACAATATTGTGTAAGCATTCAAAATCACGTTAAATACTAGTGTTACAAAGCAATTGTAACAGTCACATTGTTCATGTTGTCTTGTTTTCGATGAAAGATGTTTATTGTACATATCTCGAATAAAGTTAAAGCACAAATTACACTTAAATGTATGTATTTTTAAGCACATCTGCACTCAAAGCACATTCTCATTCCCTGACAATACAACGTCTTCTTTATAGTAACTCTAAAGCATTTGTAAGATAGAACGAATGATTCAACCAGTATATGTAGTATCAATTCTGCAATACATTTCCTTATGGTGAGCTTACAGTGGCCAAAGGTCATCACAAATGAAACAAAGCTTTTAGGGTAATTGCCCATTTACGTGTTGCAGTGTTTAACAGCTCATATACCATTGCTATCAGTAATGAACGGTGTCCAGATAAAATAACAGCAATACATATGATCGTTTTATCAAGCAATGATGGATAACAATGGATGGCAATGTATGATCATACTGTATTATAAATACTGATATTTTTTTCACTCATCTTTACAAACATAGAATAATCATTCACGGATAATTTATTTTTATTTTCAAAGAACATTTGAAGCAAATATTATTTAATAAATTGTAATAATAAAACCAATGAAGCTTTACCACTTTCTTCATTCATGGCAACAATGAATATATGTGTACAGTCATTGCAATATCGAACTATAATGTGACCATTTTATAAATATATTTGAATATAAAATGCACTCTGAATACCTCGATAGAAACCTTGCTGGCATTTGTCGCGTAACATATTTGTTTCGTATAAAGACTAAGTGATTCTTGCTCGTAGATATAAATGTTATCCTGTTTAGGTTTCACAATCTAATACTGTGGAGCTGATATATCGTTTCGTTTCGTTTGAGAAAAAGCGCATTTACTCGCAAGACAAATTATTACTTCCTACTGCTTATTTAAATACAACAGATACCATGATATCATCATGAAACGGTTAAGTTAGTGACTGCGGTACAAGTATATGTTTTAGCTATATTGTAATCATACGATAATTCATTACACACTAATAACTAGTCATAAGATTAAAAATCAATAGCGCTGATATGGATTTCAACTGAGTGTTACTGTGCCTAACCAAGCGGAAAACTGATGCTGTGACGTCAGAGATAAGCTTTCACACCATGACACGCAAAATCAGGCTAATAACAGTCCGTAAAAATGCAAGTGAGAACCGTTATAAACATGGACTAATCGACACAGGTATAGTGCGAAATTATTAACCTGAAACTCATGAATATTCCGTATGCAACCGGGATTTATTTATATACATAGATACCACGAATGTATCGAGCGTCATTGTATCGTATTGGTTTCGATATCGTGAAGCACAAATGGTGTAGTGGAACAGATGCCGGGCTTGCCTTGCGAAGTTTTGAGTTCGAATCTCGGCATCAACATTTTATTTTACACATTTTGTTGCGGTTAGTTCTCACGTTTTTCACGATTTATTCATTGATTGTGTGATTGTTATTGAAAAATTGGTAATTGTACCATACAAATAATTCAAACATTAAAGTAACACACTATATATACGAGTATTTTACACTTTTAATTAATATCTCATGATCTGCATAGTTTAAGAAAAACATTTTAAAAAAAGGTCGCAGTCTGACGGAATTGAACTCGGTTCGGTTCGGTGGCGTGCGTCGCTAGCACTTATACCACACGACCATTAAATATCACTCTTCTATTTTCCGTATTTAAATATATATCAACATAAATTCCTATAACAGAAACTTGTCCAAAACAACGCAAACAACCGAACACACTTACAATTTGTCACGAAGATTAATGAGTGTCAGGTTAATAATATCGCACTATACATTAAACGATTTAAACTGCAGACGATAACAGCGTGTTTATAAACAGACAACCATGATTCCCCCTATTTACAATAAATGGTTGATCCCCTCATTATCTACACAATTTAAACCGACTATAGTGATCTGATAACAAACAATGCCATAAGGCCACGGTTGGAGGCTCTGCGGTAACTTAATCTGACCCAGTTGTGTTGCAATTGAGATGTGACCCCCACGGCCTGACCAGGTTTGATCCCAGGGGCATAATTTAAATAATTTTTGTAGAGGATCACTTTACAATGTTACATACAAAATATGAAACCGTGGGACATTGCGGTTTCAGAGGAGAAGATTTTTAAAGTCATTTCTCTATTTAAGTCGATATAAACAATGTGGCCACATGGGCGTGGCCAGTTTTGTCCCCAGGGCATAATTTGAACAATCTTTGTGAGGACCACTATACAATGTTAAATACCAAATATCAAACCACTGGGCCTCAGTGTTTCAGAGAAGAATATTTTTAAAGTCATTTGGTTATTTAAGTCTATATACATTAATAACCCCCGGGCGTGGCCAGTTTTGACAACAGTGTCATCATTTGAACCATCTTTGTAGAGGACCACTAGAGGATGCTACAAACCAAATATGAAACCACTGGGCCTTGCGGTTTCAGAGCAGAAGATTTTTGAAGTAATTTTGCTATTTAAGCTCATATACAAAATGTGACCCCCGGGGCGTGGCCAGTTTTGACACCAGGCCATAATTTGAACAATCTTTGTAGAGGACCCCTATACAATGTTACCAACCAAATACAAAACCTCTGGGCCTTAAGGTTTTCGATGAGTCTATGTAAATCATGTGATCCCCTGGGCGTGGCCATTTTGTACTCCAGGGACATCACTTGAACAATCTTGGTAGAGAACCACTATGTAATGTTTCATACCAAATATAAAACGTCCGGGCCTTGCGGTTTCAGAGGAGGCAATTTTTCCAGTAATTTTGCTATTTAAGTCTATATAATCCATGTGACACCCTGGGCGTGGCCAGTTTTGACCCCAGGGGTATCATTTGAACAATATTTAGAGAGGACCCCTATACAATGTTACCAACCAAATAACAAATCCTTGGGTCTTGCGGTCTCGGAGAAGAAGATTGTCAAAGTCATTTAGTTATTTAAGTCTATATAAACCATGTGACCAGCGGGGCGTAGCCAGTTTTAACCCAATGGGCATCATTTGAACAATCTTTGTAGAAAAGCACTATGCAATGTTACGTACCAAATATTAAATTTCTGGGCCTTGCGGTTTCAGAGAAGATGTTTAAAGTCATTTTTTTACTTAAGTCCATATAAAAAATGTGACCCCCGGGGCGTGGCAAGTTTTGACCCCAGGGGCATCATTTGAACATTTGTAGAGGACCACTAGAGGATGCCACATACCAAATATGAAACCACTAGGCTGTGCGGTTTCAGAGGAGAACATTTTTGCAGTAATTTTGCTATTTAAGTCTATGTAAACAATGTGTGTCCAGTTTTTACCATATGGTATCATTTGAATAATCTTTGTACAGGACCGCTATACAATGTTACTAACCAAATATTAAACTGCAATTTTTCTATGTAAGTCTACATAATCCATGTGACCCCCGGGGCGTGCCCAGTTTTGACCCCAGGGGTATCATTTGAACAATCTTTGTAGAGGATCCCTATACAATCTTACCAACCAAATACCAAATCTCTGGGCCTTGCGGTGTCGGAGAAGAAGATTGTCAAAGTCATTTAGCTATTAGTCTATATAAACCTTGTGACCACCGGGGCGTGGCCAGTTTTAACCCAATGAGCATCATTTGAAACAATATTTGTAGAGGACTACTATGCAATGTTACATACCAAAGATGAAATCTCTCGGCCTTGCGGTTTTAGAGGAGATGATTTTTAAAGTCATTTTTCTATTAGTCAATATACAATGTCACCCCCGGGGCATGGCCAGTTTTGACCCCAGGGGCATCATTTTAATAATTTTTGTAGATGACACCTAGAGGATGCCACATACCAAATATGAAACCACTGGGCCTTGCGGTTTCAGAGGAGATATTTTTTAAATAATCACACTATTTAAGTATATATAAACCATGTGACCCTTTTCTGGCCATTTTTGGCCCCAGGGGCATCATTTGAACAGTCTTTGTAGAGGACCACTATACAATGTTTCCATCGAAATAGCAAACATCTAGGCCTTGCGGTTTCAGAAAGAAGATTTTTAAAGTCGTTTAGCTATTTAAGTCTATATAAACCATGTGACTCCCGGGGCGTGGACAGTTTTAATCCCAGGAGCGTCATTTGAACTTTTTTCGTAGAGGACCACTATGCAATGTTACATACCAAATATGAAACCTCTGGGCCCTTCAGTTTTAGAAGAGGAGATTTTTCAGTTATTTTGCTCTATAAGTCTATATAAACCATGTGACCCCCAGGGCCTTGCAAGTTTTGACCCCAGGGGAATGATTTGAACAATCTTTGTACAAATCCACTTGAAGATGCCAAATACCAAATATGAAAGCTCCCAGCCATGCAGTTTCAGAGAAGAATTTTTGAAAGAGGGTCACCCAAGGATCATTCCTGTGAACTTTGGTGAAAATCTGCCCAGCGGTTTAGGAGGAGATGTTGTTTGAATGAAAATGTTGACGAACGACGGACGACGCACAACGCACGACGCACGACGGACAAAAGGTGATCACAAAAGCTCACCATGAGCACGTTGTGCTCAGGTGAGCTCAAAACGCACAATTTAGTGACCATCCGGTGATAAGTATCTTTAATACAAATATTTATTATATCACCATTACATTCAAGTGTTTTGTTTGCAAATTGATAAGAAAAGATGGGAAAAAACAACACGTAATCTTGCTAAAAGCTTCCGGAAATTTAAAGGAAAAAGACCACTTTTGAATCATTTGGTTGACACTTATCTTGCCTAATAACTTCCAGCAAATAAGTGTTATCAGGTAACATTTAGTAGAAGTATTATATGATCATTCAAATAAGTGGATTTTGTAGTGTGGCGTCTGTAAACGTCATTGGCAGTTTTCGACTGTAGATAAAACTTTAAATACGAAACTCCATAAAAACAATACTGTTATGAACATACTTTCGAAACGCATTAGCACACGTCAATTGTAATGGGTCTTTGTCTATTTAAGCAGTGTAAATATTCAAGACCCAAAAGCGCTATATAGTGTAACCAAACACCTTTATAAAAAGCTTATTTTGAAAGTGAAATATTTAGTATTTATATTACTATTAAGATTCATATAAAGCATATTTAGAATTTGTACAAACGATCTATTTTTAAGACTACCGGTAATAATGCTTTTTCAAAAATTGGTTATGTTTGTAGCTGGTGTCTTAATATGAGTATGCCTCTTAATCTATAAATCCGTTACTTGTGTTACATGTACGAAACTTACTACTACAATAACATACATATCCAAACACTTAAGTATTGGAATTATAATATAATTATATACACGTGTATTTCGAATTGGGTTGTATTTACTTTAATGATTGGGGTACATGAGATAAATTGATGACGTTACAAGGACGCATTGTCATCTACCCGTGGAAGAAGTCCTAGGTGTGACAGAATTATTAATATAGATTGCAGTTGAATTTAACTCTGCAACTTAAACATTCTACAGTTAAGTAATACAAACCTATTTTTCCATTGGTATGTATATGTCGTACGAGAATCCATCTACACATTGATAAATCATCTACAGTCATTAAAAAACTGCTCTCATTGCCCTAGAGTCCATAATCCTCGATTATCACATTGTTGTTTGATTTCACGCTTCGTTAATTGTCAGCGGCATAGTGTTTAAAACTAAATCGGTAAAAGCAGACGCTTAGTTACTACCAATAGCCACTTATGTTTTTAAACCTGTCTCTTATCTCAATCAAGATTCCGGTATTTCGGCTGTGGGTCTAATTACCCGAAAACGGAAGTCACATCCACATTGTTAGTGATGTCAGTTAGTTAATAACCACACGTGGTTGAGTGCAGGATGCATATAATTTGATTTGTAAAATACAGTTTAAATGATATGTTTTGGTATTATTTTAAAGGTATATATGTAAGCAATAAGAAAAAAAGCCGTTTTCGTTTGCACTACTTTGTATAGTGGTTCCCAGCTTCATAAATTTTGGCCCATGTATTCATGCGCAAAATGGCAGCCTCCATGCCTGTCAAAACCGGTGTGTTTTTTCTAAGGTAAATATTTTGAGTTACAACGCATTGAATTTTTTGACATGCTGTTTTTTCAAAAGGTTATGACCTTATCTTTCCAACAATGTATGATAATAAATTGGAAAGTAGCTTGGTCATGGTGAAAATTGAGATCAAACATTGAATATTTTATATGTAACAAAGAAGAAATTAATTTGCGCATGCTTAAACTTGTATTTCGGTATTTTTGTAAGTCATGTAAACGCATTTTACCGTCAGATTTCTAGAAGTCAATAAGAGTCCAGGTATCCGGCTCTCAAGTCTGCTAGATTGCCAGGTCAGAAAAATAGCAAAACACCCAGAGTACATCAAGCCACATAGTTTGTATTTAATATGTAAATAAGTTTTCATTTGTGATTATGAACATTTGTGTGTTTCGTTTAATGATTAAACATGATGGGAAGGTGTTACACGAAATAACAACTGTCCTGGAAAAGGCGGACAATCCGAATTTTAAAGTCGAGCACATGGATACGGATTTACAAAATAATAACCAAATCAACGGATGGTAGATATGATATTAAATGCATTATCGGATGAAAAGCTAAAACCGTGCAACTAAGTTTGAAACACTTTATTCCGATCATCCGCAATACTAATTCAACACATTCACATAAATCTTGTTTACAATAATTGGCTATTTATACAGTCTGCCATGCGTTTTATGTGATTGCAAAGAACACAATATGAACTTACAAATCCTAAAGCCTGAACCCTACATTTGATAAAACCTTACATCTTAGTGTTGAATTGATTATTAACACATTTAATTAAGATTTTTTTGAAAATTATTAAAATCTTGTATTTTTTTTTTGTCAATGAAAAGTATCAACACATTTGTAAACAGATCTGACAAACCAATATATTTCTTTATGGTAACATGATTGAGACAATAATAACATTAAGGCATAATAGGATTATTCTATATGAGCCCAACGTTCTAACTAATGTTTCAACATTTACAATAACTGAATTGGCCTTAGCATGAATAGCTTTAAGACTCGTTTTCACATACAAAGCCATTCCGATGATGATCAGACTTTAATAAGGACTAATTACCGGATGGAATTGAAAACCTATCAGTATAAAATAATGCGTCCAAACATTATTTAACAATCATCTCTGCTTTAGTCCATTAATCGAGACACAATAAGCCAGAGGCGTTTAATTATTATGCAATCATTAAACTAGCGTAATACGGGGCAACTTTCCCCAAGAAATGTTGACGTATACTTTCCTTCTTTCTTATGTTTGATTTCAAGCATTACTGACTGTAAAATATTGGCCGATGCATACGTTTATTTTCTATTTCGTTTATAATTATATTATACAGACCATTATAACTGAAGTTACAGTGTTTATAACAGCAATAATACTTGAGAGAATCCAACAAACTTAAGCATGGTAACATCACAAAGCATTTCGTGTTGGTACGATTACACGACATGATTAGTATGGCACCATAAGTACAAATGGCTTTTGTATAACGTGTAACACGATAATATCGACACCAAACAGTAGACCTAGCTCTTGTAAATGATTGCATACGCCTATAATGGAAACGACAAAACAATGGGCTCTTTAGTATAGTATAACATGGACAAATGTGCATTCATCAAGAGTCTCTCAGAGTAAGAACCATTTGAAGATACATTTGTTCCTTTTCCCCTCGAAACTATTGCGAATAATCGACTTTATTAAATTTAATTATACGTTATTTGCAGCAGGGACATTATTACTTTTAAAAAGTCGTATCTTAAATAAGGTTAACCTCTTTACCTTATTTATTTTTCGCACTGGAATCCAAAGACACAAGTTAACCTAAAAATCAAGCGTCCATTTACCAGTGATGCTTGGGTTTACGAAGGCTTCATCTATCCGTCTCTTCGCTTTTAATTTTCTGCAGTGGATTTTGTTTATTTTCTGTCATTTTATTTCCTCGTTTTTTTTTATCCTTGCAATGCATGACATTTTTGTGATTTTCAATTAACAAGTCTTCAGTAGTTGACAAAACTTCAAATTTAACTTTCTTTATCAAAGCTGAATGTTATTTCTGAACAATAATGTTTGTGCTTTTAATACATTGCCAATTCATTTAATGGCATGCATCGCTTTGATCAAAGGCTTTTGATTTGTTCTGGATCGAAAACCGTTCGCAGTTTTCATTTGATATTATAACTGAAATCATCACTTGCAATACAAGACGTCGAACCATCTCCAAAGATATGGCCAATATAATTTCGACATACTGTGGTAAAATGTTAACACATGTGCATTTAGTTTCAATCAATTTTTATGTTCATATACTTGTGATACGAGACTAATAATTATAATTGTTTTTGTCAAATTGAATATCTGATTTGTATAGCACTCTTTTAATACACAATATTCTTTGGTTTCTAAACCAAAGTCATAGATAGAAAGCAATGTATACTTGTATAATTTGAATGCTTAGAGAAGCAAACTATGTTTGCAGAAAGGCCAATAATATCTCTGGCAAAACATTGCATAATCAAACGACAGCTATATCTGATGTAAGTGTTACTTTCAGCACTTGTGTGGATTCAGGCGTATTCATTATATCGTAATTAAGGTTCAAAAACAAGCACATTTAATTATGCAAATTACACTTCTAACTTAATTGAGCCCATCTAGAGTTTAAGTGTCGACAATCATTTTAAAAAACACATAAATACTTTCATAACTGTTTTGTTTCTTAGTCAATATTAAGTTCTAAAGATTTATGGTTATTTATAGTTATTAGTTTGTTATTAAATGCAGTTTAAATGATATTAATCCCTACTGTACGTTTCACATGGAAAGTAGCCATAGTCGTCCAAACGAACATTTCACTTATGTCACACGCATACGAGACTTGCCTTCAGCATGAATAAAAAACAGTACTTTTCGTCAAGTTACCAAACGCCAGTCATATCTCAAGCTTGATACGAACTTAACTACATTTGTAGCATCGCCTAGTTTTGCTAAAAGTCGCCTGGTGTACTCGCATCGACTGCCACAACAGCAACCGCTTGTTTTTCTTCTAGCACAAATTAAGTCGATTTGAAATATTACCTCCCGAAACTTTTGTTACTCTATTGTGTGCATGAATGCAATGTTCAGCTGTAGAACTATCTAACTGACCACTAATTAGACTTGAGTGAATCTTCCTCACACATTCAATATATACTGACATAACGCGCACTTATAAACTATTTCCTTCCATATATTTTTGAAAACTATCAACCATTGAACTAAACGTAAATAGGTGTGTTCAAATGTCTTTGTTTCGCCAGATGGTTCAGTAAAAAAATTTCTGTAATAGTATTGTTGATACATGGTTTTAATAAAATGTTATTGGTAAGATGTGCATGTATATTGTGTTTTTATTAGGTAATACCTATACTTGAATACATACAATAATTTCTATGTTTCCAATTACTTACTATTTCAATTATGTTTATTTTGTATTTTTAAACCTTTTGATAAAAGTTGCAAATTGTTGTTCCCACCCATCTCCAAAATGTTACATTTTTGTTTTCCATCCAAAACTGAACTGGAACAGAAGGCGTCATTTTTATTGCAGAAAATAAGACTTTATGACATAAACGAGTAAGTAAATACACGTTTCAGTGGCAATACATCACCTGAATCAAACGGATTATTGCATATTCATAGTCATGATAATCAAAATCAACCCATAACATTCAAATCATTTTATCGAAATGGTATAGAATATCGTTATGTAGCCGTGCTTAATACAACCTGAAATGCAACCTGGATGCCATTAATAACTTTGTTTTAACCTTATTTGGTCATGTTAAATTAATACATTTCAATTGTATTTCATTTTAATATTTGAAACGTCTTGTATCAAGGTGTCAAATCCGAGTTAATTCAATTGGCAAATTACTCACTCTCCTTAAATTGAACAACTTGCAGTGTATTTACGAACTATAAACACATTACACGGCCTAATGACAGTATTAATTAATGCAAAAGTAACAGGTGAAGCTTTTGTGTTGATAATATGAATAATTGGTAAGTAACGTATTATTCGATATAAAATGCAAGAGGATCTGAACAAGTATTTTAATGGTTCGAAAACTAGTACACAATAATGTACCTCATCAATGAACATTCTTTTATGCAAATGTAAGGAGTTTGACTTAAGTCCTAAGACAATGTGTCAGTTATTTGATGCTTTTGTGAGTCCTATATTGAATTATTCCTGTGAAGTATGGGGTTATACTAAGTCAAAGGAACTTGAAAGAGTCCACCTTAAGTTTTGCAAGCGATTGTTAAAGGTTAAAATAAATACTTGTAATGCAATTACATATAGTGAGTTGGGACGTTACCCATTGTTTATTAGTAGATATATTCGAATGATTAAATACTGGCTGAAAATTGCTAGCTCAAACAATATTATTGTTAAAACTATTTATTCCCAATCTGTTATTGATAGTTATAACGGACGTTTAAATTGGGCAGCAAATATAAGAAAGTTGTTAGCTGATTATGGATTTGCATACGTATTTGATAATGTTAGCAGTATCAATCAGGATTTATTTTTGAATGAGTTAAAAACCCGTATTATAGACACCTTTAAACAAGAAACGATGTCAAAATTGACAACAGCTCAATGTTGTGTCAGTATAAATTGTGTAAATCAACACATTATTACGAGCCATATTTAGATACTTTATCAAAACGTTATTGCTTATACATGAGTAGATTAAGATTAAATGGACTTCCTCTCAGAATACAAACAGGAAGATATAATCGAATTCCACGCGAGGTAAGATATTGTACACTTTGTAATTCTACAGATATAGAGGACGAATACCATTTTGCCATTATTTGCAATTGTTATACTGACATCAGAAAAAAATATATTAGAAGATATTTCTATGTAAAACCTTCTGTCTATAAATTTACCCAGCTTTTAAATTCAACTAATAAATCAGATGTTTTTAATCTGTGTAAGTTAATTAAGGAAGCTATGAATGTTAGAAATGCACTAACTTTCGTTAATAATTAACACGCGGTTAACGTTCATCCTCCGAATTCCTCAATCGAAATACGCATTGATTAGAATTATTTAACACTACGCTATGTCATGTTGATTGCATGTATTAAATTGATATATGTTGTAGACGATGTACTTGTACAAGTCTTAAATAAAATGTTCTGTTCTGTTCTGTTCTGTTCATCAATATGTAATACAACAGACTATAATAACATGATAGCAACATGAATAATACTAACGGTGTTTATGATTGCCTTGGAAGGTTTCAATTTTACTTTTTTAGCAAATACGTCTGACCTGACCTAGATTCGTGTGGTTATAAATACAAATATGACAATAATATATAGCTTATCATCACATCTTATCCACATTCAGTGAATAATACAACAATTTACAAGGTTGGTACGTACTCTAATACTACTTCCGCATTTGCTGCAATTAGAAGCTTGAACCGTGTTATACGTTACAATTTTGCATGTCTTTAATTTGTATGTAAATCTTTGGGAGCATCGTTCTTAATAATTCACATCCATTCAGATGAAGCAGCAATCCCTTTGTTATCAAGCTGAGGGTGCCAGAAAGAAAAAAACTTGCTGCAAAGTGCGCCAGGAGGAAGGAAAAGCAACAGCAGCATCAGCAGGCAACACTATTTACAAGAAGCAAGTGCAAAAGAGACTGCCACTCAAGAATCGGAGTACATAGCCATTCACAAAGGTGCAGATCGAATATCAACCAAACCGGAAGCTACACCATTGTCTCCCGAAGACGGACGGATGCCGACGGGTACAGTAATTGCCCCATTGTTTTTTTATATATTACTTAACTAAATTCGAAAAATTGCTTTGCATTGTGCGATTTAAGGAATTGATGTTTCCACTTTCTTAATTCTTTCATAACGACAGCTTGATAGCTGAATTTTCCCTCTTTGAAAAGACGAACAAACGCTTCTATACCGCTACAATGATGAAGTCCTTTGCGTCATAATGGTTATCATTTTTTTTATAATTGATGAAATAATTTTATGGTTTAAAATATTGTTTCGGAATACAAGCTATTTCCGAAATAGTACTTGAAAACATTCATAGAAATCGTTTTTACAATAGTTGGCTATTTGTACATTAACAATAACTAAACGGTGCTTGGCATAAATCGTTTGAAGCATCTTTTTCAAATTAACAGCCATTCCTAAGATGATAGGACATTAACAAGGACTAATCACAGGAAGGAATTGGAAATCTTTCAGAGTGTAAAATAATGTGTTCAACATTATTCGACACTTATCTATGCTTTAGAATTCCATTAATCTAGGGACTTAATATTTGCCAGATGCGTTTAATTATTCGGAAATCATTAACCTAGCGTAATATCGGGCTACATTTCACAATATATGCTGTTGTATACTGCCAATCTTTCTGATATTTGATTTCAATAATTAAAATACTATATGGGCCGAATCGTACGTTTATCTTCTTTTCCTTTTGTCAACATCAATATTAATAGCTTTTTTTTATCACGTTTAACGTGCTAATATTGACGACAACAGCAGATCTAGCACTTGAAAATGATTGCACATGCCATTTACGGCACTGACAGTACAAATGGCATTTCGTAATAGTCTAACATGTTCAAATGTAAATTCATCAATAGTCACTCTTGGTTAGTTGCTTATATCTGCACACGTGGAAAGGTTGAATTAATCAACTTAAATTGGTCCATAGAAATTTGCCAAGCAGACTTTTCTTATACGACCATTTGTAAGTTAACATATTGTAACCATAGTTCACGGCTTTTGCATGCATTGACTTAAAATTATGGTTTTATTGAGTTTATTTATATAGATAAGTGTGAACAATCACATGCTAGTACTTGCTTCAACAATGACATAACTTTAACAAAGAATATAAAGAAAAATGATATATATTCATGTAAATATCTATAATTATATAGGTAAACTGTAAACCGCGATTTATGTGGAAGAATATAACATGTTGAACAGAAACAAAATAGTCCGTATGGATCTCAATGCAAACATGTATAATATAAGTTTCTTTAATAAAGTCCGAATGAAAGAAATAAATACTAATCAAAGTTTGGTAATCTCTTCATTTGTCCTTCGCGTTTGATTTCAAAGACACAGGTTAACCTAATATATGTATAACATATGTATAACAAACACGCGTACATGTACATATATCAGGATTGCTTCCTTGAGTTGATAATAAGTTCATATATCTGTCATCTCGCTTTCAATTTCTTGCACTCGATTTTGTTTTTAATTAAGATTTTTCCCCAAGTTTGTCAATGCTTGCAACGCATGACATTCTGAGATTGGCAATTAATAAGTCTGCATATGTTTACGAAACTTCAAATATAATGTTCGTAATCAAAGCTAAATGCTATTTCTGAACTTAACTGTTCGCGAATTTAATAAATTGGCATGCTTCGCTTTGATTTAAGACATTGATGTGTTCTAGATCGAAGACCGTTGGTAATTTCAATTTAGTATTATAACTGAAGCCATCACTTCAATTACAAGACGTCGAACCCATATGGTTAATATAATTTCGACGTGTAGTGGTAAAATGATAACAAATGTGCATTTTCATATGCATATGATACTAGATTAATAGTTATGATTGCTTTGTGTTCCAATTAATAACTGTTTTATAGTGCTTTTTTATAACCCAATATGTGTGTCTCTAAACCAGCGTTATTTATAGACAGAAATGTATTCAGTTAAGTTATGAAAACACTTTGTTTTGTTTTTTGTCAGAAAAGCCAATAATATCTAGGGCAGAACATATCGAAAGGAAACTTAATATGTCCTTTATCTGATGGAATTGATACTTGTAGCAAGCGTGTGATGTTAGACGCAACATCAATTACATTGTAATTAACAATTAACGAACACGTGGATCAAATTATGTTTTTTTGCCAAGTGTTTAAAGTGTCTACAATAATCTATGCTTCACATCAAACGATTTCATAACTTGTGTGTTACTTAGTCGCGAGGAAGTTCTAAAGATGTGTGGTTATTTATTGTTTTTAAATGGTTTTTAAATATAGTTTAAAATGCTCTTAATGTGTAAAGTACCGTTCACTACTTGCTAAAAATCAAAGTAGCATTAATAGTAGTAGTTATAGTAGGAGCAGGAATAGCAGAATAGTAGCAGCGTAATATTTGTAGTGATAGTGATAGTGGTAGTAAAGCGGTAGTGGTGGCAGCGGTATTGTTGGAGGCAGTGCCGATGACGGTAGCGGTAGCAGTGGCAGTGGCATTGGTAGTAGTAGTAGTAGTAGTACAGGTATCAGTAGTAGTAGTAGTATCAGTAGTAGTAGTAGAAGTAGTAGTAGTAGTAGTAGTAGTAGTAGTAGTAGTAGTAGTAGTAGTAGTAGTAGTAGTAGTAGTAGTAGTACTAGTAGTAGTAGTAGTAGTAGCAGTAGTAGTAGTAGTTGTTGCTATTGTAATAGTAGTAGTAGTAGTATTTGTTCTTGTTGTTGTTGTTAATGTTGTTGATTTTGTTTTTGTTCTTGTTTTTCGTGTAGATGCTTTTGTTGTTGTTGTTGCTAATACCACATGTATAATTGTTCTCATGTTTTGCCTAAAAATATATCATTTTTTACTTGACTATGCATATTGATCATATACACCTTTGAGTCCACCACGCATTTTACGTATACATAGTCCTCAAACGTGTATTTATCCTAAAGTCAAAAGCTTCAGCGTGGAGTGCACAATAAACTAAAATACAATTCGATCTCAGTTTGATCTATTTTGATGACTTTCGGTAAGGTAAGGAAGATGTTTCGACATTAAATCGGACTTGTTTTCGTATTATTGGAAAACGTCATTAATGTATCAACTGCAAAACCTAAAGCAGTTGGACTAATATAAAACATTATACAAAGCAAAAATAAATAATAAACATGAATGACTTCGCCGCGATACAAACATACGACTGCCGGCATCAAAAGTCTTTCGCGCAAACGGTCATTCTGACTGACAATCATGATGCTGAATTTTAACGCTATGTAAGTGATACACGCGTTCTCAAAATACCGATGAAAAACGTTGCAAATGCTTTATAATTGAAATCATTAATGCATTATTGTGTTGTTTTTTTGTTGGGATATACGACCAAAAAAACCCTGAAAATTGTTGATTTACTAATCTGTAAACAATACCCTTTAAATACAATTGCGATTTGGCAAAACACACGTTTTCATCTGCCAAATCTATATGAGTTAGACGGAAATTAAAATGTACGACTGGAACATTTCACTAATTACATGTATACGAGAATTGCCTTTAGTGTGAATCTGTAACACGCAAATCCATACGACTCACTATCCATCAAATTACCAAATGTCATTCATATCTCAAGGTAAATATAAAGTAGGCTACATTTGTAGCATCGCCCAGTTTTGGTTCTAGTCCCATGGTGTCCTCGCTCTTGTTTATTTCTGTGCAAACTCGAATTTAAATATAACCACCTGATACTGTTATCACTTTAATATATGCATGAAGCTGTAGAACTTAGTATATCTTACTGACCACTAAATAGTCTTAAAGCAGCAAACTAGAAATATGTTAATAAACAAAATCTTTGCGGAAATCGTTGAGAATGGACATCTTACAGATCAAAATACAAAAACACCGCATTGCAATCGGTACAATAAAAACGTTCTGGTAACTTTGTATAGTTATCTGTATGCGATAGCTGGTGATGACTCTGGAGTAAATCAGCATGTACATTAGTGTATATTCTGTTTGTACCAAGCCTTTTCGAAAGCAGACTTTATAAAATGCCTTTCGTAAATAAGAAACATATTCCAATCGAATACACGTCATTAACGTTCATTAGAACAAATGCCAATTTAAGATGCATAGAACTATACCAACAAATGTACTAAACGTAGATGTGTGGGTTCAAATTTTACACACAATGTACAGGTCTTTGTTTCTCCAGATGTTTCATTATAAAACACTTAGCTGTTTATTGTTGTTGTTGATATATGATTTTAATAAAACAATTTATCACATGCTATACCTTGTTTCCCGTGTGATACAACCATTACGAATATTTCTATCTTACACATGTGTAAGATAACATATTTTACACATGTGTAAGATAACATTTTGAGCGTTTTTATTGGCTACATATTCTTTGACTGACCAATCGGATGACGTTATTTTGGTGAAATGACGTCGTCAACATGAAATGACGTCACGTCAGTACACAACTTTTTGGATTTATCAACATGTTTTGGTAAAATTTGAAAGTTTTTATTTCGTTTGAATGCATGTAATAAAAAAGACCTGACACTCGTTGTCATTTTATACCATATTTTATTAAACTCGTCCAGGAAATTCGTTAGTAAGATCGCCAAAGGCTCGCTTACTAACAAAATTCCTGAACTCGTTCAAATAAAATATGGTATGAAATGACAACTCGTGTCAGATCCTATATATTGGTTTAATGTGTAGTTTTGTTGTGTTTATATTAGGTAATAATAATAATTGAATACTCATCAAAAACTTTATTGTATGTAAATGTTTCCTCAAATTTAATATTTCAAATCTGTTAAGTTGTATTTATCAAACTTACTTTGACTTTAAACGATTACAATATCTCGTGTGGGGTGAAAAAAACAATGATAAACGTGTTGTACTCATCATCTTCAACCTGTTAGTTTAAACATATTTTATTTCTTGAACACATATGTACAGTAAATATACAGTTACACATGAATCACGAGTTCAGAAAATGGATCAGAACGGAAGATAAAATCTTATATGGTTCTTCTCCATGTGCATGCACGTATGTAACATTACTATTAGTGGCAGTGATGTGTTAGAATATATATACATGTATTGAAATTGATTATTAGACAGAGATATAGGATACTACATGTTGCTGGAAAAAAAAACGCTTAGAGAGTGGGGTGGAGGGAGGATTCGACAGGGAAGAGGTTGGAACATCAGAAAGAGAAGGCATGAGAGAAAGAGGCTCGAGTAAAAAGGAACAGTTTGACATGAAGTAAGTTTTCCGCAGTGACAGGGACCTAGGTTTCAAATCGTTTACTAGATTTAATGTACAAATGAACTGCGTCAAAGATACGGGTGTTTTTATCATAGTCAATGTGTTCATCTCCATATAGAATAGTGTTAAGCGTTGGGAATGTCAGTGGAGATATTGAATTGATAAGAACTTCTCGTTGTTGCCTAAATAAGTTACATTCCAAGAAATAATGGAAAGCTGATTCGACTGCACCACAGGTGCATAGGGGTGATTGAACAATATTGCATATATGAAGATGTTGATTTAATGAGCTGCAATTAGTTCTGAGTCTGGAATGGAGCATTTGTTGTCGTCTTTCACCATAGTAATATAATAAATTAGGTTTAGTATTCTCATTAACGTTAGCAAGCTTCAGTTTAAAGATGCTAAGTGAATCAGCGTTACGTATTTCTAGAGGAAGGTTATTCCATTCCATAATTGTTGAGGGTACAAATGAATTTGAATATGTAGTTGTGCGGGTTGTCACATTTCTAATATTTGCACCATTTCGCAAGGGATAAGGGTTGTTAAATCCGACGGTATCAGGTATTATAGATTTAAGATATGTTGGCGTTAGATTTGTGGTAATTTTATACATGAGAGTGAGTTTATGTTTTTGGCGCCGCATATGTAGTGTTTCCCACCCAACCTCTTTGTATAATTCATTGATCGAGACCAGTTTGGTGCAACCCGATACAATTCGTGCAGCTTCAGTTTGAATTTTTTCTAAATCATCTTTTTCAAATTGACAGCAATTATCAAATACCACATCTGAGTATTCGATAATAGGTCTTATGAACGAGAAGTATATAATTTCCAGAACTTTTCTATCAAGAGTATGTTTAAGACGACGCATTATGTTCAATCGTGTCCATGCTTTGTCTTTAATATATAAAATGTGTTCGTGCCAGGAACAGTCATGAGCTAAATGGACTCCTAAATGTTTATGAACATCGACTTCTGGAATGGGTGCGTTTTGCATTGTTAGGGTTGGGTGTATTGGTCTGGTTTGCTTTCTTGATATTATTAAAGATTCTGACTTTGCAGGATTAAAATTTACCAACCATTGTTCAGCCCACGTATTTATTTGATCAATATCGGCTTGCATTATTGATGCTGTCTGTTCAGGAGAATTTACTATCATATAGAGACTTGTATCGTCTGCAAACAAGTTTACGCACGAGCGAATGTTCGTGACAATATCATTTATATAAATTAAAAACATCAACGGACCCAGAATCGAGCCTTGGGGGACACCGGCAGATATATGTGCAAAACGAGATTCGGCGCCGGGAAGTACAACTTTTTGTTTCCTGTACGACAGGTAGTTATTTATCCATTTTAGCACGTCACCTCTGATACCAGCAGAGTGAAGTTTGTACAGTAGTCCGTTGTGCCAGACTTTATCAAAGGCCTTACTTATATCAAAGAAAACTACTCTTACTTCGAGGCCATTGTCAAGGGCTTTACAGAATTTGTCATAGATGTATGTTAGTTGATTGACGGCAGAATCGCCTGGAAGAAATCCGGACTGGGAAGGTGTAAAAAACGAGTTTCCTTGTAGAAAATTGAATATATGCTTATATAGAATCCTTTCAAAAACCTTTTCAAGAGTGTTTAGCAAAGATATAGGTCGGTAGTTAGACGTCAGTGATGGGTCACCTTTTTTAAAGACGGCGCACACGAGTGCAATTTTCCACGAATCAGGCATTTTACATTGGGTAAGACTAGCATTAAAAAGATCGCAAATTGGGGTTTTTAACTGATGCATCGATTCACGCAAGATTCGATTATCAATCCTATCAGGACCTAACGCTTTACCCAATTTCAAATTTTTAAAAGCGTCTAATACTTCGTCGGGCGTAATAACAATTGATTGGATGATATGTTCACATGAGTTATGGTTTGATGGAACTTCTTTATTTGTGTCATCTATATAAGATTGTTTAGCGAAGTATTCATTGAGCATATCAGCTTTTTCATTATCTTCTGTAATAACAACGCCCGTTCTTTCATCACGTAGAGATGGAATAGGTTTATGTTCATTTGGCGAAAAAAATTGTCTTAAAATTTTCCACCAGTCTTTTGAGGTTCCATTGAATGATTTTATTTTTTGACTAAGATTTTCAATGTATTGTGTTTTAGCCTTACGTATAAGAGAGACAACATTATTTCGTACAGTTCGAAATTTTGCCCAGTGAATTTGCGAGCCAGATAGTTTAGCTTTGTGATATAATCGTTTTCGTTTACGTATATTCAATTTGATGGAGTTGTTCATCCACGGAGCATCTCCTGTCCTAATACAAACATTTTTATTTGGGATTGACTTTTGTGCAGCATCAGTAATAGCGTGCGTAACGTTTTCTGTATATTTATTTATATCTTCATCTACTAGATTATCCCATATTACACCTGAAAGTAATGTTCGTAATTTTTCGTAGTCGCCTAAATCATAGCGCCATATTGGTCGAGTAAAGCTTTTGCGAACAGGTTTATTGTGCTGGACAAAGCCAAATACTGGACAATGATAACGTATGTTTTGGTTAAGGAATGGTTCGCCAGTACCGGATGAAACAATAGAATCGGGGTTACTAACAAATATAAGATCAATCACAGATGTAGAGTGTTCTGTATAATGTGTTGGTTCGTATATTAGCTGTGTGAAATTATTTTGAGTACATAATCCTTCAACTTTCCGCGCGGTAAGTGGTGCACGTGTGTTAAGATTGAAGTCGCCGGTAACAATTATATCATGAATGCCTGTGTCAGTGGCTAATCCAAATGAAATTTCTATAAGGTTCATATATGATGTGTCAGCGTTTGGTGGACGGTACACAACTCCAAATAAAATTGATTTGTTTTTGCATAATTTTAGTTCGAGCCAAATACACTCTAGTCCGTTTGGTTCGAGGTCTTCTCTTCGTATGTATGTCAGAGATTCATTAATATAGATCGCTACTCCACCGTGTGGATCTAATGGCCTATCTTTTCGGACGGGTAGGTGATAACCATGAAAAGAAATTTCGCTTGAGGAGGTTGCACTAGATAACCACGTTTCAGTAAAGCATATAACGTCGAATGAGTTCAAGCTTGAGTAAAGAAGATCTGTTTTGTTGGAAATACTTTGTACATTGTAATGGACAAATGAGAACAAATGTTTCATAGAATTCAGGATACCAGAACTTTCTGAAACACTCACAGTAGAGGCCGAACTGATATGTGAATTAGCTGACAAAGGACCAGGGTTTGGATGTATATCTCCTGAACGGGATAGAATTATACGTAGGTATAGGCTAAACGTGAGCACGGATAATATGACAATCAACTGTATTGAGAATCTCACATTGGATTGTGACTGTTGTAGCTTTTGGCATACGTAAAGGTATGGTGTTCGATAAATGATGATTGATTATTGGTCATCGTAATATGGTATTTAATAGATACGAAAAATAGTGTGTTAAAAAATGTACACAGGGCAAATAGCAAGTGTGTTAGTAAAGGAAACGCAGTTCGTGGTCTGTAAGATGACATGACAGCGTTTACACGGGGTTTGTTGTGTTTGATCATCATGAGATGGAGCTGATGAGAACAAGGAAGGCCTGAAACACTGTCAAGTTGTCGTTGAATTTACACGAATGGGTTTTTACATAGAATAAATTGCTACCTGGATATCTGTCACGTGCAAAGCTTTTAGGGGGAGTCGGAGAAAAAGATAGAATAGAGGGAATGAATAAGAATAAGAAAACGAACATAAACATAACTAAGAGTTTAAACAGTGTCGAACTGTGGAGTTTGAATAGCACATAAAGATGATCATTACATAGTTCAATCAATCATGTCTAGTATACACAGGTTATCTTGGAGTAATAAAAAAGGAAGTAGGAGATAAGAAACTGCAAACGTTGACAAAAACCCGTGTCAGAAAAATTAAGATTGCTGACATCTTATTGTACCTACAAGGAGAAAGAATGTAAACATGTATACGATGATTCAAGGAAATCAAATTAACGTATAAAAATGCAATTGGCTAACATGAGTACGACCATGTATACTTTTGACAATAACATTGTATTGCACAGTTAAAGACAAACAAACATGATATGCAGTTGTAAAACGATACGATATGGGGCATTCACGAGGATTTGTTGGATGGTCATTCAAGTAGCCACTGAATGTGTATGTAAATAGCCTGGGGTTCGTGACAGTTATTTTAATACAACTTTCTACACCGTACAAAATAGTTCGACACAACACGGGGTTTATAGCTTTCGGTTTATTTGAACACTTCCAGATCAGACTGACTGTTGATTAAACCTGTTACATATGTTTTCCATTACAAACAGAATTTAAACAGTTCGCGCCAGTTTTATTACTTAAAACTTGGCTTTAGGACCGGAAGATGCTAGGAAATAAACCTTTGAATGGCAATAAATTGTCTGTTAGAGGGTTTATTACATATTCCTAGTTATGATAATCAAAAGCAAATCCATAACAATCCAATCATGTATAAACGCGCGGGCGGCTTTAGCCGAGTTTTACACAGACGATTAACACCGAATGGAATCTGGATGCAGTTGAGTATTGATTTCATTGTATTTTGTCTTGATTAATAAATTCCAATTTTATTTCATTTTACTATTTAAAATGTTCTGAACCCAAATGAACCAAATTTTAAAATCTGTACAGTTTTTTTTTTATTAATATTTGTTTTCAATTTGTTAAAAAAATTAACATGAATGAATTAATCATTCATGTTGATAATAATTTATTGATAATTTATTAACGAGCTAAGTTACCTGTTAAGAAAAGTTGAATCTATATTTCAACGAGTCTCCATCTAGTAAGACTCTGATGTATCTCAACAATAGGTAATTCTTCCAGTAAATAATAACATGGCAGCAACAGAATGTTATGGAAAGTTTCAAGTTTGTTTTTCTTTAAATAAGGTCTCTATTTTTGTTATAGATACAAATGATTATTATGCTATAATAACACATATCTTATCATCACGTTTAGTCGATGATAAACATTTAAATAACGCTATTATTATCACACAAATAAAGCCACAGGATTGATTACAAATTTTGATACTACGTGTACACGTTCCGCAATTAGTTGTTTTATTTCTTCATGTCATTAATATGTTTAAGACGCTAGAGTGATATCCGTTTAGATATTCATCTGCTGCGGTCGCCATAATTATCATATTATTTGTTATTTGAGTCCTTTTTTCGCGCACGCTATAATTCATGTAATATAAATACCACTTCAAGTGATGGAATAATGGACCTTATGAAAACCATATCAAGTACAATAAAAAACAGTAGTTTATGACGGAGATAACAACTAAATAAATAAACAATAGCCAAATGCTTACATTTACGCATCCGACCTACACAGAACATTACTGATAAATGTATGCTATTACCATCGCTGCAGCAAACAGTAAGACAAGTGTAGTTTGAACGGTTGAACGCTTTTGCACTTTACGGTTTTATCACTAATTGTAGCATCATGATCGAACTATATCATTTAAGGGTGTCTGACACATTGCCTATTTTATTTATCAGTTATAGCTCGGTCGTGTTGCTAACCGCTATAATAACCAGACTCACATCGTTGATTCGAAAATAAGTCATAACAGATTGACATTCTAAAACCTTAATAAATTGGCACCTGAACAATGTTCATAATCTTCAGTTTCATTCAGACGAAGCAGCAATCGTTTTGTTGTATAACAAACCTGTTACAATAATTGCCCCATTGTAATTATATTTTACTTAACTATTTCGATATATTGTGTTGCATCGTGCGATGGAAAAGAACTGATGTTTCCATTTGTATAAGTCTTTCGCAAAGACAGCTTTCTAACTTTATTTTGTCTCTGGGAAAGAAAGAAAAACCGCTTTAAAACCGCTACAATGATGCAGTTTTTTTGCGGCTTAATGGTAATCAAAAATGTTATAATTGATCTAACAAAAGTCCATAAATTCGAATGGTTCAGCATATTGTTTTGGAATGGAAGCATCCTCTAGACAAACGCAACCGTATTCCATTTACGTATTGCATCACAGAAACGAACTGTTCCTTACAGCCACGTACTATTAGCCAACATATTATACAGGAAGACGATGAATATTGTACTTGAGATACTTGATAAAGAAGACGGATTTCAACTTTTATTGAACTATTCTGATGGGGATTTTTAGTGTAATTTCGTATACAGTATAGTTTTGCAGCCTTTGCAGGGCATCGGTTTGTGTTAAATGCACGGTATTGCATTAAATTGTATTGTTTAACATTACTGAGTTTTATTGAATTATGTTGTGCTTGGTTGGGTTTTTTTGTGCGACGAAATTGACACATCGTTTCATATTATATATTAGAACGTATAATTTGTTTTATATATTATTACAATAAATGTTTTATCAATGACATTAATTCAGTTTATTGAAATAAGCTAATTTATGTTGAATACATGAATATTATGTATTAAACTGTGCAACTCATCGCAATATTAAGCAATATGACATATATCGGTTTATTGCTAAAATGTATTAATTACATCATGATTGACAGTACGTTAATGTGGTTGCTATAATTATATCTCTTCATATCGTAGCCAATCTAAATGTAGCATTTTAATGGGATTGGTTGTAATTCTATATCTTTTAAAAGTACTCACTAGTTTGAATAAAAATTCCGTGCCATACAAAATACAATATAATATGTATGCATTTATAGGAACATTTAAAAAGTACTCTATAGCATGAAATAAACATACCATGCAATACAAAATAACATATAATATGCCTGTCATCTATAGGCAAATGTAGCACCTACCTCGGAATAGGCAACATACTTAGTGTATCTATTTACGAACAAATATTGATCAACAACATAATACATGTACAAAGAAAATATTCAAAACTAGGAATAATTATTGTGAACACTTACATTAAGCTCACTAAAGGCATTGATTTATATAAGCATTCTTGTTTCTTATGTCAATAACCTCAGCACGTGTTACATGTTCCTATCGGATCAACTTGATTGATGAAAAAGAGATGTATCATGTTTGATAGATTTCCGTTAAATGCTCATACTAATGTTAACGACTGGAAACATTTGTACAAAGCGTGTGTCAGTTTTGCTCAAGAAGCTAAAGTGGATATTAGTGGCTAGCCTTTCATTGAGTTTAGTGGCATCATGCAAAGAATATATATATATATATATATATATATATATATATATATATATATAACCCAATAAAATGATGTTTTTTTATTTGCTGTTGGTATATGACAACTTTTAATATATAATGCTTTTAAATCAATTTATATATAAACTTCCCTACTATTATAATTATTGATAACTGTACTGCACTATACTGTACTATACTATTCTTTACTATAATATGATAACTTATTATATAATTTAAATGTATATTATATAATAGTGTACGAATATGGATGGAATCCCCAAAAAACATCAAAACTTAAATCCTGAGTTAGTCGAAATAGGAATGAGTGTTTTTCTCTCTCAAAATTAGTAAATATCTATTTTGTGTTGTTCACGCAATGCAACCATAACGCCCTCCGTGCATTTTTGAATTCCCTCACTACTATATGTGTTGTTCTGTATTTTATTGGTATATCACGTTGTAAAAGGCTATTGCATGGCTACTCTTCTTACATCAAGGATCACAAGTTGTTAATAGTTTCTTTTTTCCTGGAGGTGAAGGCGTTTCAAACCCGTGTGCATTATCAACGCAGGATAAGTATTAATAATCCGACGTGTAACCTCAACACTGACGGTGGATTATTATAACGACATTAGTGTGTTCATTTTTGTCTGTTCCTTTTGTATCAACCGATAAAACTGTTGAACCGATAATTTTGGAAAAGTGGTATTATGCCTTGTCACACTCTTACCATATATTACGTAATAAAAACATTTTAGGATTACATACAATTTATGAATTAACACGGTGAAAAACTTTCAATTTGAAATATACAATTAAATTGTTTGACAAGAACACAAAGCCCTGTTTAACAGTTTATGATATTTGTGAAAGAGCCCTTGTAACACCTTCCTTGTACAAGCAGTATTATCGTTAAGTGATGAGTGCGCATGCGTCAGCGCGGCAGGTTGAAAAATTTTCAGTAAAGAAAAATTAACTATTTTAGTAATAATTATATGTTCTAAAGATATTTTGAATGGTAAAAAATGTGCAATATGTTCTTTGGATTTTAAATGCCTCGTCAACGCAAAAGAGTTCACCAGAGACAGTACAAGTAAGTTTACAAAAGACAAAGAATCCGCATATATCGAAAGGCAAGATGGCGGATTATGGGAACTGCGTAAACAATGCCTCCACATCGACACCACGTAACGCTATGCAATTGCCACAAATGAACGGATCATTCTTTCAGGCAAGTCAACCTTTCAATACAATGACTCCGCTACAATTTAATAACGGTAACCAATTTGTGAACGCGGCTTCACCCGGGTACAGTCAATATCATACACCCGTTACCCCAAACATGATGTATTCACAGCCAAATACAGATTTTGCCGGAATGTTAAATTTGCTCCTAAATAAGGTGAACATTATGGATAAAAAACTTACTAAGTTAGAAAGCATACAATCGGCGGTGAATACACTCACTGTGAAATGTGAAGGGATGGACAAAAAAAAACTCACAAATTGAAAGCAACATTTCGGAAATATAACAAAGCCGCCAATTTGACAGTGATATGCTAGACAGTTTAAATACAAAACAGAAGGAAATCGATTTGCTCGCTGGACGATTAAAAGCAAATGAAAATCGCATGCATCATGAAGTAACGGATTTGAAATGCCGCTGTATGCGGGACAATCTGATGTTCTATAAACTACCAGTGTGTAAGGGCATTGTTGCAATTCACTTCAAGGATGTGCTCTACCGTGACATTCCGGCACTTGGCTACGCCCTCTGCAACCTGATACAATTGATTAGGAGCAGAGTACCATTGACCTGGCGCACGGAAGTAGGGGGCATCTGCCTCGAGAAGAAGTTTGCTTTCATCCAGTGTACGCAAAGCCTCAGACTGATCAGGACTGAATCCCACAACATTTCGGTTGTAACTTAAACAACTGTTAGTGAATGCTGCTAACCACTTGTTAGCCACGAAACAATGACATGGGATCTCTGAGTCCTTGCTATAGGACTCAGAAGGTGCAGGAGAAGAAGGTAGGCATCCACTTCACTGTCACCAGGAGCGCCACGACAGTGAACCACCACCACATGGCGGTCACTTATCGTGTGCAGCATGGCTCGACCAAGTCATTCTGGCGTGACCACTGCTTATCAGACATCGAGTGATCCAAACCTAACTCCCCAAAACCCACTACCCAATCACATTGTAGCAGATAGCGAACTCAGTCTAGTGCGTCATTTATTCGCGCATTACTCATGGAGGAGTTCTCAGGGTGTAGCCCGACCACCAATCCAACATTGGATGGCAAACCAGACATTTCTTGTGGGGACGGAAAGGTATTGGGATCACAGAAAATCCCAATACCACCCACTAAATTTACACGCTGGTGATCCTCCACCTGCCCCAGTTCCATTAATTAATCAACCGGCATGCAAGGGACCTGAGCCACATGTCTCAATCGATCAATATGACAATGGGTGTCAAAGGCTACCGGAAGACTCATATCAGGCTGCAACTGGATTCCAGAAGGACAGGGCAAAATCGAAAGCCAATAGTTCCTGTCTTCTGGTTGGAGGATTGCGGCTAGAATAACAAGAACACGCCAGTGGATCATTGTGGCAGGGGAGTTGGCAGGCGACAAAACAAATTGTTGAGGGACCGGAACCCCCAAGTAGTTGCTTACCGCTACCATCGCTTGCCTACTGTCAGGTGAGACTCGAACACCCGCCAAAGGAGCTAGGACCCTTTGTCGGTTGACGAGGTCTACCAACTCAAGCAGTGTACAAGGACGCCTTAGCAACCAGGTAGCCACCTGAGTCAGTGCCATTACTCGACCTTCACCACTGACGCATCATTACAGGGAAGACGGTCATTAAATATACCTGGGATGTGGTACCTAAAAGCATGTACCCGCGGAACATCTTGCCCCGCAAGGGTACAGCCAGGCACACAACAGCCCATGTGAGCAGGCATTTCCTGTCTGTCCAACCTATTTCGAACTTGACCCACATACACAATCATGGTGGCCACTTCAGTGCACGGATCAGCCAATTGAATAAGTTTGGCCGATAAAGTGGGGAGATGTGAAACATCTCTACAAACAACACCTGTTTCACTCATACGTGGAATGGGAATTCCTACTAGGGAGTTATTGCATGATGGCTGAGACGCCGAGTGCGATGGACAGTCATCATGGGCAAAGGGGACAGGTATGCCGACAGACGACCGCTGCCTTTTCCTGAAACGCGGAGATAGGCGGACAGTTTCTTAGCTATTACAGCTGGGTCTTTCCATGGAGAACAGAGTTTGCGACATTTGCCCTTTTTGATGGCTGTATCCAACAAATAGACAATATCACCAACCGTATGGTCGCAACAAGACTCTCATATCGTAATTTATTTTCATGTATTTAAGTGAAGTTTTTAAAGTATCTCTAGCTACAGAGTGTGCCCTTTGAATGTTTTCAGTAAGGTCCCTAACATATTCGTGTTCAGTCTGATTTGTGCTGTACATTGGGAAACATTAATTGTGCAGGGGTGTTCACCTCACGGCCAAGCATCAGCCGGTTAGGTGTATAACCAGTGCTGCGATTTACTGAAGCCCTGATGGCATCAGCAATCTGCTGCACTTACATGTCCCATTTGTCTTGAGACTTACCGAGTAAACATCTAATAGCATCCATAAGAGTTCGGTTAAATCTCTCCACATGACTATTAGCAGAAGGTCGATAGGGAGTGGTTCGGGACTTATGAATTTGTAGAGTTTTGTATAGTCATTCGAAAAGTTTACTCTCAAAGTTTCAACCCTTATTGGTTCTCTTTCTACTTTTGTTGTTTTATATTGCATCCAATTGCATTAACAAAATACATACATATTGTTCTTGTTGCAAAATTCTGGCTTAGTATTTTTAGTGTTTTTGCTTGTTTTGTGTGTTTCGTTTGATTGCGTTTCAGGTCTTCATAGGTAAGTATATAGTTGTTCTAGTAGTTATTACTTACCCCTCCCACTCATGGCCAAATTTAAAGCTAATTTCGCAACGGATGAAGAATTTCGTGTTCTTCCTGGGATTGGTGTTAAGCGGGCAGCCCTCTTAGTTCAGAAAAATATGGTGAGCTTAATGAGGAGCTGCTCTCCATTGTGGTTGGCGGTCCTGTCCCTAAAGCTGTAGTAGAGATGGTAGACGTCTTCCATACTGCTCAGGGTGAAGAGGTTTCCTTACAAGCTGTGAAAGGGGAGGATGTTGATGGCATCTATTATTTTCGGGATATTGTTAATGCTCCCACTAGTGAGAAGCGACTGCATGCGGTCTCAATGCTTGATCAGCGTACAGAATTGTACTCCACGGTAGAGCATTCGTATTCCTCAGTCGAAGATGTCCCAAAACAGCTTCAATATTTGCCCAAGCTCCCAAGTTCCCAGATGTCCATTAATAAACATCAAAACAGCTCTAACACACACACTATGAGTCGAACTAAGTTACCTAAAAGGGGCACTGAGGCAACTGTGAATAGAAATGCATAACAAGTTCGCACAAAATATCGTCAAAAGTGCCCAAATGGAGAATACTGGCAGAGGTATTACTGGTTCTCGTCGTCATACACGACGGTGCAAACCTCTGTCGGGTTCTCGTTCACGTGACTCCTCAGAACACGGGTAAAATGCACGGAGTTCGGGCAATACAAGTCATATACGCACACAGCGACATGGCTCTTGCTCGAGCTCAGGGTCATATGACCGGTCACGTGATAGGTCACGTAATGATTACAAATATAGGTCACATAGACGTCCACACCAATATTTGTCACGTAGTAGCACATCAAGTGACTATTCGCAATCAAGGTCCAGGTTAGTTGGGCGACATAAGAAGCACTACTCAAAGTACCGTGATTTACAAAGGTACAAGTCAAGTAAGTCTATGTCAAGGTTTGACTTTAGTGACTCATCAAGCGATTCTGACGCTATGTCCGATCATGGATATCATGCTAGTCAGCATGGCAATCCATAGCGGTTGCCTAAAAATTTGCGCTTTGATGGGAAGGGGAGTTGTTTGGCTTTCAAACAGAAATTTGACAGTTATCGAAAAGTAGGTCGGTGGACTGATCGCGAAAGTCGGGACTACCTTGATTGGTGCCTGGACGGCAAGGCTCTAGACTTTTTTTGCCATCTCCACTAAAATGGGTGATAACTAAAGTTTCAAGCAAATTATGCGACAATTAGAAGGTCGATTTGGGGCCAAAGAACTACCTAAGCCCAGTCGTGCTAAGTTCGAGCAAGCTTCTCAAAAAGCGGATGAAGCGCTTGAAGACTGGACCGACCGTGTCTTAACTTTGGCGACCCCTGCGTTTAGGCACCTCCCTGAGAAACACTGTACTCGGGGGGCTATCTCTAAATTTTCCAAGGTTGCATTGATAAAGAGGCCAGTACGCACGCCTGTGTTGAGCAACCGCGTAGCATGCAAGAAGCTCTTGACAAAGTCCGCCATCACCAGGACATTACTCAGGCAATTGATGGTAAACGTCCAAACCGCCAAAAAGGGGATGCTTCTGTCAATGTCGTCCAAACTGCATCTTACGCACGCTTGTCCCAATTAGAGGAAGCAATTATTCAGCTCACTAAACAACTTGAGAAAGAAATGTGCCCAAAACTGAAAAAAAATAGCCCAAGCAGCTCCACCTAAAAAACGTTCCTTTTTACCATGTGTAGAGTGCTATTTCTGTCACAACATATTTCACCTGCAGAAAGATTGTAGAAAATTCAAACACTATATTGAGGAACAAACACAAGTTGATAAGACTACTATTAAGGAACCTTTAAACTCTAGAGGGCCGGAGGTGAAGGTCCCACCCCGGAGCCCAAAACAGTAAGAGGCCATACACTTAAGCAACATGTAGAAGGTTCAGTAACAGAAACTGTGTTATCGAATGGTCGAAACTCAGTTCCAGTTAGCTTAACTGAGAACGTATGCGTATATGTGGTATGAGCTGGGTCATCATCAGTTAATGTTGTCATTGGCAACCTACCGGTTTAGGCAAGGGTAGACTCCGGTGCGGAGGTCTCTACCCTGTCTTCAGTTGTATACAATCAATTAAAACGACAACAGGGTAAGGTTCGAGATGTTAATATGCAACTAGTTCCTCCTAACTCAGTGGTCAGGGTAGAGTGTTGCATAAAAACGCCCATGAATGACTACTATTTAGAACCTTGTCAGGGTTTGAAACTTGTTGTGCCACGTATTGTCAGAGCTTCAAATGAAACACCACTTGTTTGCTTTGTCAATCCGTCCGACAATTTCCAAACCCTGAAGCGAGGTAAACAAGTAGGAATTGCGCATGAGACGTTTGAAGTAATTGATGTTCCCCAAGCTTCAGAAGGTATTCCCCTAAATCCTTTGGCCAGCTCCAACGTTGAAACTAGCAATCTTAACGCTGTGAACACAAGTTTAATTGGTAGAAAGATCAAAGACACAAGAGGTGTAAACGTTTCAGTCAATGATAGTGGCAAAAACTGCGCTAGTATTGACACTAGTATTAATAAGGGTAAACCTGGTCTTCCTACACTTCCTGAACACCTGAAAGAGGCATTTCAAGTTTCCAAGGAAAAGCTTACCAAATGTAGTCTGATAAGCTCTCTAAGCTACTCAGTGAGTATGCTGATATATTCGCAGAGAGCGAATTTGACCTTGTAAACTTCACTAGCATTGAACATACCATTGATACGGGCGATGCGAAACCTGTGAAACAGCGCATGCGCCGTACCCCAACATGTTTTGTAAATGAGGAAGAAGCTCATGTACAAAAAAATGTTGGACGCTGGAATCATACAGGAGTCAGCGTCTGAATGGGCATCGGCTCCAGTGCTTAACCGTAAACGCGACGGATCTGTACGTTGGGGCATCGATTACCGTGCTTTGAATAATGTTACCGTCAACGACACGTTTCCACTTCCTCTTGTAGAGGATTGCATGGATACACTGTCTGGTAACATATGGTTGTCGAAGGTAGACGCCAACTCGGCATACTGGCAGGTGAAAATCAGTGAGCCAGATAGAAAGAAATCCGCGTTTGTCACCAAATATTGGCTGTTTGAGCATGTAAAAATGGGTTTTGGGCTCACGAAAGCGCCGGCAACATATGCCCGCGTTGTGAACCTTTTACTTCGAGATCTGACATGGACAACGGTCTTAGCGTCCCTCGATGACATCCTGGTGATGGGAAAGTCATTTGAGGATCACCTAAACAATCTTGCAGAGTCCCTGAGTAGGTTCCGTATACATGGATTACTCAGAACTACAAAATGCATATTTTTTCAACAAGAAGTTGAATTTTTGGGTAGAATGGTGGGTGGTATTAAGTTCTGGATGTCACAAAGTGATATTCAAACTGTAGCTGAATGGCCCACACTACTTTGCTCAAAGTACGTTGAAAGACTTTTGGTCTTTGCAAATTACCATAGAATGTTTATATAGAACTTGCTCAGCCAGTGTATAACTTCACAGGCAAAATTATGTTTAGGCGGTCACAGAGAGAGCTAGAAGCGTTTGAAACATTACGTCAGGCCTTGGTACAACCACCCGTTCTGGTACAACCACCTGTCCTGGCGTTGCCAAACGGTGTCGATCCGTTCATCCTTGACACTGACGCTTCAGGCTCTGGTATTGGTGGTGTTCTTAGCCAGTTTCAGGATGGACAAGAGCGTGTCATTGCGTATAGCAGCTTTTCTCTCACACCTGCGCAGAAAAAGTATTGCACCACCAGAAAAGAGCTGTTGAGCATCATACGTTTCACACGACAGTTTAAGTACTATATGTTGGGTCGTGTGTTCACAGTCCGTACCAACCATTCAAGTCTAACTTGGTTGCTCAAATAACAAGACCCTCAAGGACAATTGGCTAGATGGCTGGAGAGCTCGCACAATACCACATGGTGGTACAGCATAGGTCAGGGATTAAGCATGTAAATGCTGACGCTCTATCACGAATTGCTCCTGCACTGTCTCATTGTCCATCATTTGTCACATGTATTAAGCCCAAAGATTTACCTTGTGGGGGTTGTCACTATTGCACCAAAGCAGACCAATAATGGGGTAGTTTCACTGATGAAGTGGACAATGTAGTGGGGCTATCCACGGGGGCTAGACTTTCCTTCGCTCAAGTTCATACAGTTCAGGAAGTTAAGTTTCTCCTGTGGATAATCCCCTTGATTAATCCTTGGCCGAGTTTACGACCTACACTAGGTGCTCAGTCTGGAGGGTTCATGTGGGGTCCCGGAAGATTGGTGTCTGATGGTATGAACATGGCATGTACAAATAATGCAATTTCGATTGACCAACTTACAACAAACTGCCTCCAAGCAAATGTTTTACAGACCTCCTATAATTGCGATTCTTGTTCTGAGATTGCCATATCGCATGATAATTTAGGGATCATGGCCTGTTCTGTTAGTTCTACTCAACTTCAGTTAGAGGCAATTCCTGAAGCTCCAGTAAGTTGGGGTTTCACCTATCAGGAGTTACAGACAGCTCAGAGAAAAGATACCAATTTGCAGTTCATAATTGATTGGCAACTAGATAGTAAAGCGCCATATGAAGGTGTGTTATTTTTATCTAGTCCAGAGGCCAAATATTTCTGGTTGAACAAAGAACTGTTCTGTTTACAGGATAATGTGCTGTTTCGTAGGAAAGATGACACTCCTGAATTAGAATTAGTAGTTCCTAGAGAGCTTCAGGAACAAGCCATTATGTGGCATCATGATGTACCTTCTTCAGGCCATGAAGGTGTGGCACGTACTAAGGCGAAATTGACAGAGAAGTTCGTTTGGTTCCATTTATCTAAAGATGTCAATTCATATGTACTGTCATGTGATGTGTGTAGCCGAAACATGAAAAACTAAGCTTATGGGGTAGTTCCCATGACTGAGTATCAGGCAGGTGCCCCTATGAAGCGGGTACATACGGATTTCTTAGGTCCCTTGCCTAAAACTGCGAACGGCAATGAGCACTGTTTGGTTATGGTTGATCAATTTACTAAATGGGTCGAATGTGTACCATTACCATCTCAAAATGCTGATGTTACAGCTAAGGCAGCTATTTAATCCTTTTTCTCTAGATTTGGCTATCCAAATTCTTCTCTGATCAGGGTCGAAACTTTGAGAGTAAACTTTTCGAAGCACTATACAAAGCTCTACAAATTCATAAGTCCCGAACCACTCCCTATCGACCTTCTGCTAATGGTCAGGTGGAGAGATTTAACCGAACTCTTATGGATCCTATTAGATGTGTTCTCGGTAAGACTCAACAAATGGGACATGTATGTGCAGCAGATTGCTGGTGCCATCAGGGCTTCAGTAAATCGCAGCACTGGTTATACACCTAACCGGCTGATGCTTTATTGCCGTGAGGTGAACACCCCTGCACAATTAATGTTTCCCAATGTACAGCAAAAATCAGAATTGTACTGACGAATATGTTAGAGACCTTACTGAAAACATTCAAAGGGCACACTCTGTAGCTAGAGATACTTTAAAAACTACACTTAAAATGCATGAAAAGAAATTACGATATCAGAGTCTTGTTGCAACCATATGCGGTTGGTGATATTGTCTATTTGATGGATACAGCCATCAAAAAGGGCAAATGTCGCAAACTCTGTTCTCCATGGAAAGGCCCAGCTGTAATAGCTAAGAAACTGTCCGCCTATCTCTATCAAGTGCAATTAAGGAATGCGTTCTTTGTGGTGAACCATGATAGGGTTAAGCCCTGTCGAGATTGCAAAATTCCAGACTAGATTGTAAAGCTGAAGTCCCATGCTCCAGATGCAGTTGTTGATGCACCTCCCTGTGAGGACACCGACCTGTATTGTATCTGTAGAAAACCGTGGGACGAATCATTCCACGGATCATGTATTAATGTAACGTCCACTGAAGCTCTTGATAATAATAATTACAAATGTCCAGTTTGCAGTAACAAATAATGCTTGTATTAACCGCCTCCTCAGTCAATACTGAGTGGACAAGGCATAGTTTTTGCTCATTAGCTAACCAATTTTAATACAAGATTGAAAAGTGTAGAATTAAAGGTGTCAATAAATGTTACAGAATGGAGATAGATAAATCATGTGTTGATGTTACTGAGGAA
This sequence comes from Congeria kusceri, assembly GCA_027627225.1. Classification (NCBI taxonomy): domain Eukaryota; kingdom Metazoa; phylum Mollusca; class Bivalvia; order Myida; family Dreissenidae; genus Congeria; species Congeria kusceri. Next base: position 42,682,233 of record CM051038.1, read on the forward strand.
GACGCTCAGGTCCTCCTCCAGTCTGATTCCAAGACAGACCCTGTGGCTCAGGCCCCACTCCTGGCTAATCCTGAGTCAGACCCCATTGCTCATACAGACGATGATAACAATGCTATTGTTACCCCGGCAGAGATCAAATCTTGCCTGGTCCCACTGGTTGCTCCTGGTGCAGTTGCTAAGACTATAGCAAAACGGCCTAGAACTTGAAGGCCGCGTTTCAGGAAAAGGCAGCGGTCTTCTGTCGGCATGCCTGTCCCCCTTGCCGATGATGACTGTCCGTCGCACTCGGCGGCTCAGCCATCATGCACTTACTCCCTAGTGGGAGTTCCCATTCCACTTATGAGTGAAACAGGTGTGGTTGGTAAAGATGTTTCACATCTCCCCCATATATCGGCCAAACTTATTCAATTGGCTGATCCGTGCCCATAAATGTGTATGTGGGTCAAGTCCGAAATAGATTGAACAGACAGGAAATGCCCGCTCACATGGGGTGTTGTGTGCCTGGCTGTACCCTTTAGGGGCAAGTTTTTCCTCGGGTACATGCTTTTAGGTACCACACCCCAGGTATATTTAATGACCGTCTTCCCTGTAATGATGCGTCAGGGGTAAAGGGTCGAGCAATGGCACTGACTCAGGTGGCTACCTGGTTGCTAAGGCGTCCTTGTACACTGCTTGAGCTGGTAGACCTCGTCAACCGACAAAGGGTCCTAGCTCCTTTCGCGGGTGTTCGAGTCTCACCCGACAGAAGACAAGCGATGGTAGCGGTAAGCAACTAATCGGGGGTTCCTGCAACTCAACAATTTGTTTTGTCGCCTGCCAACTCCCCTGCCACAATGATCCACTGGCGTGTTCTTGTCATTCTAGCCGCAATCCTCCAACCAGAAGACAGGGACTATTGGCTTTCGATTTTCCTCTGTCCTTCTGGAATCCAGTTGCAGCCTGATACGAGTCTTCCGGTAGCCTTTATTTTCATATCTATCGATTGAGAAATGTGGCTCAGGTCCCTTGCATGCCGGATGATGAATTAATGGAACTTGGGCAGGTGGAGGATAACCAGCGTGTAAATTTAGTGGGTGGTATTGGGATTTTCTGTGATCCCAATACTTGTTCGGTCCCCCCCCCCAATAAATGTCTGGATTGCCATCCAATGTTGGATTTGTGGTCGGGCTACACCCTAAGCACTCCTCTATGAGCAATGCGCGAATAAATGACGCACTAGACCGAGTTCGCCATCTGCTACAATGTGATAGGGTAGTGGGTCTTGGGGAGTTAGGTTTGGATCACTCGGTGTCTGATAAGCAGTGGTCACGCCAGAATGACTTGGTCGAGCCATGCTGCACATGATAAGTGACCGCAATGTGGTGGTGGTTCACTGTCGTGGCGCACCTGGTGACAGTGGAGTGGCGGTCTACCTTCTACTCCTGCATCTTCTGAGTCCTATAGCAAGGACTCAGAGATCCCATGTCCATTGTTTCACGGGCGACACATACGTGGCTAACAAGTGGTTAGCAGCATTCCCTAACAGGTTCTTTGAGTTACAACCGAAACGTTGTGGGATTCAGTCCTGATCAGTCTGAAGCTTTGCGTATACTGGATGAATTCTTAACTGCGTAGCCTGTCCAACGCACAACGTCTATGTTATTGTTCCTCGGCATTTTGGTTCATTAAAAAAATTAGGGGGGAATGTAGTGTTAAGACCGTCATGACATAGACCGTTTTGCCTAGACCGTACTTCCCTATGTGTGTGACCGTTGCGAATGCAAGTTTTTCCTTTACTTCACTTCGTGATCACTTCATACCCGAGGAAAAAGATGAACAATGTGACACGACAATCCTGGAATTTATAGAGGCGAAGTTAGGGATCGAACACGCTTCTAGAGACAGTAAACTTCATCGTGGCCACATAATAGGTCGTTACAACAGCAACAAAATTCGACCAATAGTAGGAAAATTTGCATACTATCCGGATAGGGAAAGAGTTCGGAAGGCGTCCTAGCTTCTCAAAGGGACGCCGTATGGGATATCGGAGCAGTTCCCAAGGTAGGTGATGGAGGCTAGACAGAAGCTGATACCAGTAATGAAGAAGGCTAGTGAGGAGAATAAGGAGGCGTTCTTGAAAGTGGACAAACTTTTCATCGATGGTCGTGAGTACAATCCTAGCGCCTAGGAGGGATGTGAGAGTGTTGTGAAATGTGTGACATGGAACGTTGAGGGGCTCACAGCGGACAAGTGTTCATCACCAGAATTTGTTAATTTAATTTCACAGTATGACATTATATGTCCGACTGAAACATGAACAAATTCAAAATCCAAAATTAAACTTTCTGGTTATAGTAATCCAATACATTCATATAGACGTTACCAAAATAGTTTGCGAAACGTGCAAGTGGCGGCATTATTGCGTATATTAGAGATAGCATACGGAAAGGAGTGTCGCTTGTAAAAAATTACATCGATTGTCTCATATGGATTAAACTTCATAAAACATGTTTAATATTGATACTGACGTGTATATTGCAATAGCATATATAGCATATGAAAATTCACCATGCATAAATTATTTGATGGTGATATTTTTAAGATTATAGAATCGGATATTAATACTTTGAAACAACTGGGTACGGTTTATGTAACGGGGGACACACATTCCAACATCGGCCGAAAGCACGATTATATTACTGATGACCGTTGTTTAAATAACCACGATTATTTAGACATTGATTACCCTCTGCCCAGGGCAACGTGTGATTTTAAGTCAAACCGCTTCGGAGACGCGTTAATAGATTTATGCATGGCTACAAATTTTCGAGTCGTTAACGGTAGATTACAAAACGATAAAACTATTGGTAAAACAACTTATTGTACTCACAATGGTCACAGTTTAGTTGATTATCTTTTAACACAAGTTTCAAATTTTGAAAATATTGTGCATTTTTCGATTCAAGATTTTAATGAATGTTCAAATCACGCACCACTCGAATTTGATTAAAAAAACGGGAACGAGAAATACAAAATATACTCGTGGAACAAAAACATTTGTGAAATGGAATACAATGCATCGGGAAACTTTCATTTCTGAATTATCAAGTGATATTAGAAATCTCGAGGCAAATCTCGTACGAGGTATAGAAAATAATAATGATACGGAGGAACTAGTGTCAATGTTTACAGAAAATATAACGTCCAAATGTAACCATGTTTTCGTGCGCACTGTTAAATCTTACACAAACAAATTCGATGCATATGACCAAAATAAACAAAAATGGTATAATGAGGAGTGAGAACGGAAACGTAAAGAATATAAGGACGCTTTATACAATTTTAATTTAAGAAGAAACGATAACACGCGCCAGGTAGTATGTGATAAAAAGAAATCATATACATATTATTGTCGTAAATGCAAGACAGATTTGAATCGGAAATTGGGTCGCAGAATGGACAGTATGAAATCTAAATCTCCTAAAGAAGTTTGGAAAATGTTTAAAACAGGGTCCCCGAATCCGAACGGCGAAACAATTGATTTAAATGAGTTTGTCGAACATTTTAAAAACCTGGCTAAATAAGGAGGTAATCACGATAATGAAAACAGTATTAATTTTGTAAATAATTTCGATAATTCGTACAAAATGGACAGTTCTTATCCTGAACTCGATAGACACATAACGTTTGAAGAAATTGTTATGGCCACTAAACGATTAGGTAATAATAAGGCGTGCTCGTCGGATACTATTATATATGAGTATTTTAAAGAAAGTGTCCATGTTATAGGCCACGCATTATAACTGCTATTAACTATATACTCACGGTAATTTTCCACGCAGCTGGTCTACAGGCCTTATTATCCCCCTTTATAAAAAAGGAGACCCGTCAATACCAAATATCTATCGGAGGATAACTCTTGTTAGCTGCTTTGCGAAGTTATTCACTGGTATTTTAAACGAGCGATTACAAAAGTGGGCTGCTGACAACAATATTTTAACTGACGCGCAATTCGGTTTTAAACCGGGCTATAGTACAGTAGACGCGATTTTTGTTTTACAATCAATGATTGAAAGCCATTTAAATAATAAACAAAAATTATTATGTTGTTTTGTAGATTACTTAAAGGCTTATGACTTAACGGATTGTATGCACCTCTGGTTTAAGCTTATTTAGTCTGGTATCGGTGATATCGTCTGGTATCGTCAACTCTCCTGCCTCTGTACTTCCTCTTTCCAAACTTACTTTCATCTATTTCTACTATTTTTCCAGGCCCTCCAATTAGTTCACTATCGTGCTTCAAGACCTCTAAGCAACCATCCCTTGCGAAATTCTTCCAGTCCACCACCGTTTGTTCGCTTCCAATCTTCAGTTCCCTTTCGATGTAATCTCCTGGTAGGTTGTACACCCAGTAGTATGTTAACCTCAGTGCCTGTTCCAACAGCAAATGGGTTCCAGAAAACCAGGAACCTTCGCTAATGCCGATCTTGTTGCAGGTCCTGCTAGTAAGACCGCCACAATAGGCCGTCTTTAGAGTAAGAACTATCCTTGACTAATCTTACAGAACCTTCCAAACACTTACAACAAACTCCACTGAAGTCCTAACAGTCCTTCTATTTTTAACCATTTTAACCATTCAATTAACACATTTTTATCCCTACACAACTCGTACAAATCATAAACAAAAGGCATGAGCGAAATGACAATTGACATAAAAAAGCCGTTTTTTGTTTACAAAAATGACGCGCTCTGCATACCATTAACTCTTGACCAATCAGAATGCAATAATTGATCGCATGGCAGTATGGGACATGTCACGTGACCAAAACGTCACGATTTTGGAATTCCATTGATAAGACGGAAGAAGGGGTTTTGTTTTCATTCGATTTCTTATTAATAACCTTGGTTTAAAACCCAAGGTGTTCAACCTAATTTTGGACGAGGAGTTCGAAAATGGACTTATTTTTCAATTTTATTGCCTTTTTAAGGAAACCGGCTCGCGCGCGCCTCTAATTAATGACGCCGAAGGCGCCTTTTAGCGCGCGCAGCGTGCCTAACAACGCAACTTGTCACATAATTTCCCGCAATTTTCTGCGTACCGGTAAAGTGCAATCGCCCAAAAATCTGTATTAATAAGACTTGCGAATTTTTTTATTACATCTTTTAAACTTAGAGCTGATAATGTATAATTCAATTCAGTTTATGTTTTGTTTCACTAAATTGGTATTATCTATTCTATATTTTAAGCATATACAATCATTTCAATTAAGTTCTGTTATTAATACAAGTATCAATATAGTGTAACGTTTGTTGTTCCACTAAATTTCACAAATTTAAACTGTAATTAATTATCCCATACTATAAACGAGCATTCTCATACAATCCATACATTCTCACGCGAAGTCATATAATAATTATTGTTATATGCATTTACACTCGATATTCATGTATGTATTTTTACCATTATTCTGACGCATGTGTTTGCTTTTGTGTTTGTTTTTTGCTTGTTGGTAAATGACGATGAGCTGTATATGCCCTAAGTCGCAAATAAACTTTCTTTTCTGTCCTGTTCTGTTCTGTTAAGTTAAATTGGTGACGCTTTCTCTTATAATGTGGATGGATTATTGACCGTGAAATACCGTCACGTAGATTTATATTCAAATAGCATACCGCTGCACGTACAATACGAGACTATCATTAGATAAGAATACGTAATATTTCCACACATCAATTTTTAACTCTATGTGGTATCAAGGCGTCGTTATTATTCCCTTATGATTCACTGATATTATACTAACATCAATTCCTATGAAATACAGCTTTCAGGATAATTTGCCATTAAGTTTTCAGTGTTTAACTAGCAAATCATATTGCTATATGTAATGCCACGCGTGGCTGTACATTATTGTAAATAATTTCTTTGCTGAAATGCAAGACATATTATTGGTTGACGAAGAAATACTGACTTTTACGATTGAAAACTAGTATTCGTCTGTTACAAAAATGTAACCAACAGACGTGTCTTTTCAAGGAAGCGTATTAGTAAACATTATACCACACAGCAGTTACAAGCCACTGACATATTCCAGACCGATTTCAAATTCAAACTTATTAAAGTGTCAGATCTTCCTAATGTAGAATCCGATTACGACATTCACACAAATATTATATCCTTCAATTAGCGGATATCCAGAACGGACTTTTTTTTACATTTCAACCAATCAGAGTGCTCGCCCTCTCATGTTCGGCTTATTTTAAAGTCGTTCAAATGCTCTACAGATGACCTCCTATCGGTCTTCCTCAATGCTAATGCATAGAGTCTTTCTTACCAGCTGATTTTAATTGCTAAATACACGGAATAAAAGTGAAATGTTTAGGTTAAGCAAGTACATATCAGAGGCATTAAGAATTCACCAAAATATTATGATGAACAATTAATAATAGATGTTTGTATATATGTGCATATTGATGTATATCTTTAAACATATTCTGTACCACTACTGCTTAATTAATATGATATTCATGTTGTTATTGTTATATAATTGTTGTTTACTTCAATGGACATACGAAAACAGTTCCATTTTGACTAGATGTACTTTTCCTATGTGTAAAAATGCAAGTTTCATTTTTATCTTGTCAAGTTCATCCTGTTCTAGAAATATTAAAATTAATGGTCACTTACTTAAACGTATAATGTATAATGTATTATTGTTAAACACTAGAAACTGTAAAGTTTATGTGTAATAAAATTATGTTCTGTTCTGTTCTGTTCTTTAATCAGAGTGTGAATGTTTGTTATTCTATTGATTTTAAATACAAAGGAATTGCCACACTTACTCCCAACAACTATTATTGGAATTATCTTTTAAAACAGAAACAATCTATGAATCATGCATCATTTGAAAAGTCGCGTAATACTACTGAATATATCCACTATAAAACAATTTACACAAATACACTAATATGCACGTATGGTTTCTCCGGATATAATGATTGTAATGCAATGTCGTTCAAACTGTGTGACAGTTTTATTTTACCCAAAGGGACGCATACACTAATATGCACGTATGGTTTCTCGGGATATAATGATTGCAAAGCAATGTCGTTCAAACCGTGTGACATTTTTATTTTACCCAAAGGGACGCACGCCCTTACTTTCGTTCAATATGCATGTATGGTTTCTCCGGATATAATGATTGTAAAGCAATGTCGTTCAAACTGTGTGACAGTTTTATTTTACCCAAAGGGACGCATGCCCTTACTTTCGTTCAATATGCACGTATGGTTTCTCGGGATATAATGATTGTAAAGCAATGTCGTTCAAACTGTGTGACAGATTTGTTTTACCCAAAGGGACGCACGCACTTACTTTCGTTCAATATGCACTGATGGTTTCTCGGGATATAATGATTGTAAAGCAATGTCGTTCAAACTGTGTGACAGTTTTATTTTACCCAAAGGGACGGATGCCCTTACTTTCGTTCAATATGCACGTATGGTTTCTCGGGATATAATGATTGTACAGCAATGTCGTTCAAACTGTGTGACAGTTTTATTTTACCCAAAGGGACGCATGCCCTTACTTTCGTTCAATATGCACGTATGGTTTCTCGGGATACAATGGTTGTAATGCAATGCCGTTCAAACTGTGTGACAGTTGTATTTTACCCAAAGGGACGCATGCCCTTACTTTCGTTCAATATGCACGTATGGTTTCTCGGGATACAATGATTGTAATGCAATGCCGTTCAAACTGTGTGACAGTTGTATTTTACCCAAAGGGACGCACGCCCTTACTTTCGTTCAATATGCACGTATGGTTTCTCGGGATATAATGATTGTAATGCAATGCCGTTCAAACTGTGTGACAGTTTTATTTTACCCAAAGGGACGCATGCCCTTACTTTCGTTCAAAATGCACGTATTGTTTCTCGGGATATAATGATTGTAATGCAATGCCGTTCAAGCTGTGTGACAGTTTTATTTTACCCAAAGGGACGCACGCCCCTACTTTCGTTATATATGTATGGTCTTCACAGCAATGTGGGTTTTCCAGAACATTCGCTAATAACACTGACAGCAATGTGGGTACTCCAGAACATTCGCTAATTACACTGACGCTGTTTTATGGCTTGTGTTTCGACTTGGTAATGTAAAATGCATGTCTAGTATAGCTTAAACCTATCGATGCTTGGGTTTCACAAGCGTGATGTCAGATGCCCATGTTAAAGGCAAATGAAAGGTCAATGGATATCAAGGGATTAGAACATTAGCATTATGGCCTCAACGATAGCTTTCTTGTCCGTTCGAAGGTCGGATTTGTCCCCTGACTTCCTGACTGTCGGTCTGTATTAGAAAACAACCTTGATAAAGCTCTCATTGCTTAGATAATCTATTGACACTTTCATATATAATTTCGTAAATTCTTTGAATGACGTACGCTCGTAAATGAATTGAAGATAATATAGAGGACATTGCGGGGGTAAAATGACAAATCATGCTGAAAGCTTTCGGGAGTTAAGACACGCTGAACATTCTTGCGTTATTTTGTCGATACCTATTCAAAACAACAGCTTGTCTCAAATGATATTTTCCATAGAAAATGCGGTAGAAATACAATGTTAAAGACTATTTTGCACCATTATGCTCTAGTTCTCGTCCAGTTAATAATGTACCATCTAGATCGTTTAAAAACTAACAGCTCTCTTGGAGACAATGCAAGCAGGTCTGTGTTCCAATGTAGGTCAGGCTAACTGATTTGTTTTTCAGGTTTATGTCTATGATTGAAAACAAAAAACCGAGCTTAACAATGAAGTCTAAATGATAAACTGCATTATTATTGTTCCTATTGCGCTACCACTGTAATTCAGTCCTAATAAGATTTCAGCTGTCAGCTTTATCGCCAACTAATGTTTATTTAATGATGAAAATGTCATTAGTTTATTTCACATAATTTCTCATTATTTGATTAAATGGTGTAAAATACTAAGTAATGAAATGCACTCTCTTTCGGGCGGAACTAGTATTTAAAGGGACTTGTTTACAGATTGTTGTGTTTTGAAGTTTTCCATTAAATGTCTCAACTTGACAAATTTATGCATCGAACCTAAAGGCTCAAGTATAATAAACAAGTATAATAAAGGAACGAAAAAAAAGTTGCTTCTACCGGGATTCGAACTTCAGTCCTCCGGATCAAAAGGCCAGCGCCTTGTCCACTCGACCATTCCGATTTCTACATTCAAACTGTATTGTTTACTTTATGTAAGTAATCAGCGTGTTGTCAACAATTTTAACGAAAACAATAGAAACACTCCAAATGTTTTCATCGTTTAGTATTACAAACGCTTCATAATTTTATCATTTTTAACTGAAGATTATTCATTAACGAAACGGAATTTACTGTATATGACTATGTCCGGAGTGATATTTCGCAATTTTTATATACACTATTCTTTCTTTTTGGAATATGTGACAAAAAGTTTGAAAATTGTCAACTTGCAAATCTGTGAACAGATCTCTTTAACGGCAAATTACCCTTATTTTACAGCCTATATATAGTTTTTGTATAATAAACTCATTTGTTTATCAGTGTATCTTATAGTTACATAATATTTTGATTATGCATTATGCATAATATGGAACTGACACGAACAATTGGTTTGTTTGATTAAACATTAGCATGTATTATTTAAATAATGACAATTATTGAAATAAAATCTTTTGCCACACATCCGTTAAGGTTATTTGTTATTTGCACATAATATAGACATTGCAAATTAAATTGAAAACGCTATGGTAAGGCTGTCACATTGTGGCGAATAAGAGCTTCGAGTTCTGTACGAGTTCTGGAGAGTTATAACTCGCCATAAAGTGAACGAGTTGGTCGCGGAATTGTTTCAAGATGACATTTGTTCGAACTTTCTTCTATCTTGACACGACATTGACACGACACAAGTACAATCATCACATTTTATCGCGAGTTCAGCCGGGATATACGTCTTGTCGACAATCGAAGACTTGTCTTTGAGAATGTACGAGTGTTGACGAGTCCGTACGACTTGTGAGGACATGAACACGAGTTTATGACGACATGTTATGAGAAACGGACGAGCAGATGTCGTAGGCACGTCTCCCAAACTTGCAGCGCAAACTCGTGTCATGTCGTAGAACGATAACATACGGCGAAACGCTACGATACGTGAAGACATGTTCACGGACTGTGTTCGAGTGTGTTTGAGAGTGCGCGAGATTTCTTCGCCACTTGGCGAGTTCTGGCGACTTAAGAAGACATACCTAGACATCACTGCGACGCAGATCGACATGCGTACAATATCTTCACGACACAAGGCAAGTTGTGGCGAGTTACAACTCGCCAGAACCGGTAGCTTAAATTCGCCGTAGTGTGACAGGGCCTTTACGTAGGAAAAAACGCATTGTTAGCAAACATACTTATAATTGAATGTTTAACCAGTGTTACAGAGAAATGTGACATTTATATTATTCATGCTGTTTAAAGGTGTTTAAAATAAATCTTCTCGTATTAATATGGATAACTCATTGACTTGTTAATATTTACGTACATCTGCACTTAAAGCGCAGGCATAATAAATCCCGGAAAATATTATCTATACAGTAATAGGTCAAAGTAGTATCTATATAGTAATTTTTCAGCTAGAAATCAATTTACAAATACATGCAGTATCAATTCGGCTTTACATTTACTTATGATGCACTTACAGTGTCTAAAGGTTAACACATATGAACTAAACCATTTAAAGTAATAGCCCATTTATAGTTAACAGTGTTTAACAGCTCATATAACATTGCTATCGGTAATGAAGGGCGTAAATAACTAGAACAACCATAATATGTACATTTTTCGCTCCAATCGACCGTATTCATATGCGTTGATTGATAGCAATTGATAATAAACAACTACTGATTTCGCTTGTTCACAGCTTACATTGACAAGCATGGGTAAACATTTTTAAATTTTCAGAACAGAACAGAACAGAACACGACATTAATTTCACCCAAGTATACAGCATATACAATAAGGGCAATATAACAAAGCAAAATATTTAGTAAATTATTTACTTCATGGGATCTCGTTTGAAACAATACGAACATTTTATAAATACAGTGGACTGTAAAATACAATTTAGTCTGACCGTCATGTATAGTGTCAACAATAACAACTAAATATGGAATATCAATTACAAGAAATATGTAAATATGAGTATATGCTCATGCCATATATTTTTAGTGCTTTATGTAATGATTCAATGTGTTAAATGAACAAAGCATTGTTTTTTCTGTCGTTTGTTTGATTGCGTAACATCTTATCACTTGGTTTTCCGTATACAAGACCGAGCAACTCTTGCGCGTACGCTTAACTGTTATCTTGTTTAGGTTTGAAAATCTAATATCGCTGAGCTGATATATATCGGTACGTTAAAGGAAAGCTCTATAGCACACACGAATAACAAGTATTGTCTAATGCTTCAGCAATTAAAAACAAACACAATAAATAACACGATAGCATACTGGCATGGTATATTTAGTGAATTGTCGTGCCAACTGCGACACATTTATATTTCCGGACGCCTGGCCCTAGCTTCGTTAAATATTTATGCTCTCTTGGCTATTATCAGAAACCCGCTCTAATGACATGATTTATGGCTTGTGTTACGATAGGCTTATGTGAAATGCATCTTCAGAATTGCGTAAACACTCCTTATATATGCTTTATTTCATCAGCACAGTGCTTTGAGCCGCTGTGTATGGTCAACAGATATCGAACGACTAGAACCAGAGCACCTGCCTTAACTCCGGAAATCTCGTCCGTTTCGAAATAAGGATTTGTCATTGGATTCATTTTAATGGATTCATATTAACAATGTCGTTTATCTATATCGTAGATTCTAATATAATAGATCATGTGTATATTAATATTTTCAACCTATTCAATACGCGCACACTATTTGATTTCCCAAGCATTTAAATATCGCCATACAATTTAAATATAATTAACATAAAAAAAATATGATAACTATGTTACCATATTAAAATACTTAAACAAACGTCTTGGTTAAGCTAATCCTAATCCACAGGAACGCTTCAAAGATTTATTTTAATCGCCAACACATTCAATGTGTTTTAGCAAATTGAGATGAAAATGCGGGAAAAGACCAATCATGGTAAAAGCTGTCGAGCATATAAGGTACACTGAACACTTATGAATCATTTGCTTTGCATTTATCTTGAACGTATTATTCTGATGTATAAAGCTCTAGAAATATATATAGTATAAAACGTGATTATTTCAGTGTTTCTCTTTTTACGTTATGGGCAATTGTAGACATTGTTACGTGTAATATGAATCCATTAAAATGGTTGCAAGGTTCAATGAGGCCATATAAAGTCAGGTCATACTATTACATTACAAATTAATTATTAATGTATACGTAATCATTAAATACATACAAAAGAATATATGTTACTAATATAAATATTACTAAAATATAGAGCCAAGTATGATATTAGAGGGTTTTATACAGAATATATCCTGTATGCAATTGTTTGGCTAATTTTATTTTTTGTAATTGTTTTATACTCTATATATTTCTAAATTGTAATTGCGTTTAACAGGTTTTTGTTTTCTTTACAATGCATTTCATAATTTTTTGAATTCAAGTGTTAGTATACTACGATTTCTTTATTAATACAGATAGTTCAGCAAGTTTTACTTAAAATCTACGTAGGTAAGCAAACAACACTCTAGATTATTCGTTAGTTAAAGGTCTCCTAATGCAAATCACTTCTGCTTGTAAAAATCAACACAACTAAAGGGGGCATCGAAATCACGCATGAGAAGAAAAATGCCTGTGACAGCGCTCTAACTAGTCACGCTATTTGCTTTAAAGAAGACGTGAGCCAACCGGTGTTATTCAAAATAATCAGAAAAATCACGTCAAAAAATGTAAACAAGAAAAAGGACCAAACACGACATAAGTATTCATTTATAATTGCTTATAACGTTTAAATCCAAAACTTTATATTTATTTACATTTACAATATGCTGTTAAGAATTTCTTAATTTGAGATTGTTTATGATAGTGATCTTCTTCGTAGACACCGTTCATTAAAATACAATAACGATAATTAAAGACTGACCATCATCAATATATGCGAGTCATATACTAGTAATTAATGTTACATTTTCAATTAACTAACTGCTCTGTTGTATATGTATTTCAACTGTTTGGACTGTAAGTATACAGTATATAAAACCACATAACTTGTGTGGGTATTGTTCATGAAATTATTTCTATGGCCATTCTTCCCCAACCTCTGATTCAAGTAAGACAGTTGTCAGTTACTGGCATAAGTATGTGCAAATAGTACCGGTAAACCGCTTAGATCGGCTAAGCTTGCTCAGGAAAAGTGTGAGTAGGTTAACTGCCTGCCATGATATGAATGAAATACTGTTAAAAACGGCGAAAATTCCAAACAAACAAACAAAACAGTACAAAGAAAAGTATTGTAGTAAAATTATGATGATGGCCGCGAATTTGATGCAATGCTGATGTCCGGACTTCTGGAATCAGGGACGAATTGTATTGATTACAAAATTACATCCGGGGACAGATCTAAATAAAACATGTCTACTTAATTACTTTTGGACATTAGCAAGAAATGAACAGCAATTGGAATCAATCGTAAAGACAAGTAAGCTTTGTGTGACAGCCTATTACAGAGTTATTGAACAGCTTCTATCCATTTTAATTTGTATTTTCATATTTAGCATCGAGTGCCATTAAGAGATTATCAGACTTTAATAAGGACTAACTACCAGAAAGTATAGAAACTCGGTGTGAAAGTATTTTTCTCCACAATGATCTCTGTAGGTACCATGCTAATCTGCTATGAGCAATTGCTTAGATATACAAACGTTCGAGTCATGCAAGTGTAAGTACCAGTGGAAGTAGTGTTTGTCGTAATGTCTTTCTATGGGTTGACTCTACTCATGGTATCTGCAGGCACTTTCATTTATCGTCTTAAACGAGTCGTATCTGTAGCGTAAACAGTTGTCGGTTCTATATGCTTATCGTCTTCAATTTTCTACACTCAATTTGTAATGTTCAGTTATTTGCTTTTTATTTCCCCTGTATGTCTATCATTGCAACGAATGACTCATGTTTATGATTTTCAATTAATATTTCGTTATTTGATGACAAAGCTTCAAATAGATTTGTTATGAGGATTATCAGGATTATATGGAGATTCGTTTAGTTAAATCAAATCATAATGGCACAATATTTAAATCCAGCGAATTGCCCTGTTAGAAGACTTTGATCTAAGGCTTAATTTGATTATCATTCAACTGACATTTGCGAGATTTCCATGTGATATTATGATTGAAGTTATCTTGTGTATTACAAGACATCATGCAATTTCTAAAAATATGTCTATTTATAAAAACATAATATCGAGATCATGTTGAAAAATAACATAACTATACGTATGTCTATGCCAACATACGTGCCTATACATAAGAGTCTGATAATGTCGTTGTGACTATATGTATGCGTTTATAAATACAACTCCAGCCACAGGTCCGTAGGTCATTTATTCGAGGCACGTGACCAATTGCCTATACAGCACAATGCCATACGCACAACACAACACAAAACGTAAAATTGATTACAATTGGGGTCTCGCTTGGAACGGTCAATGCAAAACGTTAGGGTTTTAACCAGTTAAAGGCATGCCAATCCCCAGAATAAATAGCAACACACACAGTTAATGCCTAATAGTTTTTAACCAAAGGTAAATATAAACAGAAATGTATACATGATAATTTGTTCAGACCACAAGTTGTGCCGAAATAGGCCGTTTATTCCCGAGTCAAAGCACAGTTACAAAATCAAATTAAAATTGAATTATGTAATGTCTAACTTTGTAGTGGAAGTAGTAGTAGTACATGTACTTTACAATATAAACAAAGTAAAAGTATGAACGTTGAGTATATTACTAAATAGCATATATTGTGGTCTTAATGTTATTTATTTCCGTGACTGTAGTGAAAGTCTTCTTCATATGGTGATGAAAATAAGTGTATCATGATAAAGAAGATGTTTCTACACATTTTAACTGGCAAAACGAAACGACAATCAAAGGATCACAATAATATATAATTGGTCTGAACTTGAAGCCTACCACTTAATCAGTTCACTTATTATTTTCCAACAAATGATTTCGTTGTGACTATTTAATTCAAGAATCCGTTACCCATTCGGAATCCGGCTGGTTCCCAATTGTTAGTGTTATCTCAAGAAGATTTCAATGTTAATAGAAACCAGACAAATGGTATTATCACTTCGATAAAATGTAAAAAATGACTTTAATCATTCTATGTACGGTATAGTTTCAATGTTAATATGCCTGCAAAGTTCTAAATATTTCATTAAAATCACGATTGACAGTGTATTAATTTATTTACGGCAGATTGACGGATAAATCTAACCTGCTTAACCTTTCATTGATCTTAGTCGCAGCCTGCAAAATATACATTAATTTAAAGTATATGTTTTCTGAGTTGTTGTTGTTTGACAACAGCTCATAATACATGTTGTGCATACATTTGGCGAATTAACTACGTAACCACTATACCTATTGGTAATTGTACACATATATAATATTATAAGTTAATAACGTTTATACGTGGGTTGTTTGTTGTTCTATTGGTTTTAATAACAATAACGGTATTGCAACATTTATCTTCCTATAAATGGAATCGTAAAATACAGTTTATTAAAGAATGCAAAAATCAGTCTACACACAATGAGTTGTTTCAGCAGTTGTGCAATAATAAAGTATATATGTACTAGTACGCAAAACATGGATTAACAATTGACATAAGTACATTAACCTTATATACATTTTACGTTTACCTAGATCTACTGGTTGTGATGCAATGTCGTCCAAACTGTATGACAATTGTATTTTACCAAAAGGGATGCATGCCCTAACCTTCGTTAAATATTTATGGTCTTCACAGCAATGTGGTATTACCAGAACATTCTCTAATAAAATTTACGCAGATTTTATGGCTTGTCATTCGAATGCGTAATGTATAATGCACGCTTCGTATTGCGTAAACCACGCCCTTTTAATGCCTTAGTTTCACAAGCATGGTGCCAGGTACCCATTTATAAATATGTCCAGATGTTCATGGTAATGTGTACACACTAATACAGGGGTAATCGATGCACTTTGTACTGCTACATTTTTTAAATACGTTTATTTGCTGCAGTCTAAATCAGATCAGAATAGTCGTCCAGTCGCTCTCTTTGCCCGCTGGTCTATGTACAAAATGCAGTTTGAATTACAATGTCAATGTTCGGCAAATCCGCAGACCATTTTCATAATGGCTTTAAGTCACCGACGCTTTTGAATGTGTTTTAGCAAATTTAGAGGAAAAGGCGAGCAAATGGCCAATCATGCTAAAAGCTCTTGGGAGTTTAAAGCACACTGAACATTCTTGCATTATTTGCTCGACACGTATTCAGCTAAAGTTTCACACAAATGACTATTCCCAAGGAAGTGCAGTAGACAAGAATTTAAAAAAAAAGTGTAAAAGGATTATTTTGCACCATTATCTTCTAGCTGTCGCCCAGTTTAGAATATTTAAAACTAATAGCTCTTTTGGAGACCAAGTGCAAAGCAGGTATTCGTTTCAATGTAGATTTGGTTTGCTGATTTGAATTACAGCTTTTATTTCTATGATTTACAAACTCAAGAGAGCTTATCATTGAATATAAATAATGTTCTATATTTTTCTTGTACTAGTTCGAATGCAACTGAACTCAAGTTTTAATAAGGTTTCATCTTGTCAGACTTATCTCAATTATTAATGATGCAAATTCCATTAGTTTATTTCACATGAGTTCTCAGTATTTGATAAGGTGGTGTTAAGGTGCAAGTAATGAAATGAACACCCTATTTAGAGGATTTTGAATGCATATTTGCAATTATCTGCATTTAATAGACCCTATATATAGTGCATTATATTTGGGCGTGAAAACTTTAAGAAATTTATATATTTTAATTAGGTTTGCCTCTCTAAAGTATTTTAAAAGAAGGCATATATTGTTACATTGTCGTTTTTATGTTAAATAAAAGCTGCATGCAGAGAGTGTACTTCTTCGTTCCATAAGATTTTGAAAGGCCTAATTTTAAATTGACTGTACACATCAATTGGTTTAGTTAAAACAACATTATGTAAACTGAGAACTTTATTTTATAAACCGGGCAACTGGAAATAAAACTGGTAGCAGATTGTATTATTAATTAACATAAAAATACAAAGAAATTGACAAACTCTCTAGGATGAAAACTGTTTTTTTTTAAAACATGTTTTTGATATTCGTTTAAATGTCTGTACTATAGTTATACCAGAATATTGCTTTCCGGTTGCTATGATTAGTGTATATTAAATTACATGTTTTACATACATTGTATGCCCCCGAAGGGAACTTAAGGGGCATATACTAATCGCATCGTCCCTCCGTCCGTCACGCTTCTTGTGCGAAGCATAACTCCATAAGTAGTGCAGGGATTCAAACGGAAGGGGTTCAAACAAAACGTCATATAATGATAGAGGACAATAAGAGGAAGTGCAGAGTACAAGGACCACACGTCTGTCTTTGACATGTACAGAGTTATTGCCCTTTGTTTAATTTTCTTGTTCGGAGCATAACTTCATAAGTATTGAAGGAATTCAAATGAAACTTCATATAATGATAGAGGACAGAGGAAAAGTTTAGAGCACAAGGACCTCAACTCCTTCTTCAACATTTACGGAGTTATTGCCCTTTGTTTCATTTTCTTGTGCAGAGCACAACTCCATTCGTAATGTAGTGATTCAAATAAATAATTGTTTAATTTTCTTGTACAAAGCATTAATTTTCTTGTGCGGAACACACTTTCATTAGTATTGAAGGGATTCTAAGCAACTTCATAGAATGGTAGTGGGCAATGGGAGGAAGTGCAGAGTACAGGGACCATAACCATTTCTTCAATATAAAGGAGTTATTGCCTTTTGTTTAATATTCTTGTGCAGAGCATAACACTATTATAATTGAAGGGAGTCAAATGAAACTTCATATAATGATAGAGGGCAATTAGATGAAGTGCAGAGTACAAGGGTCATACATCTTTCTTCAATATTAATGGAGTTATTGTCATTTGTTTTTTTCTTTGCGCAGAACGTAACTCCATTAATATTGACGGGATTTAAAATTCAACCACATATATTGATAGAGGACTTTGCGAGGAAGTGCAGAGTACAAGGACTATAATTCAGTTTTAATATTAACTGAGTTATTGTCATTCGTTTTAATTTGTGCTGATGATTACTACCTTAGTATTGAAGGAATTTAAAATAACAACACATATATTGAGTGATGACATTGAGAGGAAGAGCAGATTACAAGGACCATAACTCTTTCTTCAATATTTATTTGGAGTTATTGACCTTCAGTTTATTTTCTTGGGCAGTGCATAACTCCATTTGATTTGAAGTGATTTAAATAACACTACATACATGGATAGAGGATGTTGAGAGTGCAGAGTGCGAGGACCATAACATTTTTTGTGGCTCCTTCATTTAAGGCAAGTTACCAATTGCCATTACAACACAGCATAACAAAAATTTCCGTAACAAGCACAACACATTAATATAAATAGAACAGAGGTCATTGCCTTGGAACGGTCAATGCAAAACATGAATACTAAGTCTGAGCCAGTAAGTTAGGCGTCATTATATAACTGAAACCCCCAACGGCCGTTCCAAGACAGTAAACCAAGTATTTTACTTATGCGTGAAACGGCCCTCCTTATTAATATTGTCCATTATTAAACGCGTGCAAACTTAATTAACAGTATTTCGATACCATGATATTTATAGTACTTACTATATACGCGACGCACGCTGAAATCCACGCAAAATCCAATTTTAAAATTCGAATGGAGGAAAACACTGAAACAAAATGCGACATTACACAGTCGTTAACGTCAGTAGAGGCTCGTACGGAAACCCATTTCATTCGGGCCTGTGTGGACGTTGACGACATCCAAAAGGTATATTATCCCTATAATGTATACCGCCCACGTAGAAGTGTTAGTGATTCTATTAATTATATGTTCATGGATTCGATGTAAAATGGCAGTATATATGGAAACTAAAAACAACTTTTTCCATTAGGATGCAAACAAATGCATATTTCCACCGCATGCAAGGCTACTAATGCTGCATGGAGGGACCTTAAGCGTTGAATTAAAAGTACCTAAAAAGGTTTCTATATTAAGTTGTAAACTGATGTGTATATATTTGAATTAACGAAGCATTTTGTTTTTTTTTTGAAATAAATAAAATGATCAATATTGCTTATTTAAGAGATCAGTTATATGTTGATTTTCACGTAATATTCATTCCTAAGACACTAACATTTTTTGATATTATGGGTCCCATAAAGGTCCAAATTGCGCCTAGAAATTTTCGAATTGCCATGGAATTAATGCCATAAAGAGGAATTATGGGGGACTGATTTCATTCGCTGTGAAAGGAAAAGACCAGCTCATCTCCAGTTTAACGTTTTTAGAGATTGGTTTAATTACAGTTCTCTGGAATGATCATGGAAAAGCGCAATGAAAATAAAATTGCATTCTCCCATAATTACATTACGTTCCTTTCTGTAACTGGGATTAATCATTACTAAAAGTTTGAATCTTGTGACAATCCCTCTGCGTGTTTATTAGTAAGATGATAATAAAACACGGATAACTGGTTTTCCAATGTAATAAAAAAACGGAAAAGTAAATTAAAATCGAAATTTGATTGTTATGAAACTTAGTTTATCATGACCCAGAAATAATAATATATTCAGATTCATAAAGGGAATGTTATTTCGGAACTTACCAAATATTAAATATGTATTACCCGTCTTACCCATAATAAACATATGAAATGAAAGCCTCAGTCATATTAATAAAAAATATTTTAAACTAGTTCAGTATGTATTATAACTAAAATTTAGCAAATATAATAGTATATTGTTACAAATTTAATACATGTATGCAATAATTACAGGCTAAATGACAAATTATTAAAGTTCCCTCCCCTGCTCCGCCTCGCAGGGTAGATAACACTGAAACGTTTGGTAAATTTTTAACAAACTTGAAAACGATTTTAAACATGTGTTTATATTCTTATTAATGGAAGTGTCGTCGTCTTTGAAGATGATACAATATGTCAAAGTGTAATACAAATATGTAGTAAGTCGACTGGTCGACATTAAATAAATGTATTTTAAAGGATCCTATTACGACTGACACTGCCTTTGTAAACGACTAAGATATGTCCTGTTATATGAATATTAAAGATCTACAAAATAAACACTGTTCTCTAAATTTACCAGTACGTTTAACTGGTTTGTTTTGTTACAGAAGATTTACTAGATTTTGTGTGTGTGCTTTTTTTTCCAAAACGCAACAATATATCAGCTTAACGATATTAGATTGTCAATCCTAAATAGGATCACGTGAAAATGATCGACAAACAATAACGTTGTATTATATAGATGTCACATGTCAGTATTCCAGATTGTAATCCTGTTGGTCAGAGGAGAAGAATGCACAATGTGATGTACGCATGTTTATGTTTTAAATATAACGCATTAAAGTATATAGATGATATGAATATACCTACATAGTTTACACATATACAGTTATATATAGCAATATTAAGTTTAGATATGAACTGATCATCTGCAGAAAAGTGTGTTATATTGAATACTTCAAGTCTATTTTATGACATGTGTTTATGTGGTGCACCACACTGATTCCAGCAGCAATTATAATACAAAAACAAACAACCCGACTTAATGCCATCAATTTAGCGAAAATCATATTCATTAAGGAAGTACAATGGCCTGTATCATTTCTTAAGATGTACTTTTATTGTATGTTTTATTTTTAGTTTCGAAACGATTGCAGGCGTTCTGATGATTAGATAAAACATGAGTTAAAAATCTATGTTAAAATAGTGATACAAAATGCAAGTAGAAAATGTATATAATAAACACATTCTGCATAATTCAATCTTTTTAGTACAACAGTTCATATGCTAAATGGTGCCGAATTATTTGTTGTATGTCTTGTTTTAGAAAAAAATATTTGAGGCGTGTCGTGGGAAACCCGGGCCTAATGCGTGTGCGTACAGTGTCGTCCCGGATCAGCCTGTGCAGTCCGCACAGGCTAATCCGGGACGGCACATTCCGCCTACAGTGAATGTATGTTTAGAAGATACGTCCTTGAACAGAAAATACCATAAAAGCGGAAAGTGTCGTCTTGGATTAGCCTGTGCAGTCCGCTGGGACGACACTTTACGCGCATGCATTAGGCCCGGTATTCCCACGACACGCCTTATTTAAAAAGTTAAATCTAGATCTGATCTATTCAACTACTGGTTTTCGAACATGCTAACAAGTATTTATTTTGTAAATTTCACTGCTATATCTTTAAGTTCTATAAATACTGGGTGTTATATTAGATGAGTTTTCTGCTATGATGACTGATTATTACATGAATGTCTCTGTTTGATGTACTTCATGTAATTGATGTTTTATTGTCATTACATGCAATTACTATTAAATAAATTGTTATTACATTGAATTATGTAGTAATAATCGATTATTATCACACTATTTCAAGAGTATTCTAAATGTACATAATAAAATATAAAGCATATATGTCAATATATTCAACAACAACAAGGCCAAAACCCTGAACAAAACAAATAAATAAAATATATTGTGTACCGCATGCTGTAATAAAACAATACTATACAACAGCCCCACACAACACAACACAAGGCATTGCAATGCAATTAATTTTAACACAAATAATATATTTTAACATATAACTGTGTTATTAACTGATATAATAAGACTTATAAGTTTCAACATTCTTTATCACCCACTACCGTTTTAACGAATCAATAATGAAGCATGTAAAAACGGTCTACTTATGTGAAAACGCAATTTTCAAATTATTTTGAAACAAACTATCAAGTACTAAATCATAAAAAAGCTCAACTATTCAATGGCATCGTCATTAAACTAAATGCATATTAGAAATTCAGACAGTGAATGCTATTAATTAAATCAAATATTGATTAAAATGACTCAAAAATATCCACAAAAAGTATCTACAATAGTAGAAGCTAAATGTTTGTCATTATCGGTTAAGCATCATTAATTACACAATTTATTTCCGATAACTAACATAATAAGCGTGAAAAAAAGATTTCGTGAATTGTTACGTATTAAAGCATATGATGAAAGATAATGAACTGTATATTGCACTAGTTTGATGTTCCGATAATTTGTATCAGTCTCGTTTGTTATGTCAAGTAGCATAAACATAACACAACCAATGCCACTGTTACAAATTCTCAGAATAACATACTAGCATAATATTCTATGAAACATTGTAGCTATTTACGAATGCAGATATTTACGAAAGATTACTACCATAATCACATATTGTTTAATATATTTGTTTTATAAAATATATACAGCAATCGATAAGTCTTTGTGATGGAATTAAGCAATTGGAAACATAAATTCATCCAATCGCGCAATGCAAAGTAATTTATTAAAGGCGTTCAGTAACATGAAATAATAATGTAGCAATTTTTGTAAAAGCTTTAGTAGATTACAAGGCGATTTATGCTTCTTCTGATATTAAGAAAATTGTTAACTTGCCAATAGATTCCAGTGCCAGAATGCTAATTATGTTATGACAGAGATGTTTGATGTCGGCATCGAAATATCGGCAGTTATTTCATCGGTAACGATAACAGTATAATGATGGGGATTGGGATATAGAGTCTGAATTGTACAATACGGTCGTGCCGCTAGGGTTTGCGAAGAATTGGTATTCCACAAAAGTATTCAAAGAGGCAAATTACATTTTTCGTACTTAGTGTAAATCGTTAAGGCTGCAACGGTGATTTTCGCGTATTATTATCTGTAGTTGTCTGTTCAGGTCGGAAAGGTAAGGAGTTCTCAGTATTGTGGCTGCTGTTTATTTATAACATAGATGTGTCACGACTTAAATCTTTTTTGTCACTGTATCAACATTTATTATGCCCCTTCCCCCCCCCCCCCTTCATCGAAGATGGCAGGGTTATATTAGTTTGCTGATGTCGGTCTGTCGGTCGGCCGGTTGGTCGGTCGGAAGACCACTTTCGTTTCCGCTCTCTATGTCAAACAGTTTTCATCCGATCCTCACTAAACTTCATGAACATGTTTGTGGCCATAATATCTCCGCCAAGTTAGATAATCAGCCAAATCTGCCCAGGAAGTACAGAGTTATGGCCTTTGATTTATCTAAAATTGGCCTGTTTAAGCAGTATACACTATCTATGTCCAAAGGTTTTCATCAAATCCTCACTAAACTGGATATTTTATAGATTGCATTTAACCTAGAGGTTTAACAATCAACTCTTGTTTCAAGTTTGCATGGATGTCAATAGCACTGTATCGCACAGTATATTTGTTTTTAATCCAGATATAGTTGTTATTTTATAGACGGAAATTGTGTAATAAACAGATAGGTTTGTTTAACAAACACATATGTTATGCTAATTAATATCTGTAAGTATGAATGATAATATTCCAGAACACATTAACATTTATTTGTTTTGTGCATTCGTTACATTCAATAAGGTACGAACTAAACTAAATTGCTGTATGTCTTATGATTTCATTGTACCATTGATTAATGCTACTAAATATTTGGCAATTTCAGATATCTACAAGACGTCCCATTACAGACTTGTATTGAATACTGGAGGAAACAGGCACGAACGGGAACATCATATTTTTTTTTTATGAAGTGCTTAATAATATATCGCGGGTCCTTTTTTGACTCTTGGTCTTAGAAATCGCGTGATTTTAAGGAAAATCTTTGCACATGATGCAGTTCTTTCCGCGGTAGAAAGTGTTGACACAAGCACGAGCGTTTTGCGGATCGAAAGTGAGAACAAAGTCCGGTATACATTGCATTTTCACAACAAACAGATGTATGGAAGGTCTCTATAGCAACTAGTTCTACCTTCATATTTTGTTGAAATCGCTTAAAATCCATTAGATATGAATTGTTTACATTCAACTGCGCCTGCTGTCATTTTTTCGACAATGGCGTTCTGCGCATGCGCAGAGTACTTGCCCTAAATACGCTAACAATGTTAGGTCAAACTCTACTTATTGTTTTCTAATTGTTTAAATCGTCGTGAAGAAATAAACTCAATTAAGAAACAATTAGAATGGTTTAAAAATCCCATGAAATATTTTATTTGTTTCAACTTTCAGAACAGAACAATACTTTATTACTTCCTGGTATGCATAGATACAACATGGGGAAAAAATTATACAATATCAGAGTTACAATGCACATATGCACGTTTCCGGTTCAAGTTATAATCACTAATAGTATGTAGATTATTATATTTTAAATTATATAGGGGGAAGTCATTTAATCATCGTTAGTCACATTTATAGTTTGAAATTTAATTATATTATTCGGTTTCGGTTAATTAACAGAGAAAATAGGTGTTATTTAAACATAAGAAGAGGTCTAGCAAACAATTTAAGCATACATAAAGTAAATAATAAATAACCAGCAAGCAAAGCAAAGTTAACACAATCATATATATTCATACACGCGCATTCATTATTACCATACTGACAGAATGGAGAATGAAGAAGTTTAAACAGTACACAAAAGATATGATGATGGCAGCATATAAGGCAGTAAATAAAGACAATATTCCTGTTGACAGAGCTGCTGTGATCTATGGAGTTCCAAGACAAACTTTGAGGGACAGAGTATTGAACGAAGTTAAAATAAGTGCAATGTGATGAAAATATTCCTTGTTCAAATATGACGAAGAGGAACAAATAGTTAATTATTTTGAAGGGTTGGCACAGTCTGGCTATGGACTGAACCGTGCACAGTTGAATGTCCTTGCCAGTGAACTTGCTGTAAAACTAGGTAGACGCACACCAGAGAATAAACTGAACGATACCTGGTATTATGCCTTCCTGACAAGATGGGATCATAGACTGAAGGTGGTCACGCCCAGAGCCCTTTCATCCACAAGAGCAGCAGCAGTAACAGCTATTTGAATGCTATTCTTGACAAATATGCTCCCAAGTCTAAGACACACCTCATTTACAACATTGATGAGACTGAAATTCAGACTGAACATCGGCCATCAAAGGTTATTATGGGTGTTTCAGCGAGTAAAACACAAGCGTTCACATATCACAATACAGGCACCACTACCATTATGGCGTGTGTGAATGCAGCCGATACAGCACCATGAGAAATGCAGCAGCTGGTGCAGACTGTACCATGTCAAATTCTGATTGGGTAAAAGGTGAAGTCCTGATGAAATATCTAGAATAACATTTTCTTAAATGTGTTCAAAGAGGATTAGGTGACAACAATGAACACATCTTGCTGATATATGATGACCATGCCTCTCATGTGTCTATTGCCATTGTTAAATGGGCATGAGAGCACCATGTCACATTATTTGTCCTTTCCCCACACAGTTCACATTCCTTACAGCCATGCTTCGGTCCCTTCAATGCAACATTCCACAGTGAGTGCAATCTGTACATGGCGAAGGAAAAGGGAAAAACCATTACAAAGTACGAAATAGCAGAGTTGTCTGGAAGGCACATCTTAAATCGATGACACCAACAACAATCCAGTCCGGATTCAGGAAGGCTGTAATATCGCCATTTGATTCCTCTAAAGTCCCTGTTGAGATGATTTTGCCATCACAATCGTTCCCAAAAGAGAAATGCTCCAGAATCACCAAAGTTGACCATGAATGAACTGTTAGACCAAAAACTTGTGGAAAGGGCACCAAGACCAAAACCTGAAAAACTTGACCAAAATCTAATGAAAATAAAACAAAAGACACCAAGAAGTTCAGAGGCAAAGCAATATCAGAGGACAACATATCTACCAGCTATTATAATATGAACAAGAGAGAGCAGAAAACAACAACAAAGCCAGACCAAAACAAGTCTTAAAGAGAGCAGAACAAAAGTTAGACCAATCACCTAAGGAACGCAAAAAGCAGCAAAGTAAATGTCCCCAGAAAGAAAATCAATGTCATTGACACAGAAAGTGAAAATGAAAAAGAAGATTCAGATCCCGCCAACAACTGTTGTGTTTACAAGAAGTCTTCTCCCCCAGGATTAGACCAATCTGTTGGAATTGTCTTTGTCAAGTGGGTACAGTGCGAAGCTTGTGGTCATTGGTGTCATCTAAGATTTTGTTCTGAAATTAGAGTGGTGCGCAGGCTTTCAAATGTTTCTGTCCACATTGCGTTAAAAAAATTTTTTTTAATTTTCTTTGCTGAGTGATATTCATCTATTGCTAACCTGACTGAATATGTTAAGGGTCAGGAATTTAGGTTGCTGATTTTATTAACATGCTTGTAATTGAGTAAATATTAAGAAAAATACCATTGTTATTGAGTTTATTCAGAAAATAACCATTCTTATTTTGTTATTGATTTAACTTAATGTGTGCATATTTTTCAAATATTTTACTTAAACATTTGATAAAAATAAGATATATAATCGAGAATTGCATGAAAATAAATTATAAGAATGACTGTATATATATTCAATGTTGTAAATACAAATAATTGTGAATCTGCCCAGTGCAATGCATTAAAATAAACTATAATTATTTATGACTGAAATATATGAGTTCATTATCATTTTTGAATAACAAATAAACAACTTACTGTAGTCTTCAAAAACGATTGCACTCATAAGAGAGCGGCATGATTCGAATGATTTGAAGCGTTTACATGGTAATCAAATAGACAATAACTTACATATTGATTAACAAAGTGTTAAACTTTTACTTGGAACTCATTTTTGTTTCAGACTTTCTCATTTATTTGATATTTACCGATGTTGCCAAAATTGCCCACGAGTTAACAAGGATATAGCATACATTTGTCTGTTGATATCAGTTCTTCACGCTTACATTATACATTAAAAATATTCAAAATAAGGTATGCGAACTTATTAGTATTTTGATAGTTTTTATCATCAAGTTTTGCTACTTAAAATGTTATCTGTAAGAAAAATGACAATACGTTGTATATCCTAAAGATTTAGAAGATCATAATTATTAAGAACGATCCTATTTGTTTTACTTGTTTACGCAAATGAACATTAAGAAAACAAATATCTAAGAGTAACATGAATTCTCAATTATTTAAAGTCATCAGTTATTGTATCAGTAAAAGTTAAAACCGACATTGGTTAAGCAAATTTGCACTAATGTGCAGATATTTGCAAACATATGCACTTTATTTGTGTAGGAAGACTACCAATCAATGCTAATTTAGTTAGTTAATAGATATATACTTGTAATATAACACATCTGAACCAAGAAAACAATTACACCATTACCAAGAAAATCCATACGCTGATAGCGTAGTAAGACTGTTGGCGACAAAAGAAACTAAAAACGAACATGTGGTTTTTGGGACCATTTTTGCTAAAAAGGAATCATTCGTTTGAATGTATGTTCATTTTTTTACCGTTAAACTTAATAATGTAGCTTTTTATTCAATAGTATACGGCATCAAAATAAAAATACTTTTTAAGTTACAAGCAAATATTTTGATCAAGCTAGTTTTACAATGCAATTTATGCAAACGTAATTATATACATGCGATCAATCTGCAACGGGTCATGCAACATAACTGTTGAAGCGTAGTAGTTAGGAACATCGATTGTTAGTTCCGACGACGAGTGGGGCTTGGCACAGTTAAAAACCATTGTTAGTGCTTCGCAGCTTACTGAGTCAAAAGTATGTCATACGATGCGTGCTCTCGATGTTCTAAACTACAGATTAACATTAATACATTGCAGTATTTTTGTGTGTGAAAATATTCAGAATAACTATCGGTAACAACAAAGATCTATAAATCTATACATAGATCTTTGGTAACAAGAACTAACACTTTCGCAACGAGTAAGGACTAACCGATGATGCGCAATAATTTAGTGGTCTTATTCCAGGACACTAAGGTAAATATTTCGGTTACATACAAATAAACGGCGAAAGTTGGGGTTAGAAGTAACATTTTTAATAAATTGACTTTTTTAGGAAATGTAATCGTAATAAATCACATTATATACACATTATAAAACAAATGGCATACACTATCTTCAATAATTAAAAGATACTAAAATAGCTGGGATTGTTTGCTGTTTTGAAGAAGGGCCCGTTCAGGTTTAGGTTTATTGAGGACTCTTAGCCGGCACAGAAAATAAGTAGTTCCCCTTGGTAAATGTTCTGGATTTTACCCTCTCAAAAGACCAACAGTCTTTAAACGATGTAAAGTCTGCACAGCTATCGAACGCCTCTGGACATTTCCGATTTTCTCAAATAATTGTACAATAAAACCGGCGTAATAGTGGAATAATGCCGGGTTGAATTGTCGTTTAATTGGATGTTTTTTATCACTATTCTATCATTCGATCATTATGCCCACCCACCCAACATATTTAATTATAGACATTATCTAACAGTGACATTTTCTGTCCCCGGTCTTTTAGTTAAATATGCGTGACACCCATCTCAAATAATATGCAGATCATTTTCGTCAACTCCAGCATGGAAAAGAACTCGCATAAGCATCTTCGATTGCGTGCTTTTTAATCCATAAAATGCCATATCATTGTTGCTTATGCACATGTTAATTATGTTTATTATGTTGTATATTCATGAACCAAAAATATGTTTAAACTTAATAATAAATAACCGTGGTTGTGTTATGGCATTACATTGATGAAGGCTCGCTTTACATGCATGAAGTTGACTGTGAGAACGAATAATAGTGTTGTTTAGAAAAATAAAAAAAATTTGCACGAAACACGACATAATCAGCAGCTATTGAAAATGCCGTAACACATATGTTTATTTTTATAAGACCAGCAACCACAACAGCCGAGCAGAGATAAAAGAAAGAAAATGTTCGCTGCAACAGATGAATCATAGCAACGCGTTTAAGAACCTCACCTCATTTGTCAAAATGGAGAAGTGTAACTCTTTTAAATTGTTCAATTGATATAACTGTATTGATATTATGCTATCTGAATACTGACGATCTTCTAACATAAAGAGACATTTATTAAATAGTGTTTATTTCTTTTAATAAACGTGATATATAGCTTTAAATTATCATTATAATTATGTTTTATCATTTCATAGACAGCGCAGGTAATCCACATACTAATCATATGTGTTACAGAATAGGCATGGTTTCATGAAATTGTATTTAAACTATAATGTGTGCTAAAGTTCCACATCGCACAAATCGAAATCGATATTGTCAACTTCAAAGATGTACAAACAGACATTCAGCAATGGAATGCATTTCTCGGTTCAAACTACTAATTGGCGCACGTACATTAAATGTATAACAAATCTTGTGTAGTTTGTGTTCATTTATATCATAACTGTAGTTAAATTATGTTTGTAAACTATAGTTAATGATACGCTTTAAAGATTATTATTCATTTATTTATAAAAAATCTCGGTCAGAATTATTTGCAAATATTAACAATTGTAACTTATTATGGCAGTCATGACCACCAATTATATTATTTATGTTACGGCCCTGTAATTATAATTAAAATGATATTGTTTGCCGAACAATGACACCTTCCATGAAAATCAAGTAGTTAGTTTCATTTCTGTTACTGTCATGTAATAATTACTGAAAGCATTACGCATTGATTAGTTACATTTTGGTATCGTTAATTATTGGATCGTTGCAATATAGTTTCAGATTTTCTTAGATGCTTTCCCAAATGATACCTAACATAGTATATTCATATTATTACCAATTTCATAAAGCCTTACGTATTCAATCAGTTTTAATTGTAGTTTTACTCTCTTTATTTCTATAAATCGTTAATAGTTCGCTAAAAACACCATCAACACCATGATTACGATTGGAATTCTGTCTTTAAACACAATAATACCGAGTTTTATAGTGAATAATAAATGCACCATGTTGGTTTTCTGTAACGGCGTTTGTAGCCGACAAATTAATGTATTCTTGATATATTATTATTGTATATCTGTATAGTATACATTATTCTCTAAATTTACCATTATGCTATTTTTATATACTTTGTTCTTATAAAAAAATCAATAGATATAATGTTTTTTTTCCCCGTGGTGTAGTATTTTCTTTAAATATAAACGAAACTATATTTACTTATTAAACCTAAACTGGATACCATTTTAATATACGAGGAAGAATTGCGCGGTCCTTTGTACGGATAAAACATTGATGTATAATTTCGGCTAGATTTACATCCTGTTGAATGTTCAGAGAAAGAATGCGATATAAAACATGTTGGGTTTAAAACATAAAACACTGTCAATATATACCCGGTAGGCAATGTGTATGTACATTACATGTACAGGGTTCACCATACCACTATGTTGTTAACATATTTCAATAAACATATCACAAAACGTAATGCAATGGATAAATTGATATATAAAGTAAAATTAGTTAAAAGTTTCAATGGTGGTTATTATGACAATTGTAATGGTTCAAACAGCAAATATACAATTGATGCAAAACAACGATTTAATCTGTTCTCAATTTTGCGCATATCACTTTTATTTAGGAAGTACAATGGCTTGGATCACTTTCGAAAATATTTATTGTATGTTCTATGTTTAGTCTTGTTTATAATTGAATACTACAACGCTTCGATTTGTGCTGTGTGGATGCAGTATGTCGTGTCCCCGTACATATCTTAGATGTTGTCATATTTCCAGTCTTCAGAGGCCGTCAGCGTTAGAGTTACTTCTTATTGTTTCGATAATAAGAGTTCTCTCCTGCTGTCGCAGCTAGAGTTTCACTTTGTTCATAATTGAAAAGCATACAGACATTCTGACGGTTATATAAACAATCACTTAGGTATTTTAAGTAGTGATATGAAATGCGATTACCCCTCACATAATAAACTTATTTCTATCAGTTTCTGTCAGTTTAAGTGTTTTGGGTTCACATTCATTATTATTATAGTCATACCGCAATGTTGATGTTTCTACTTAACGAGAATGTAATGCAAATTGCAAATGCTCGAATTGTTTGCGTATTAGCTGCAATAAATGTCAGAAACATCTGTTTCCTGAAACAAAGTTGTCACATTTTTGTATCGTAGTATTTCATATTTAATGTTATATTTTATGACTGTTTTATCATATTATCAGAATGATGTTAAACATTAACGTTATCGTATCAACTAAATGAATGCCTGGGGACATGTGTTGTGCATTAAATAACAACACTCGGCGGCGGATCATTTACTATATTCTGTCAGTGCTGTATTATATTCAAGCTAACCACTTCTTTCCGCATACATCAGACACGTTTTCATAAAATGTGCATTGATATAACTACATGGTACATATCTTATCAATGAGTGTTATCCGATGGGTAACACGTTTTGAGGTCATCGAAACCTACGTTTGAAATAACTAAAAATTGCAGTGAATAACACCATATAAAACATTTATACACAACTAAAATGTTCAATGCAATAAACGTAGATATTTAAAAAAAAAAACAAGTGGATCAAAACCAACACGGCTGTTCCACATTCTTATCCAGAACGGCACATTCCGCCTACAGTGGATTTAAAGAGACTTACTTGAAACAGAAAATACCATAAAAGCGGAAAGTGCCGTCCTGGATTAGCCTGAAATAATGCGGACTGCACGGGCTAATCCAGGACGACACCTAACGCATATATGCATTAAGCCCGGGTTTCCTACGATACGCCTCATTTGTTTTAATGACTAGACGATGCAATTCTGTAGTATTTGTGATGCAATTACGCAAGTGAAAACGTCAGTTCCTCAAATCGCACAATGCAACGCCATTTACTAAATTGGTTCAGTAAAGTGAAATTACAATGTAGCAATTTTTGTAAGAGCTTTGGTATATTACAAAGTGATTCCTCTTTCTTTTGATAGAATGTGGAATATTAAGAAAATTGCTCACTTTTCATTGATTTTTCTGCCAGAAAGCCAATATGGAGCTTCAAAATTTATGTGGTCATAACACCAGTAAGCACTTGAACACACTTTAATTGATCAATAGGAATTGGGATATCGACACGGAATTATACAGTTCGGTCCGCATGCCACAAATCGTAATCAAGAAGTAAACCATAACAGTGTTCAAAGGTTCAAATTGCAGTTTGGTAATTTGAAATGTATTACATTATTGATACAACAACGATAGTAACTAAATATGCTCTCTATTATTTACGCCGTGTATGTATAGATTCACTTCTTAAGCAACAGTTGTATTTTTGTCATTTATGTAAATATTAAATAACTTTAATATGGGTTAGATCTATACAGGAGCTTACGCACTATATATCGGATGCGAAACAACAAATGTGTTTAAATACGACTGACTCTTAACATGTAAGAAAAAGCTAGCATCAACATACATTTTAAACAGTGTTTTGCATTAATTATATCCATTATATCCCTTTATGCATGTTATATATTATATAGGCCGCTTGTATATTGTATTACGAAGTTGACAGCAATCAACTACGATCTTAAAAAAAGTTATTGGTTCGTTCGAAAACCCCTTATTTGAATAAATGTTCCGTGAAAAAAAAACACCTTTACTATTTTCTAGTTTAATTAACGTCGGCGTGTTACGTGCGTACAATTACTTGCACATAACACATTTCTAGTAAACGTTAGGTTTGGAGACGGTGAATGTAGATTACGCCAACTCAAGTAATGGTATATCAGTCGAGACGTTAGCCTGGATTACAAACGCTTAACAGATAGTTAAAATATCAATGTATGTGCATTTTGTATATATAGAGAATAACAGGTTACTGCCTGGTCTTGTGTAGTATATCAGGTGAGGCTTAGAATAATATTACGGCGACATGTTTTTCTATTTATAATACCACATTTTTCTTAAAATATCACAAACGAGCTGATTTTTATATATTTAAAAACTAAGGGCGGCGCTGATTTTGCTGAGCCGACTTTTACACGTTCACGGGTATGTAGTTATGGATTTCTAACAGTTGACTGGATAATACCTTGTTGTTAACATTTCGTAATGATAAGTGAACTGTTTTCATTACGAATACATAGATTACACGCGTGCTCATTCATAAAATACTAAAAATGGATTGCAACGATCAATTTCATCGGAGAACACATAACGCCGAATTGTTTGGAGACGCCATTTTTGAGTTGTGTATTGAAATTTGACATTTCCAAGATCGTGTCAATATTGACAGCATTTGACTATAGTGTGTTCAATTTTTGGTAATAATGTTTTTGGTTCAACACACACTGATGCTTTGTAGTGACTTCTAGTGCATTTATTATAATGTATTGAAATAATTTTGTATGGATGATTTATTGTGTTCCATAGATGACGTCAAAGTGTGGGTGCATGTGAATTTAAAAAAAATAACGTTTGGTGATTTATGACGATTAAAAATAATAAGCTATATACGTTATTGGTATCAAATTGTTTGTTTTGTTGAATCTGATTCATTTTTACTCAAACTCTTGACTTTATAGTTGATTCCGAATAATATGACGATATCAGCATAGTGGTGTAATAAAATCTGCAATTCTGACGTGTGTTTCATATTTACAATATCCGAATTAAGTAAATAATCCTAGCATTAACCCTCGTGCTCTTGCCCCGCCACCCCCTCCCCCCCCCCAAAAAAAAACCAACTAAAAAATCAGTATCGTTAAATTACTATAAAGCAATTTCAATTATCGAACGTTTATGGAAATTTGCATTTTTTTTCTAATAAGTACGCAATAACACCTATGTATTATTGGAATAATGCGTGATTTGTTTATCTCATTATCCGGCGTGCATTGACGAAATAAAGCCCCATGGAATAAACTTTGCTTTATTTAAAAAAAGTGGGATAAAGCAAACAGGCTCAGACTAATGACGTCATCATTTTCGTGAGGTCATTTTGTTTCGTAATATTTGGTGTGTTTTCTTTCGTTTATTTTCAACTAAAGATAGAATATGATGGAAATGATGGGATAAATAATACACTAGGTAAGTGTTGAATAAAGATAAGTTTATTTGCTCGGCACGAAAACGTGAACCACTCGCCAAGGCTTGTGGTTCACGTTTTCTAAGCCTCGCTAAATAATCTTTATTCAACACTAACCAAGTATCCTCTATTGATCGTTTAATTGATAAAGCATGTTCTGGGCATTAGATCATTTTGTCCACATTCAACATACTTACATTGCGTAGCTTTATTTACAAATCATTACATGTTCTGTTTTCAATACTTAATGTACAGGTTATATTTTGCCATATTTATTGAGATTCAACTTATGATTGATTATGTTATTAACTTGAATAAAAGGAAGATTGAAGAAAGATGGATACGGGTTTCACAAATCCCCAATATCCGCATTTGTTTGTAAAAACAACGTCCGACTCATCTATTTTAGAATGCTCTTGTTGTTTACTTTGAATTGTATAAGCAGAGAATCTTAAATGCTAAACCCTTAGGCAGAAGTGTTTCTTGGAACATCCACATAACAAAACAATAAACATCCCAAAGTAGTACTATATAGTTGAGCATTGGTCAGTTTAGTCTACCTATTAAAATGAATTGACATTAACAACTAATGTTTTACTGAGTTAAACATGTTAGTTCGTACCAATTATTGATTGGAGCACATCTTAAATTATGTATTTTACGTATCTTGTAAGTATTACCAGATGAATATAATGGTCCATGTGCTTTTATCGTATTATTTTAATACCAGGCTACCATTGGAAATTATAAATTGGAGCATTCAGAGCAAATCATAACGACAGTTAGAATTACATACGTCACCACCCTGTCATCAGCGAACTCGTTCCTGGTTTAAACTGGTAATTGTTAATCACAGTGTAATGTGTCACTATATTTAGGGTCTTTGCAGTATAGTACATTACAAATTCTGTTAAGGTTATTAATAACTTACATACGGATGCTGAGATTAATTCGTAATTTCATAAGGCTTTGCACACAATATACAATTTACTCAAATATTAGTACATGTATTACAATCCTGACATATGCATTGGAAATAGTGTGTGAATGCAATATAGTGCACAGCCGTACATATGACCCTAAGTTTAGATTGAGTCATATGTGTTTTTATTCCGAAAAAAAATTCAGACGCTATGCAATTTATCAGTTGTAGCACAGTTTACAACATTATGCGTAGATAAAATGTGATCCTCTGCAATGGCGTGTATGTGCCGTTGTCGACATGTTTTCCGGTATTTCCTGCTCAAGATTTGTTATTTACAGATAGACTTTATTTAATTTGCATTCCCAATGTCCATGCCCTCCAAAGGAATGCCGAATCCCCATAATACGCAATTATTATGCTTTATATTTCTTTGAATATTTTAAGTAGTGCTGCTCAACATTGCAATCAAGGTTTGGCTGCATGGTGATTGTTTTTAGTCAAATTTGTAATTCGTTTCATGTCATAATAAATCTGCCATTGATGTTTTTTTTAACGTGTAGATCATGGTTCCCGTACAACTTTACTTTTATAAACCACAAGTGCTAAACAACTGTTTTGGTGCTACTCGGCATGTATTTCTATATCTGTCTCGATATTCGCCATCATAAATTGTATATATTTGCCTAGGATTATATATTGCATAATTTATCGTTACAGTAATAAAAATAATTGCAAAAACCCTTGAAAACAACACATGTTTACACTTTGATACGTGTGAAATATACTAAAATGAAATAAAGATGTTAAACATGTAAAAATATAATTAAATCATCCAAAGAATTGCGTGCATGTTCCTTTCTGTATAAAACTCTGCAATTGCCTGCTACTTTATATCTCTTTGATAACACAATTGGATATTAATTGGTATGATTTATATTATCAGAACAATGAATTCGCCATAATTCATTGGTCCGAGCGTTTTATTGACACTTAAACGTTTATTCCGTTACACGTGTCGTGCCTTGTTTTCCTGAAATAAAATGACACGATTAATTTTATTTCTCGTTCACAATGTTTAACAAAAACTATTTTTATAACATTAAAATAGAAATTATTGAATATATCAGAAATGTATCAATTACCTTTGTGTTTTTGATATACATGTATTTTTAAATTGTACGTAACGTGTTAAAAATGAATAATTATGTAATAGTATGTAAATGTTATATTTCGTTTGTAATTTAATGCTGTCGTTTTTTAAATCATCATATATGTAAATTAAGTAAACTACAAAAACGAATCCTCATTAAAAGCCATTTTTCCATAACATGTTTTTTTTAAATATCAGCCAAGTGTATAACGTTGTCAACATCTACACTGGAAGAAGACAAGAAACGTCTTTAAAAAAGACAATCGGCGTAGAAATTATTATTGAGATGCCATTTTTTGCACTAGTTTATTATACTAGAGGACCAAGCTGTGACTTCACGGACCCCATATGTTTCGTTCCCTACTAAGGAGACTTCTCGGACCCCAGATGTTTCGGTCTCTACTAAGGAGACTTCTCGGACACTAGATTTTTCGGACACTATAAGAACACGTATTGGCCCCCAAAATTAATTTGAGATTAATTTGATATAAGCTCAACCAAATTTGCTAATATTTGTTTTGCTTATTTATCAGAAAAATACCAGAAATTTACCACTTTATATTTTATGCTAGCTCAACAGGCAACATTGTACGTTGTGACCGACTGTCGTCCCCGTGAATTGTAGCATTGTAATTGCTATTTATAGAGTGCACCGATTATGTAGGCTAAACAATATAGTTAGTTCATTATGTGAATGAATATAACATTCTGATCATGACATACAATGAGTAAAATTGTTCATAATTATGTTAATTTCTACAGTGTATGCCGAAGATATGTTTATAACTTTCATTTAACCGCTTATGTAAACAATTATGTAACTGTTTAATCCCCAAAAGTATGCACCAGTTATTGGTATATGTTAAACCATTGTTTGAAGTTTGCATTCCCTAAAATTATAAAATTTGCCAAATTCTATTGGCATTCAATTTTCCCGCTGCATAATTATCGCAAGAAATCTAGGTCCAAAGTGATCTTAGACAGCTACGCCGAATAAACCGGGTATTTTTAGGACATTTTAGCAGCAATCACAATAAGAACATATCAGCAACTCATTAATGGTATAATGTTATTGTGTCATGTCGCTCATAAAGAAACGTTTGAGAACATTTTTATTGAAAGTTATGAACAAATAAATATATTCCTTAATTTTGTCAAACTTAATTTCAGCAACATTATACGAAAGACATGTACACATATAACATGCAGTTCGAATGTATCATTGTGTTTGATGTAAGCCGAAACACAGAAGTAATACCATGTTTTATGCAATATGGAGATTTATAATTTAACATGTCTTAAATGTAAATTTCGAAATTCCAGGCATATGGTTAACATTAATATTCTTAGACCTGGTACATAATAAAGTCACTGCTTGCAACGACGCAGTCCATAAAAAGGCATCACCAATTTATTAAACGCATGCAACGTAATTCCCTTCCAAATTATAAACGCAATCTTCCGATAGCAAACAAGCTATTACTTTTTTTATTTTGATTTGTCATTTTAATGTACAATCACAGCCACCTTTTGTGAGTTTCAATGTTACAAACACGAGAAAAAAAAACACATGACACAACATAACAAATAGAATGAATAAAATTGAAAGCAAAGTGGTGGACAATTGAACCGTTTAAAAATCAA
Source organism: Congeria kusceri (assembly GCA_027627225.1). Classification (NCBI taxonomy): domain Eukaryota; kingdom Metazoa; phylum Mollusca; class Bivalvia; order Myida; family Dreissenidae; genus Congeria; species Congeria kusceri. Next base: position 42,720,217 of record CM051038.1, read on the forward strand.
GAAAGCATTCTGGTGGACGACACTTATATATATATATATATATATATATATTAGGTAACATCGTGCCTTTTGATTTCAACGCTAGAAAGACACACTGTAAAATCTTGCAGATTACTATTTATCTTCAAAGGATTGTATTTAAGTATAGATTTCTTTAATCTGGAATAAATTGATAACACATTCACAATAAATGTGTTAAACAAATGCATGTAGGATATTTTTTATTCGTGGCTCATTTGGATTCTCGCGTAAACTGCGCGGTCTATGCTGGCTCTTAAACATGATATGTTTGTACAACAGTAGTTTGTCACGTTACCGTATCGAAATATTTCTTTATGAAAACGTATCAACTCAAATTATAAAACAGTTGGCATATATTAGTATGTTTGTGAATACCAAATACAAATAAATCTATTGCATCCAATTGAAATATCAAACGTATAAAAACCAACTGAAGCCCTAAAGTTGATATTCCTTTTCTTTCGTAATCCACTGTGTATTGTAAATGAATTGATTGTTGTACTGTGTTCATTTTTGTTTTTTTCATTAATTGTTCCTATGCATCTAACCTTCTGTCCGTGGTTTATTCGACAACAAACTATGACGTAAATGTTTTCTTTATTAGAAACATGCATGTGGACCACCTACATCCCTTTTTGTGTTATGTATACATCCATTCACACAATCTACATTTAACCTTTCACAGTAATCAGACGTGCCAGGAGACTCAATAAACAAAAAAAGTACTAAAGCATAAATGAACTACACATATTACAAAAATATTTACACTATGCCCATGTACGATTTGAGATTGAATTTGAAATAAAAGTCCAAAGTCTCTGCATCTAGTTCGTGCTATCGCAAAACATGAAGGTGTGTACTTATCACAATCAACAGTCTGCTCGTACAATTATTAGGATTTTCCGACATATGAGCCAGTCGTTCCATTGATTGCATGTTTTCCCATATGAAATAGCAAGACACACCGATTATACAATTTGTAGTATATTTGAACTTACTCGTACAACAGAGCTAGTGATACTGAGCATTTCGAGTATAATCATATCCGAACATATAGGAGTCAGTCTCAGACGTTTGCTTTCGGAAATGCTTTGTGATGCATCCTTCAGAAGTATATTGTATTCGCTGTAGTGGTTGTTACAACTGTACCGTACCGATATCACAATGGGTGATTTCAACCAATGCAATAGTGTTTACATGTACTTCGGGCCATTTAACTAATTTCAAACTGAAATGCCTTGCATCACAATGAGGTGACGTACGTTTTAGCTGGTGGTGTTCGTTTGTGTCCTCTTTTCGTGTTAAACACATTTCTGTCGAGGTAATCGACCACTACTGCAATAAAAGATCTGTAGAATGACAGGCAACACATATGCAGCTATTTAAAAAAGTAAACGCATCTGAACAAATTCATTGGCCAAATTATAATTGTGACTGTGACAGTTATGAAATTCTACTATATACTAGAATGAACGCAAATCAGACCGCCTTCTATGATTTTGTAATGAGAGACGTTTAAAGGCGGATCGCATACTTTGAGCTCCTCATCAACATGGGATAATAAAACAGATAATCGTACAATTTTGCGCGACAAATTATTTGACAATGCTTGTAATTTCTTTCCGGCGATTAGTCCTTATTAAAAAATAATCATGTTTGCAATGGCTTTAGCTATTAACAGTATAAACTGAAATAGAAATAGATCAGAATATATCCGAATATACTCGTTAATGTGTGGAATGCTGTCACAATTATCTTAAATTGCTAAACAATGTTAAACGTAGTTCCAAAAACTAATAATTTCTTGTCATCTTAATTTCATTAAAAAACATATGAAGACATACTGTGTCAGCAACTGATTCATAATATAAATGAGCAAATCATTTGGTCGTTGTGATTTTGCATTCAAAGGAAAACTTACGTCTAAATCAATGTTTTTCATGCTACTACAAATATGTATGTTAATTTCAGAAAATATTACCCCAGCATTATATATATGTTGATTTTTACACAGCGTAATGCGTTTTTCTTTTAAACAAATATACATAAACAACGTGATAAACGATGCGCAATCCATTCAAATCATGCAAAAAATTGCATGCAGGTTTCGTTCTTTATAAAATCCTGCAATAGTCCGCTAGTTTATAATTTTGTGATACAATAATTGAAAAATAATAGGTATCTTTTTGATTACCAGGACTATGAATATGCAATAATCCGTGTGATAGGACGATTTATTGACACTTAAATGTTTATTTCTTTACACGTTCCGGTCGTAAAACTGTATTATCCACCATAAAACTGGCGCGTTTTCTTTCTGTTCAATTTAGTATGGTAAACGCATTTTCAATATTGATTTGAGCTATAAGCAGCAAAATGTTATATTATAAATGGACTATTAGTATGGTGTAATGATAACTTGTATCAGCCTCGTTTTTTGTGTCAATTAGCATTGATTAAACACAACCAAAACGTCTACTACCTATTCCTTGCCGGGCCCGGCTAGCTCAGTTGGTAGAGCGCTGGACTGTCAATCCGGGGATCGTAAGTTCGAACCCCAGCCCGGCCACATAACTTGTGTGAGGATTGGTCATGAAATTAATTCTAAGGCAATTCTTTAATAATTCGGATTCAAGTAGGGCAGTTGTCAGTTACTGGAATAAGTATGTGCACTTAGTACTGGTACACCGCTTATATAAACTCCAAACAAACAAACAAACAAAAACAAACTACAAATTCCTTGAACCCCTTATATGCATTTTATTCTTTATTAAGAAACATTGACGCTGCATTTAAGAAATATCATTATCATATACACAGATTGTTAAACATGTGTTCACATTATTTAACGAAGCAATTCGGTTGTCTTTCTGATGGAATTACGCAAGTTGAAACGTCAAACCTGCAAACCTCAAAGTGAAAAGCAGTTTACTAAATTGGTTCCACTGTCTCGGTAACACGAGAAATGGACACGGGACGATCTTCGGTAACAGTTACGGGACGAACGCGATGTCACATTGATGAGTGAGTGGTGAAAAACGGTTTTCAAAATGGTATAAGGTGTTTATTATGTTCAATTGTTCAGCATCTTGTGCATTTTACTGTTAGGACTATGTGCTGTCTGTCTGTCTGTCTTTCTTTCTTTATATAATATTTATAATAACAAAAACATGTGTTCAAAATATTGACAAACGTTACTAAAGTCTTAGACAGATGTATGATTATAAATATTTATCTTATTGGTGATTTTTTTACATGCTTAATATAACTTTAATAGAATATATTAAAAGCCAAAATGTCACTGTCGCGAGACGACGCTGTAACGGCTATAATGACGATATAATATTTAATGTTATGGACATGTGACGACTTATTTTATTGTGCTGCCTGAATAGGGAAGCAGTTAATCGGCGATTTGTCCGTCCGTCCGAATTCTAATTCCATTCCAGTACAGTTTGTTCTGCTGTCAAATTAATGTTCCGACAATTGTATCCATCATACCCCATATACGTCCGTCCTTCTGTACGTCCGCCCGGTAATTCGTTTTCGAACGAGATCTCATGTAATATGTCTTGAATTCAATGACACTTTATATACAGCAGGGTTGACATGCGCACATTTTTTTAGGTTGTTCCGTTAAGATGATTTTCAAGGGAGTTATTGCCGTTTTATTATAAAGTATACACTTTTAAGCGGTGTATCACCACTACAAATAGAAACTGGGCGATATCAAGGAATTGTACCCAATGAACGATACTGTTTTAATTGTATAAACCAGGTTAAAGACGAATACCACGTAATAATGTCATGTAATGTCATGTAATCTCTATGACTGTTAGACAGAATTTGTTCACAAAAATAGAGATAAATCCAGATGTTTCAGAGTACAGTGATCATGATAAATTTTGTTACATCTTATCTAATGACGAAATCGTTAAATACAGTGTCAAAGCTTGTCATGATATTGTAGTCACCTGACAAAATACATATAAGTGTAACATGTGTTACTTATTTATATGAGTATTATGCATGTATGCTCAATTTCAACAGATATTATAATCTTATTATAATTCAACTATCATTTTGATAATATATCCTGTGATTTTTTGAAAAACAATCTGACTGTTTATTTATTATATTTCAAAATATAAATAGTGCTATTGTTTACAAACCATATTCCATGTTGGCAGTCTTATTGTTTGTCCTTTCCATACCAAGATTTACTGTTAACAATATTACTAAAACATGCGTGTACTATGATTAAATATCACGATCCTAATTTGTTATAACATAGTTTGATGTCTTCCTTAAATAACATAACATAATTTTATTTATAAGACTTTAATAAACAATTTATTGTGAATATTTACTTTCACGCTCTTTATAGTGGTTCGATTTATTATAATATACTTTGCGACTAACTAAATATGTCTGCACATGATTATGCACTTTATGATTATGTCTGTACATGATTGTGCACTTTATGATTATGTCTGTACATGATTGTGCACTTTATAATTATGTCTGTACATGATTGTGCACTTTATGATTATGTCTGTACATGATTGTGCACTTTATGATTATGTCTGTACATGATTGTGCACTTTATAATTATGTCTGTACATGATTGTGTACTTTATGATTATGTCTGTACATGATTGTTCACTTTATGATTATGTCTGTACATGATTGTGCACTTTATGATTATGTCTGTACATGATTATGCACTTTATGATTATGAGTGTACATGTGTCCCTTATGATTATGCTGCTTTTTCAATGTGTGTGTAAGTAACCAAGATTTACTGTTAACAATATTATTAAAACATGTGTGTAGTATGATTAAATATCACAATCCTAATTTTGTATAACATAGCTTGATGTCTTCTTTAAATAACATAACATAATTATATTTATAAGACCTTTATAAACAATTTATTTTGAATAGTTCCTATCACGCTCTATATAGTGGTTAAATTTTTTATGTCTGTACATGATTGTGCACTTTATGATTATGTCTGTACATGAGTGTGCACTTTATGATTATGCGCGTACATGTGTACCTTATGATTATGTATTTTTTTTCAATGTGTGTGTAAGTAAATAAGCATTTGTACCTTTAAACTAAGTGACTTTGTAATACTGCATGGGGTTGTTTGTAATATACACTTGGAAATATTGAAGATGGTAATATGCACCGGTAAAGATTGAAGACTTATGCAATAATATTTGAACTGTTTTAATGAAGCTTTCTTTTTCCACACTTTTGTATATGTGTAATATATATATAAATATATATAAATATATATAAATATAAATATAAATATAAATATAAATATAAATATAAATAAATATAAATATAAATATAAATATAAATATAAATATAAATATAAATAAATAAATTTAAAAAAAAAAAAAAAAAAAAAAAAAAAAAATATATATATATATATATATATATATATATATATATATATATATATATATATATATATATATATATATATATATATATATATATATATATATATATATATATATATATATATATATATATATATATATATATATATATATATATATATATATATATATATATATTTATGTTTATATTACACATACACAAAAGCGTATATATATATATATATATATAACTGTGAAGTTAGAATATTAATGCAGTGATTTTTGCATGCTTGTAATATGTAACTGTAAAGTTTGAATATTAATGCATTTAATATTTGAAACACACGCACATTGATGAAACTGTCTTAATCTATTAACTATACTATTTGTGTAGGTATGTGTTATGTACTTATTCTGTAAAGCATAAAGATTGAGAAATTGACTCCTGTATCTTTGAAAATGCTTTGTAAAGTTTGTAGAAGCTATATACATTTGTTTTCTACAAAGTTGTGTCTACCTCTTCTAGTTATACTTGTAGAGCAAGAATACATATTTTATAACTTATACCCAGCCAGCAAGCCTACATTGGTCCGATATCTATCCAATATGTTCTGAATATCAGATAGACATCGCTCGCGATATCTATTCGATCAACGTTTTGCCCATCGGCATTTGATCGGGCCGTCATCGAAGCATTGCATATCGGATACATATCGGATAGACATCGGGCCAATATCGTCCCAGAAAGAAAGCCTACATCAGTCCGATATCTATCCGATATGTTTTAAATATCTCAAATAGATATCGCTCGCGATATCTATCCGATCAACGTTTTGCCCATCGGTACTTGATCGGATAGATATCGGAGCATTATTTATCGGACGTATATCGGATAGACATCGGGCCAATATCGCTCCAGCTAGCAAGCCTACATTGGTCCGATATCTATTCGACGATGTTGTCAATATCTTTGGAATTGATAACCACACTTGTTTATTTTAATGCTAAATTTCAAAATGATGTGCAATTTGGAACAACACTCAAGAAAGTGTACATATCTTCATTTTTAATAACTACATCTAATTCTATCTTCTCAAAACATTTCATACGTTTGAGAACAAAATTCTAATAAAACAATCCCAAAAAGCTGTGATAAATATAACAGAAGCAATAGAAAATCATCAAGGAAATGTATACACTATTTATTTAAACAAAGGTTTATATGATCTTTCAACGTCTTCATTTTTAATTAATATTTAAATCAGTTACGAGTTTATAGCTAAAAACATTAAAGGACATGTCACATTGAAATCTTATAGGTTTGTATAAAAAGTCACTTACAACATGTCAGTGATGTGACAGTAACCAAGAAAAAGCTAAGAAATGCAATCATTTATTGTAAGTTGAATTGCTAATGAAAACAGTTACAAATGCTTTCTATCAACATGTAAGTTATTTATGAATATTAGCATCATCCACCACCATACATGCTATAAAACCAGTGCAACACAATTGAAAAAGTTAATAATTCAGCAATACTTAACCGACAATTAATTGTATTAGACATTTAGTATCAAATTGAAATTTCCACATTTCAATGACCTTAATTTATATCAACTAAACATTATACAAAAGAAATGAAAATGAAATTGCTTATGTTATGTATACATATTTGTCTAACATTAATATACCGAAACTAAATAATGTTCAATCTGAATCTTTAGAAAGACTACTAAGTATGGAGGAAGTCGCCTTTACACTTAAAAACATGAAAAATGACAGAAGTCCAGATTCTGATGGATTTACTGCTGAATTCTATAAAGTTTTTTGGAACAAGTTAGGCCAATTCATAGTAAGAAGTATAAATTATGCCTTTAATACTAATTCATTGTCTGTAACTCAAAAACATGGAATAATAACTTGCATCCCAAAAGACAACAAGCCCCGTTGTTATTTGAAAAATTTAAGACCATTAACCTTACTAAATGTTGTTTAGAAACTAGCATCTGGGTCCATTGCAAATAGATTAAAACAGTCCTTGATATTTTAATCTCCAGTGATCAAATTGGTTTCATTAAAGGGCGATTTATTGGGGGAAACACTAGATTACTCTATGACATCTTGAAATATGCTGAAAATAATAATTTACCTGGATTACTTATGACAATCGATTTTGAAAAGGCATTCGATACCTTATCTTTCCAGTTTATAGAAACCACTTTAGATTTTTTTAATTTTGGACCAATGTTTCAACAATGGATATCCATGTTTTTCCACAATACTATTGCCTCTATACAAATTCTTGTCAAATACCGTATGTATAGAGAGGGGCTGCCGCCAAAGGGACCCGATAAGCGCTTACATTTTTTTTTATGTGCTGAAATCCTTGCTATTAAAATTAGAGAAAGCAAACAAATAAAAGGTATAACAATTAAAGACATAGAATACAAAATATCACAATTTGCTGATGACACATCTTTATTACTTGACGGATCTGAATATTCTCTTAATTGTACACTAGACATTCTTCATGAATTCTCAACATACTCTGGACTGAAAATAAACTATGAAAAAACTAATCTAATTTGGATAGGTTTTATGAAGTACAGCACTAGGTCGATAAAAACAAAATACAAATTGACATTGGGAGCAACCACTTTTAAAGTGCTTTGAATAGTGTATGACAAAAATTTATACAACATGGTAATGAAAAATTTTGATAACAAAATCAACAGCATCAATAATTTTATAACTCACCGGAATCGTAGAAATATTACACCTCTAGGAAAAATAACTATTGTTAAATCATTGCTTTTTCCACTGCTTACCCATTTATTTGTTTCACTACCAACACCAAGAATAGAAATTATGAAACAAATTAACAAACTATTTTATGACTTCATATGGGCAGGTCCAAGCAAAATAAAAAGTACAGTTGTTGTTAAAGAATATAGCGAAGGGGGTTTAAAAATGATAGATGTTTGTTCATTTGAAAAACATATGAAATTAACATGGCTTAAGAGATTTGTGACAGGAGATGGAAATTGTTATAGACTTGTTAAATCGTTTATTGACATAAAAAAATGTTTAATACTGATAAAATGTTTGCTGATAAACTTTGCTTGAATTAAAAAAATACATGTTGGCTAGATTTTTTTTAAAAGCTAAATAGTGTATATTGAAAAGTTGCCAATAGTCAATTGCAAAGATATTCTAGATATGCCTCTATTTTACAATGACAATTTTAAACTTGACAATAATTATATATTGATTAAAAGTGTATATGAAAGAGGTATTCGTCTCGTTAGAGATATATTCATAGATAGAAACTGTTTTATCTCCAAAGAATCTTTGGACTATCTAATTGGAACAAATGTGAATTTTCTACTGTATCAAGGTCTAATCAAAGTAATAAGTAAATACATTAAAACTTTTGGAGACATGTTCACCTATGATAACAAAATTCAAGGACCTGTATTAGCAAGTTATGTAAAGAAAATAGTAACAAGTCCTAAAGAAGAAAAACATGTTTATAAAACATATATTCAAAACAGTGATATCCCAACCAGTCAAACAAAATGGAATGCCGAGTTCTATGGTATTGACTGGAAACATGTATATGCACTTGTGTTCAATATTAGTAAAGATACATATGCCCAATAGTTCCAATGTAGAATTGTCCACATAATCTTAGGAACAAAAGCCCATATGTTTAATATGAAAATAGCTGCTGATTATCTATGTTCTTGTTGTAAAAATGAAGTAGAAAATATAACACACTTGTTCTGGAACTGTATACATTCTCAAGAAATTATTAAATTTGCTGTTCATATAGTGTATAGAAATAGACAAAGCTTACCTATCCAGCTAACATGTCAGGATATTATACTTGGTATTACAAATTCAAAACTGAACAATTTAAATATTTTATGCCTAGAAATTAAACGATATATTTTTCACTGCCAGAGAAAAAACAGAATTCCTTCTAACTTTAGACTAGTTTATAGCTTCAAACACTCACTTGAAATTTTTAAAAATACAACAAATACAGATGAAGAATAAAGAGATTGGTCACTAGTCAGCATGTTAATATACATTGTTTAGTGAAATTAAATAGACAATGATTAATACACCTAGTAATAATTATTTTGTATACCATAACATTACTTTGGTAGTCTCTGCAATATCATAATAACATTTATACTCAATGCAATTCAGTGTCTTTAGCATATTTTTTTTTTAAATGTGCAGTGTTTTTTACAACATATTTCAATTTAATACATGTAAATGTATAAATACCGCTGTATGTATACACATTTTGTTATGTAATAGTTAGTCTGTATGGCATAGTATTAGTTTTGTAGTCTTCACAATATCATAATTACATATATACTCAACGCAACTCGGTGTCCTCGGCATAATCTTTGTTTTACGTACAATGTTTTATAGACATGAAATATTTTTCATGACATATCATTTTAAGTTTGTACATGCAAATGTATTCATACTTTTGTATTAGTATAATATAATGGTTGATGTATTAATGTATGCATGTATGTAAAGCTACTAGGAGAAAATAAAATGTTGCACACACACACACACACACACACACACACACACACACACACACACACACACACACACACACACACACACACACACACACACACACACACACACACACACACACACACACACACACACACACACACACACACACACACACACACACACACACACACACACACACGCACACAAACAACTTTGTATAGATAAAGTGTTTATTGTAAATATTCGATAATCGTAGTATTTACTCAGTGTACGTTTTCATGTAAAATAGATAAGGTTTTATTGTAAATATTTGATAATCATAATTTTTACTCAGTGCACGTTTTATGTGAAATCTTAAACACTGCTTTTCTTATGATACTATTAACCATAGAATGTGTTGTAAGTTTTATCAAGGTATAAATGTTTTATCAGATCTATATTTATCTCATAACTCAATCTGAGTAATTTTGTACATGTGTTTTATTTTTACCATATTTTATATATGTATATGACCTCTCATGTACGAAAGTGAGACTTTAATAAAATATCTGTCTGTCTGTGTTCAAAAGATTGACAAACTTTACTAAAGTCTAAGACAGTTTTATGATTATAAATTTTAAGCTAATTGGGGATTTTCTTACTTGCTTTATATATATAAGGATAAGGAAGTAGTTAATCGCCGCTTTGTCCGTCCGTCCAAATTCTTATTCCATTCCCATTCAGTTTGTCCGGCTGTCAAATTAGTTTTCCCGACAATTTTAGCCATCATACTCCATGTACGTCCCTCTTTCCGTCCGTCCGCCAGTTACTTCGTTTCCGAACGAGATCTCATGGAATATGTCTTGAATTCAATGACACTTTATATGCAGCAGGATTGACATGCGCATATTTTCAGGTTGTTCCGTTCTGGTGATTTTCAAGGGATTTATTGCCGTTTTATTATAAATTAGACACTTTAAAGTGGAGTGTTGATAATTATAAAAAAGGTTGTCACCGTTACACTTTCCGCGGGCGCGGTAAAAGTTAGTAGAAGTATTAAAATCGTTTTATATGAAATGTACGTTTAAGTATTGCTACGAGCATGCGCCCTATGTATCTAAAAGTACGTCGTATAGCGTTGGAGTGCGCAATTTGAAGGCCTGGGTTCAAATCCTGCTGGTACCATGTATAGAAAAAAATGCCGTAGTTTATTTTTGTCTTATTAACATCAATATATTTTGCTGCCATTATATTCGTGACAAATTAAAATATTGTGTTGTTTTAATACGTGTTTATATTTATATTTATGATAAATACCGTCGATATGCCCCTTTTATAGGAACTCGGCGTTTCCGAGATCTCATGAAGTAATAACAGTATGTGTGTAGTACCTTTTTTATCGAGTGCACCGGTATTTTGTCCTATATAGGCATCGCCCCTAAATTACTTGTTGGGTTACGGCGATAGTGCAAGAGATACAGGAGACGCCCCATTCCATTGGTGACCCTGTGTATTGTAGTGCCCGATGTGAAGCACCTAGTACACTGCACATCGGTTTAACGTCAAATGAGAAAGACAAGTTAGAAAGTTAGGGTGTGGCGATGGCTAAAACCTGCGATCCTTGGGTTGTGAAGCCAGTGTTGTACCTCTAGACCACCGATCCGCCTGAAGTAATAACTCGAATTCAATGAAACTTTATATGCGGCACCCCTACCAAGAGGACATGCATACATTGTCAGGTAGTTCTGTCTGATGATTTTTCAGGGAGTTATAACCCTTTTCATATGACAAAATACGATTAAGTAGTTGCGACCATGGTACTTGACCTTATGGTAGAAAGATTTTTCACAGTATTTGCTTTAATATTTGAACCTAAGGGAATGTTCAAGAATCCGGTGATAATCATCTGATACACGGCAACATTCATTGAGAAGTCTGTTTCATACAAGTCCACGTCATTTTCCTCAAAACTAATCTCATTCATGTTGAAAAATCGTCTCGCTACTGTAACAGGGTCGACATGCAGCCGTTACTTTATAAAAGACGTCGTCCTTATCTCGGTTACATTTCAACAAGTGTTAATTTTTGTTCAGAAAATTGGTGATGTAGTTATATTTTGTGTAATGGAATGTTATATAAAACAGAAGTGTCGTTTAAAATTAATAACCGAACGTTTAAAATACTTTTCTTTAACAAAAAAGCATCGGTTCATTATCAATGCAAGTCTATTATAAAAAAAAGGATAATTAAATAAAAATTGTTTTTATAACCAAACTTCTCATAACTCCTAACAGTAACATATACTAAGATTGTTCAGTTAACAAATTAGTTTTATGCAATTCGATTCAGGTGTCTCCTTTGCTTGATATTTAATCCAATTACAAAACACACAACCTACTGCTAAATCATCTGACAACCGTGAACGAAGATCGTCCCGTGTCCATTTCTCGTGTTACCGAGATCCCAGACAGTGGCTTCAGTAAAATGAAATACAGTGTGACAATTTTGTGAAGGTTTTGGTATGTAACAAAGCGATTTCCCCTTCTTTTGAATGGGTGTGAATTATTGAGGAAACAACTCACTTGTCAATTGAGTTATGTGTCAGAATGCCAATTTTGGTATGACAGCTTTTTGATTCCGAATTGCCTGTGGTTATTAGATTTGTAAGCAAAACGATCAAGCTATAACGTATCACAAACTGTGGGATTTGAATTTTATATATAGTCATTTTGTGATTCCTCGATTCGGAATAAATCGGTATAGCACAAAATCGTTGAACGGTTCCATGAACATGTTTATTTTCAATTTAAGCAGACAATTGCTCCTGATGTTTCTATGTGTGTATAATTTAGATTTTAATAAGAAGGGATTTTTAAATGATAAAACCTTAGGATACGTCCTTCTTGAAACATAGACCGAACAAGGGAATTAAAAACCATTCCAAAGAAGTACTATATAATCGATAATTGGTCAGTTTAGGCTACTTATTAAAAGGAATTGACCTATACCACTAATGTTGTACCGATGTGTTATTTCTTTCCACTTGTATCCACATTGTATTTAAATTGTGTATGTGGTTTAAGTATGTTCATCGCCTAAATAATAATGATTTTCTACGTGCTTTGATCCCAAGCGTTTTATTATAATATCAGATTATTAGAATCTAAATGAGACTTTTTTCCAAGAAAAAGATAAATTGGAGCCTTCATGCAAAACACGGCTATAATTACGTCCGTAACTGCCCTATGATCAATTAACTCGTTGATTGTTTGAAGTGGTATAATATGGTGTCACTAAATATAGAGCCATTTTGCAATGAGATAAAAGATTGTGCTATAATCTATACTACGTCACATACAAATTATTATTATTTTATTAGATGGGAAGTAATTTCATAAGGCTTTATACGTAGAACATATGAATTTGCTCAATTATTACTATCACGACATATACATATTGTTTATTTTATATTTGGATACTTATGTTCAATTTCAGTGAAGATCGTAACTTACCAATCGAACAACTCCGATAAGCGCGGGTAAGAAGTCCCGTTATTCAGTTTAGATCGGGTATTCCTTTTTTGCAATTTAAAAATAAATGCAATACACATTTGAAGTGATTTTGCATAATCTATTCAGAAACTACGCTACATTATGAACGTTAACCACTCCAAATACATTGTGTAGTCGTTGGTGACAATTTCATCTTCAATATCATCCATTTAATTTTATTTCCGTAGTTCTAAATATGAGAAAGTATTGTAAAATAGATTGCGTTGAGAACTTTCGAGGAAAACTGATCAACTATTGCAGTTACGGTTTAGTTGCTAGACACTTGCATTTATTCAAATTCATAATGCCTACCATGTCATATTATGTCGTCGATTTCTGTTTTTCACTGGTAGATCGTTTGGTGTTTACTAATTAAATCGCCGTTCTAGTCGAACGGAGAAGTCAACATTACTTTAATAAATCACAATTGCTTAACAATTTTCTGTGTACTACTCTGCATGCACTATTATATCTTCCGCAATCAAATCAAATCATACGTTAAACATAATTATGTTTTGGTATTATATTTTATTTGTATTGAAACAAATTGCAACCATCATTTTGATCGTTTAAGGATACCAAAATGAAATACAAATGTTAATTAAACATGGCGAAATAAAATCAAATCATCCAAACAATTGCATAAATGTTCCTTCCAGTATAAAACTCTATAATTGCCTGCCTCTTTATTTCTCTTTGATACTACAATTGGATAATGGATATGTCTTCGATTTGTGTGTGTGTGTGTGTGTGTGTGCGTGCGTGCGTGCGTGTGTGTGTGTGTGTGCAACATTTTATTTTCTCGTAGTAGCTTTACATACATGCATACATTAATACATCAACCATTATATTATACTAATACAAAAGTATAAATACATGTGCATGTACAAAATTAAAATGATATGTCATGAGAAATATTGCATGTCTATAATACATTGTACGTAAAACAAAGATTATGCTGATGACACTGAATTTCATTGAGTATATATGTAATTATGATATTGTGAAGACTACAAAACTAATGCTATGACATACATACTAACTATTACATAACAAAATGTATATATATACAGCGGTATTTATACATTTACATGTATTAAATTGAAATATGTTGTAAAAAACACTGCACATTTAAAAAAAATAATATGCTAAAGACAATGAATTGCATTGAGTATAAATGTTATTATGATATTGCAGAGACTACCAAAGTAATGTTATGGTATACAAAATAATTATTACTAGGTGTATTAATCCTTGTCTATTTGATTTCACTAAACAAATGAGACTAGTGACCAATCTCTTAATTCTTCATCTGTTTTTGTTGTATTTTTAAAACTTTCAAGTGAGTGTTTAAACTATAAACTAGTCTAAAGTTAGAATGAATTCTGTTTTTTCTCTGGCAGTGAAAATATATCGTTTAATTTCTAGGCATAAAATACTTAAATGTTTCATTTTTGAATGTGTAATACCAAGTATAATATCCTGACATGTTAGCTGGATAGGTAAGCTTTGTCTATTTCTATTTACTATATGAACAGCAAATTTAATAATTTCTTGAGAATGTATACAGTTCCAGAACAAGTGTGTTATATGTTCTACCTGATTTTTACAAAAAGTACATGGATTATCAGCAGCTATTTTCATATTAAACATATGGGATTTTGTTCCTAAGATTCTGTGGACAATTGGACATTGGAACCATTGGCATATGTATCTTTACTAATATTGAACACAAGTGCATATACATGTTTCCAGTCAATACCATAGAACTCGGCATTCCATTTTGTTTGACTGGTTGGGATATCACTGTTTTGAATAATATGTTTTTTATAAGCACGTTTTTCTTCTTTAGGACTTCTTAATATTTTCTTTACATAATTTGCTAATACAGGTCCTTGAATTTTGTTATCATAGGTGAACATGTCTCCAAAAGTTTTAATCTATTTACTTATTACGTTGATTAAACCTTGATACAGTAGAAAATTAACATTTGTTCCAATTAGATAGCCCAAAGATTCTTTGGAGATAAAAAAGTTATACAATATAATTATTGTCAAGTTTAAAATTGTCATTGTCAAATAGAGGCATATCTAGAATATCATTGCAATTGACTATAGGCAAAGTTTCAATATACAATATATAGCTTTTAAAAACATCTAGCCAACATTTATTTTTCAAATTCAAGCAAAGTTTCTCAGCAAACATTTTACCAGTATTAAACAGTTTTTTAATGTCAATAACGAAATAACAAGTCTATAACAATTTCCATCTCCTGTCACAAATCTCTTAAGCCATGTTAATTTCATATGTTTTTCAAATGAACAAACAACTATCTTTTTTACTTTTTTTTAAACCCCCTTCGTTATATTCTTTAACAACAACTGTACTTTTTATTTTGCTTGGACCTGCCCATATGAAGTCATAAAATAGTTTGTTAATTTGTTTCATAATTTCTATTCTTGGTGTTGGTAGTGAAACAAATAAATGAGTAAGCAGTGGAAGAAGCAATGATTTAACAATAGTTATTTTTCCTAGAGGTGTAATATTTCTACGATTCCAGTGAATTATTAAATTCTTGATGCTGTTGATTTTGTTATCAAAATTTTTCATTACCATGTTGTCTAAATGTATGTCATACACTATTCCAAGCACTTTAAAAGTGGTTGCTCCCCATGTGAATTTGTATTTTGTTTTTATCGACCTAGTGCTGTACTTCATAGAGCCTATCCAAATTAGAATAGTTTTTTCATAGCTTATTTTCAGTCCAGAGTATGCTGGGAATTCATGAAGCATGTCTAGTGTACAATTAAGAGAATATTCAGATCCGTCAAGTAATAAAGATGTGTCATCATCAAATTGTGATATTTTGTATTCTATGTCTTTAATTGTTATACCTTTTATTTGTTTGCTTTCTCTAATTTTAATAGCAAGTATTTTAGCACATAAAATAAAATTGTAAGCGCTTATCGGGTCCCCTTGACGGCAGCCCCTCTCTATACAGAAGGTATTTGACAAGAATCCATTTATTTGTATAGAGGCCATAGTATTGTGGAAAAACATGGATATCCATTGTTGAAACATTGTTTCAAAATTAAAAAATCTGAAAGTGGTTTTTATAAACTGGAAAGATAAGGTATCGAATGCCTTTTCAAAATCGATTGTCATAAGTAATCCAGGTAAATTATTATCTTCAGCATATTTCAAGATGTCATAGAGTAATCTAGTGTTTTTCCCAATAAATCGCCCTTTAATGAAACCAGTTTGATCTTTGGAGATTAAAATATCAAGGACTGTTTTTAATCTATTTGCAATGGACCCAGATGCTAGTTTATAAACAACATGTAATAAGGTTAATGGTCTTAAATTTTTCAAATAACAACGGGGCTTGTTGTCTTTTGGGATGCAAATTATTATTCCATGTTTTTGAGTTACAGACAATGAATTAGTATTAAAGGCATAATTTATACTTCTTACTATGAATTGGCCTAACTTTTTCCAAAAAAATTCATAGAATTCAGCAGTAAATCCATCCGAACCTGGACTTCTGTCATTTTTCATGTTTTTAAGTGTAAAGGCGACTTCCTCCATACTTAGTAGTCCTTCTAAAGATTCATATTGAACAGTAATTAGTTTCGGTAAATTAATGTTAGACAAATCTGTATATATATCATAAGCAATTTCATTTTCATTTCTTTTGTATAATGTTTAATGGAATGAAACTGCTTCATTTAAAATACCATTTTGCTCATTCAACTTAACACCATTTTCTGTTTCAATAAAAGGTATTGACTTGTTTGTATAATGGTTAGATTCAAGAGAGCAAAAGTAGTTTGTGGGTTTTTCCTCCTCTTCTAGCCATTTAGCTCTAGAACGAATAAGTGAATTATGTTTATTTTCCCTCAAGTTTTCTAATTCATTTTGTAAATCTTGAAGTTGATTAATATTAGTTTCAGTTAATGACTTTTCAAGTTGTTCTATTTTCATAGTTAAATTAGATTCATGTTTTTGTTTAACTTAGCTTTATATGATGAAAAGGAGTTATCCCTCTAATTTCCATAAGTAATGTTTCTAGGAATAACTGGTCATTGATAAAAAATAGTATGTCATTGTTATTAAGTGTTTCTATGCATTCTATATTGTATACTGGGATACAATATTGTTTTTTAATATTTGCAATCAAAGAATTAATGCAATTTAAATAGTGAATATCATTTAACAGTGAATTGTTGAATTTCCACATACCGTTTCCATGGGCTATATCTCCAAAACTTATTTCTAAGTCAATAATTGAATGATCTGATTTATAACTGGAATCTATACTTGAGTTTCTAATTTTAGAGGACAAACTATTAGAAATTAGGAAAAAATAAAGTCTAGCCTGCTGTAACGGCGTTAACCGTCTCCATGTGTATTGTTGGATATTACCATTTAGATATCTGAAAGTATCAGTTAAGTTTTTATCCCTGATTATGGACTGTAATGTTTCTCTAGCCTTTTTATTATTATTAATGGACTTATAATTCGAATAGTCCAAATTTACATCTAATACAAGATTAAAATCTCCACAAATAACAAATTCATCAGTTTGAAAATATTTCAATTTTTTGGAATATGTCTGTAAAAATGAGGGCATATCATTTTTATGTCTTCGATTACCAGGACAATGAATACGCAATAATTCATTGGTACGCGCGTTTATGACACTTAAAATTTATTCCTTTACACGTTTCATGACTTGAAATCCGCAATAAAATGGTGCGATTTGTTTCATTTCAATTTAGAAAGGAAAATATGTTTTCAATGATACTATTCTTCTTGTGGCTATTGTGGCGCAGCAGTTGATTCAGGCATGCTATATGAAGTTGCATTGTGCATCTTGTGACACCATTGATTCAGACATACTTCATGATGACGACATACTGTGACTGTCTGTGCACTCCGGGTGACACGACGCTTGTCTGTTCTAATGTGAACGTGCTAACAGCGTTGAGAACTCTGGAAAACGTGTGACTTGAAGGGCACTGAGATAATCGTAGACAATTGTGGGATAAATTACTTGACACTGATTATCATTCCCTTCCACTGATTGTACCTTTTTAAAGTAAAATCATCTTTGAAATGACTCATAATTCTCTTAGAGAAAATATAAACAGAAACTTGAAAAGTCAGAATAGTTTAATAAATGTGTGCAACGCTGTCTCAAAGAGGCTTAACTCGTACAGCGCCATAACCCAAGGAATGTTTGTTTCTTTCAAATGCTTGAATTAAATACAGTATACATTATTAATTGTGTACTGTCAGCGGATGTAATTTTGCAATTATTTTGAATCTTCTCCGATGTCAGAAGGAATTTATTATTGTCTTAATGCTATCGACTAAAGGGATCTAGGATATTCCAATACATTTTATCAAACTCGATGTGTGTAATGACAACAAGATATACAATTACACAGATCCTTTTCAATAGTATGTTTAATTGTTTATGCTATGTTAATTCCCGACCAAAAAATCGAGTAACTTGTCCGTGATATGAAACCCCGCATTGCCAATTAAGTCCAAACAGATAATACATGTTGAAAATAAATGCCTCATTTAACAGGACAGTTACTTGTTATAAAAAATAACGTTCACTCAATAATTGTGATCAATTAATTGTAGTTGCAATTTTTGTGGACAATTCAGATAAATGATCTCCTGATTGTACGTGCATATAGAATCTGACACGAGTTGTCATTTCATTCCATATTTTATTAAACGAGTTCAGGAACTTTGTTAATAATCGAGCCTTTGGCGAGCTTTACTAACGAATTTCCTATACGAGTTAAATAAAATATGGTATGAAATATCAACGGGTGTCAGATCTTTTTTTTATCACATGCTTTTTTAAAAACGAAATAAAACCCTTTTAATTTTACCAAAATAAGTTGTTATATCCTCAAAATTGTGTACTGACATGACGTCATTTCATGTTGACAACGTCATTTCACCAAAATAATATCATGCGCCGATTGGTTTGTCAAAGAATATGTAGCCAATGAAAACGCTCGAAATGTTGTCTTACACATGTGAAAGATAAAAATATTCGTTATGGCTGTATTACACGGAAAATAATGTATAGCATGTGATAAATAACGAGTGTAATTACAACTTATACATTTAGATCATTCTTATTCGCAGAAACAATACGGTTGAAATCTTACATTCATTATTATTGACTAACCTCCCCGTCGGCATTGATGGAAGCACTTTAAGTTTGATAAGTTACATTTTGTGTCACTAGATATTAGCATACTGCAAAACCTGTAATTGCATTTCTTTGAACTATCATTTCCATAAAATAGTACAGCTTGTTCATGCAGACTGGGTCATTACTGTTTCTTCATTTAAAAGTGACACACTAGACGTACAATATCGGACGTGATTTGCATTAGACGACCTTTAAATACCGAATGAATTTAAATGTTTTTTTTTGCTAAACTACGCACAGTTTAAATAAATCTTGCAAACAGCGTTATATATGGAATACGTTATCCAAACCAGCATTGCAGCTGCTGGTGTCGCCAAGTTTGTCTTAAGATTTCCTTTAAAGAATTTATAATTTTAGTAAAAATTATAAATTTCATGTCCAATTATTATGATTTTAATATTAATATAGAAACCATACTGAGCCATCAACTGGTTCGATCCCCACCCAGGGAGCGCCCTCCAGGTCTTTTCATAGACGCCAAGTACTGGTTTATCCCAGGAAACGGACTCGAAAGTGTCTATAAGCACAAGGCTTTCGATGCAACCGAGCTTAAATAAATATATTTAGATTAAAAACATATTATATATGCGCAAATCATTTGGCCGTCATGTATTAACCTTTAAGGGCAAAATCATATGATGTCACTATTTCTCAATTAATGTCGTGTATGCCAATTCTAATTCATAATAAAGAAACTAAACAAAAACAATATAAACGTGAACTTTGATACAACAAAAGTAAACAAGCAATTGCATGCAGCTTCCATGCGTTCTAAAATACTGCAATACCCCGCTAGTATATATAGCTTGTTGATATCATAATTGGATAGTAATAGTTCTGTGTATGATGACCAGAACTATAAATATGCAATAATCCCAGTGATACTCACGATGTGTTTATTGCCACGTAAACGTTCATTCCTTTATACGTTCCGATCGTAAAGCGTTTTCCAAAATAAAAATGGCGCGTTAAGTTTCTCTGTAATTTAGAATGGAAAACATATATAGTGCATGTTCAATAATTAATTTAAAATGGTTTCCACTTTTATCCTTTAATTCATTTTAATGCCCAAGCCATAAACACAAATGACATTAAGGCTTAGAAAAACATGCAATTCGCTTGTACGAATGTGTATTTATTACGTACACGATGTCTGCACTAAATATCTGCTGATATTATCATCCATATATATACAATATTTATAAAAATCCAAAAACGCGTTTTCCTCCTTGTGACCTTGTTATACCGATGTTCTTGTTTTTCTTGTGGCAGTTGATGCAGGCCTACTAGGTGAATTGATGAACTAGCGTCCCTTGAACCTTGAAATCTACTAGCGCCGAGACTTCGACCACTTCAAGGATTCAGATGATATACAATTAGCAAATTCGTACCGACGACAATTCTGGTTGAATAAATGAAATTTTTTAAGTAGAAGGCTTTAGTTTCAGTGCCGATATCAAGGTACTAAACCCATTTCAAGTGAAAATCAACGACAATTCGAGGTTTTCTGACTATAAAATCTTCATATGCGTTGAACAATGTTAATATTATAGATCTTATTTAAACACTAGTCAAGAAAGACCAACATAACAGTACTCAGAATTATATGGCAAAGTATAATCATTATATGCCTATTTAAGGATTAACGTATTATTTTACGCCTCTGGCACCGATTTGTTTCCACAACAAAGGAGCCATTAAACGGATATAACAGTTAAATCATTTGTGATACTTTATTTTATTCTGATATAATTTCATTACTTCCCCGTGATTAGTCCTCATTAAAAGTCTGATCATCTTTATATTTGTAATGGCTGTTATGAACTGAAATGGAAATATATCAAAATAGTTCAATAAATGTGTGGAAAATTGCCACAAAATGTTTCATTCGTATCAAGGGCAGTTTTTATTTATAAATGATTGAAAGCAATTCAGCAGACATTTTTAATTTAGGTCGGTCAGCGGAAGTAATTGTGATTCCATTGTAATTCTCTGTGATGCTAGAAGGAAGTTATTAATGTCTAGATTTTGCTCTCGAAAAGAGAATATTAATTAGTATATACATTTTAAGAAATCCGTTATTGACACTTTAAAATGAAGTGACATTGTGTGAAATGTAAAAAAATACTTCTTAATACTATGTGTAATTATTAATCCAATAGCGTTGCATCTACTTGAATATTATATAATATGAAGTGTTTTTAAACATTATTACGTTATATATAAAACTCTACATTGTCATACATATTTAGTACTCTACCTTTCATTGGTATTCGTTTATCTTTTTTTTTAAGAATTTCAAATGTATAACACGCGCTAATTTGTCATCCGAAACTAAATTGCGAGTATTGTTATCTATGGTGCTTATTTTTTGGCAAGGAATGATTACAGTATATGACAGTATGCACCTTGTTTGCATGGTTATTGTTTCTCAAAGCTGTTGCTTTATGTTTCTGGAGGCAACTGTGTCAAATCATATACGAAAACTGAAAATCGACAAAACGTCAATCTTTATTAACAATATGTATAATACAATGGATTTCGCGATAGACTCTCTATCCAAAGTTCTGTGATAAAAGTGAACTTTATATACCGCATTTTAATTATAGCTGCCAAAGTGGTTCTTCTTTATTTACTTTCAATTAATGACACTTTGTGCAAGAGAACATTAGTTCCTATAACAAAATAAATTATATATTATTATGCACATAAATGCAACTACACGATATTAAATACAAGTAACATACCAAAAGTAATAGGATTTTCGATACAATTAAAATCAACGCAATGCTTACAAACAACAGAGTGTATAGATTCACGACACATGAGAGCTATAATCATAAATCAAAACACTCAGCGGTCTAACCGCCGGCGCTATTATGACGGTAAAAGTCAGCGATATTTACAAGATATGCACAATTCTGACCACACACTGTAAACAAGAAAACAACAAATAAGCACGAAGTAATTTCTTAAATGATTCTTTCTCTGAATGCATTATCGCGTGTTCCATTATATATACCTCAGGTTTTACTGTCAATATTAATATGTAATTTCTAGTTAGTGTTATGCTAAATTGTATTGGCCTCCTAAGTCCTATTGCTTAGACGCAAGCCCTTTAACTATATTGCAATGTTAAGTTATACATTGAATACCGTATGAAGAACAAACGGTATACTTCTCTAAAGTATTTCATCAATTATTCAAATACATAGTTTATAGCTCTCGCAAAATGATAAGTGCAGAATTGTCACCAGACACAACGCACCGTCTTGATCATTTATCAAAGTCTCTTTATACGATTTACTTCCAGCAAATTGTATTCCAGTTGCGTGTCACAGATGACTTGATCAGCGATCGGCTAATGTTATGTTGCCAAATGCACCGACTACTGACGAAGCTAACATTGTATTGGTGTGCAAGTATGCGTATGCATCAAATGTTAGCAGACGGGCAGACATTGAAATCCGTAACCAGTTGATTCATTATAAGTATTGTGATATATCGTGTCACGTGATTATAGCAGTATGTAAATTAAATCCCGTCTTGCTGCGTTTTAAATCCTGTTATTTTCCTTGTTTCAAACTTCCAAGATTTTAAATAGATGCATACTGACATACTGATTTTGCTGGCAATCGTTTTTGTTAAATCCCGTGTTTACTTTCCTTATGCTTCCGTTTCCTATTAAAATATTAGTGTATGTGTTCGTACTGATTTTAAGGTTGACAGTTATTGCTCATAATAACTTTACGCTTGCCAATAATGTAATGTCGTGATGGAAAAATAATGATAAAAATAAGATATGTACGAAACGGAGATGACAGATTTTCATAGTTCATGCATGTAGTTCAAACAGTTGGAATGCAATACCATAATACCCAGTTAGTTACTGATTGTATCAAATTGACCTTCTTGTGATCAGTAGTGTATATTTGTATTATTTGTATGATTTGTTAATTTAACGCGCACATTATTTTTTATTTCGAAGATATTTATCATGTTACGTTCTCGCTTCATGTATTTTATGGATGTGATTTCATTTCTATAAAATGATAATAAAACGTGTCCGGTATTTTCCTTGTTTATAGCTTTGCCATAACATAAATGGGTGTTACTAGGCCTGTTTTTGTTGACCAGGACTACGAATATGCAATAATTCCTATGATACGGACGATTTATTGCCACTTACACATTTATTCCTTTACACGTTGCTGTTGTAAAATTGTTCACATTTCTTTTTCATACAAAACTTAACAAAATTAAACATAATATCAAAACAAAAATACGCAAAACGAAATAAAGTCAATTTCACTGTTAGAAATTAAGAGTACATATTTTCGTTATTTTCCTTATATTTTGATTTAAATAATTAAAACTAATGATTTAATAATTTTCAAACTAACTAAAGAAAACTAATATTTTATAATAATTACTACTTTCGTAAGCAGGTGGAATGCGGCTTTTTAAATTACAAATTTTCAGGTGTTGCCACTAACATTTGGTTAGATACCAGTAAATTATTGTGAATCCCTCCATTGTCCATTCGAAAGTAGTGCCTATTACTGAAGACTCCCCTTTTTCTCCTGGTATAAAAGCCATGTTGCAATCTCAGACATGCATTTTGTGGCTATTTTTACATCCCATGTGTGTCTGAAACATGTTGGTGCATTTCGTTGAAAGGTAAACTTGTGGGGTGTGTTTACTGTGGAATGGGGCTTTTGTCGAAATATGACTGCCAAAACCCAGTTTTATACCGGTGTCTGCATTCTGGTGATTCCATTGTCTGAAGTAACATGTCATCTTTTTATTGCAATTCTTAGAAGAGAACAGATTCATCTTTAAATTGATAACATGCTTGCACAATCTGATATAAAGGAAAAGCTAAATAAATACTTGGTAAGTTTGCCAATTTTTTAATGAGACTCTCTGGGAATTGGATTTAATGGTATCTAACATTTAAGAAAACCAGGGACCGGCTCTTTAGTGTCCGCTTTTTATAAAATCACCATGGCACTGTGTTATTTCATTGAGTGTATAACATTTCACGGGAAAATGTGATTAATATCATATTTGGCACGTTTGCTACGAATTTTAAAGCGAAACCAGGTTTTTCGGGTAAACAAAATAAAAAAGTACCGAAACTCGACTTTTGCATCTCACAACAAATGAAATCATGTTATAAGCAAACATTTAAACGTTCTATACATTATTAATATCCATTGCATTAAATTAAGTGTAAATGAACTGGTAATTTGACTGGTTTATATGGTTTAGGTACAAATTCTTGCTCACTCTCCCCATACAATCCAGGTACTAAAAATCCAAGCCAGATATCTTATCATGTCAAACTCAAATGCGTTTTGAAGCATTTCTACTTAGCGGATCGACCTGAAATTGTGCATGCCTGGTGCAAGTAGGTTGATAATGATGTAGAATAGTTTTTTTCATGATAGCAAAATTTGCATTCATCAAATATCACAGACAGATTAGAAGTTTACCACGTGATCCTTTGTGTACAACAAATAAAACGTTAATCGCGTGATATCCAACTACACAAATTTGATAAAATTGCAGATTAATTTGCATATGATTTACATTTTTGGAAACATCTAGTCTTTATTTTGGGATGGTGTTATTGATGAAATAATTGATGTTAAATGTTTTTTGGTTGGTGTGTCGCTGTTAAACACTTTGATTATAAACGTCATTGAATGTCTACACACATCACGATTTTATCGTGCAATTATTTGTTTTGACACCTGAGAGCACGAGAAAATATAAATGACCACTGCACCGTTCGATTTTTATCTTAATACCTGTATAGAAATTTGTGCATGATTGGGCTGTGGAAAATTTGAAACCGATGCGATTTGTCATTTTTGAGAATAACTGCAATCAAAAAAGGTCTAGTTGGAAGTGCCCGTGGGTGTATAAAATACAAAAAGTACAAACAAGCGTATATAATTGCTTTCAATAAAACTTTTTATAAAAAATATGCAATGTTACCTTTGGTAAAACCGAAGACACAACGATCTGCGCATTATGTGTATGCTATTGTGTTTTATCATATCTGATATTATTTTGCAGCAAGAAAAACATTGTATATTCTTGTATGTCATGAAATCAAGATATATAGATAAAAAAAACTAATTTATTCTTACAATCTTATAGTTTCATAAAAATGCTATTTTATACTTAAGAACGACGGATATATGACGTTTTCATTGGCAATTAAGTGGGAACAAGGAAATCAAGTGCGAACAACAAAGCTTTATTCTACCAATTAAAATGTACCGATACATGTTGATTGGCTTTGCGCTTGTACGATCAAAATGTCAGGTGTTAATTGTTTGTCGGATACGTCTTGAAACAAAACACCAATTCTGTAACTATGTTTGGAAACCATTATCAGTCGTCAAATATAGATGCATCTTAAATCGGAATGTCATGGTTAATATTAAATTTAATAATTCCTTAATTTATAAAAAATTTTTTTACAAACTTAAGACACGTTTATGATTGAAATAATCCGCTCTAGCATTAAGATCAACATGACATTCATCATAAGAAACATGTAACGATTTAAACGTATACCGTTAATGTAAACATAATATTAAAGAAGGATGCAACGTCTTATGTAGTAAACAGTGTATTGTAGTGATAGTATATAAGATATAATACATGTATATTGCATGGTAGCTGTACATCAATTGCGTGAAGTGCCAAAAGCACTGTTCTAAAACCAGTTCTAAATTAGATCTGTATTTTGTATTTGAAATCATTAAATATATATCACTTGGACGATAATTACATTTGATCGTTTGTTTCTTGCGGAAGTTGTGGCACTCACGCAAACTACTTGCAGCAGTTATTTCTCCGTTTGCGTTCTTCAGTAACCACGAGTAAAACACTCCAGATTTAGAAGGATTTTGGAGAGACCCCTGTGAGGATTTTGAATATATATTTAACAACATTTTAATTTTAGTATTATTTTATGAAACTCCCACATACATGTTGCATTATTGTTCCAGGTATATAAATAACGAGTAAAATTTAAAAAAGAGCTAACTAAACAGGTAATCTTCGCAACGGAAGAATTTACGGTGTCCACGTTTTTTTCTTCTGCGTGTCTACGATTTTAATTCTTACCATGTGATTTGACTTTGGTCACGTGGAAATTCATGCCGGCAGGAATGTAAAATCGAGCTATGATCGGAACCAATTTATTCTCTGCGCACAGGTTTGTCACTCTCGTTGATGCGGTCGTTTTTGTTTGTAACCTGGTTATACCGATACTTTTTTTTTCTTGTGTCAGATTTGGCACTTGAGGCATACTGGGTGAAATGATAAACTCTCTTTCGTGTAATTTGGAAAGCTATTAGCGCCAAGACACCTGACCACTTCAAGTTGTCTGATGGAAAAATGGATTTTAACATTTAATGGAGATAAACGTTTAACTCAACGAGGCCAGACGGAAGTTAATAACGTCTCTATGTTGCTCTTGACAAGAGCAATCTTGATAAGTATATATTGTTCAACCAATTCGTTATCGACACTTTTTATGTAGTAACATTGTATGGGTAATTGTAATAATTACTTCCCAATAATATGTGTAATTATTAATCCCAAAATGTTGCAGCTACTTGGATATTATATTACATGAAGGATTATTAAACACTATTACGTCATGAATGTCAACATCGCGTACGACATCTGAAAACAAAAAAACGACTTTTGTAATTAACAATGTATTGCAATACACTTAGCAATAGTCTGTATTTCAAAGGTTCAGGAATAAATGTGACAGTTATACCGCATCTTAAAATATTACTGCTAAAGCAGTTTGTCTTTATTTACTTTTGATTTAAAGACATTAAGTGTACGCAAACTTTCGTTCCTATATAACATGCAAATGTTATTTGATTATAGACAGCAATGCAACTCAAATAAACAATATACAACTAATATGGTTTTCAATACATTTAAATTCACGCAATGCTTACGAAAACACTAAATCAGTGTAGAAATCGCGATGCGGGAGCCATACTCACATATCACAAAAGGCAGCGGTATATCCACCTACTGCAGGTAAACATCTGAGCGCAAACCGTATATATACAAGATACGCATAAGTCTAACCATGCATTAACACGTTTTCCATTATATATACTCAGATTTTACTCTCAATTTAATTTTTTTAAATATACTTTGTGTGATGATATTTCCCCTTGGTGTCCTGCTTTTTACTCTCAGTCCATTTAACTATATTGCAATGTTAAATAATACATTGAAGATCATAAACATCGAAAACGGAATAATTCTCTATAAGTTTTCATTATTCCAATACACATGTAACCATAATATCTATAGCACTCGATAACAT